>CM033120.1:9174215-9774215 GCA_019321725.1 Paulownia fortunei
TAAAATTGGGGAACATATAGTGCTTAGATGAGTTTATGAATTTTCCTCAAACATCACACCTTTTTACATTCCTAACACACAATTTCTTGCTTTAAAGAACAGTACATAAATCTCAAATTACAGCATTCCTTTAACCTTTGAGAATTGCAGCATTGATTACCATGAACATGCCTCATTGAATTGCCAACTATTATCTATAGATGAGGACAATGTAAATCTTGAGGATTTTTCATACGAATTTTAGAGAGTATAATATGGATATATAAGAAATCTAATTTTGAATTGCCAGCCACATTTTTCACTATTCTGTTCAAGTTAATAAAACATATTGGACTTTCATACAACCAAGTTCATGACAATTGAATTTCCATAATCAATTTTTTTCAACTTTACCAAACAACAAAATGGATTTAAAAAATGAGTAAATATTTTTTTAGTTCTGCATTGTAACATAAAAAATAATTTAAATCAGACAACCATTCAACATCCTCCAAGTGTGACTTAACTGAAGCCTACATGTATATTTTTTTTGCTCCAAATTGCCAATGAAGACTTTTCAAAATAAAAAAGATAGAACATACAAATTTTTACTAAATATAAGAAAAGATGATGAGGAAAGAAATTTTGTTAGACTTACAAGAATGTAGATCTATAAATTTATTTCTAATCAAAGAAAAAGTCCTTTGGTATTATTGATTTGAGCAAAAGTTTATTCTATATTGAAAGGGGTGATCTTCCTCAAACCATCTGTAGAAGAAATTGAACCCAAAATTTCTTCACAAATTCATTCACTTAAATCTCTAGATTTTCAAACTTGAAAGAGATTGTCACAAATCTCTATAGATGATCTCGATTTAAAGATTGTCATATAGGTGTGACTTGGAAATCTCCTAAAGCATTTACGGTGTTAAGATCTATACTTTCAATCTTGAAGACTTATTTAAACGTGTCTCTATTAGTAGTGAACTACCGAACATTTAAAGAAGAATGTAATTGTGGATTGAAATGTTTGGCCTAACACAATATTCAAGCTTAATGTATGGGTACACCCAGTGATTTCTATTTACAGTTATTTCAGAGGGAGAGCCCATGATACAACTAGATCATCTTCTATTTATAGTCGACGCAAGAGTCATGATACAATTGAAACAACTTATCATCTCTATAGATGTCATTCATTGTTATTTGACTGTATTTGATTGATTGTTTCGCAAATATCGCTTAGTAATCTCTCTTGCTAACTAATTAGTAGGAGTTTTTACTTCTTTTCTTGTCATAGGGTTGATGTATTGCCAATTCGAGTCTTTAATATAAAATATCCATCACATGTTGTAGATATTTCTTATTGTAATCTAGATATTTGCTTTTACACCCAACTAAAGAATAACCACAACAAAAACAGGTCCAATCGATGATGTAGTCATGGTTGCTCGTGCGACTAGTGCATATGTACCTATGGTCCAAATGTTTGAATTAGGAAAGAACCGCATGTTGCTGAGTTTTCAAGTTTTTGATAAGACTAAAATGAAGAAAAAATAAATTTTTTATAGAAATTTGGTATATTTTCAAAGGTTGAATCACTTTACCGAACCCATACAAATAAAGCCTTCACTTACCCCCTTGATATTAAAAAATACAGCTAAATCGACCAAAACGACCTTGAGCTTTAAAATAAGAATAAATTCACTTTACCCCCTTCTATAATTTATGTAACATTTTGTCCATCCATAATCAAAATACCAATCAATTTGGCCCTAAATTTTATTCAACATGAAAAAACTAATTGAATAAAGTGTTTGCTTTACATAAGTAAATAAACACAAAGTATTAGTAAAATGTCATTTTAATACATTAAAATAATCTTAATTTTTCTACATTAAAAATAGACAAACAAAAAAATTTTGAAACTGGTATCTTGAAGAAAGGAAAATATTCAAGAAATGAATTCTTAATGGGAAAAAAAAACATCTAAAATCTAATATGTCAAAAAATTCGAATCCAAATTTTATTCAACATGCAAAAAGTAATTAAAAAAAGTATAATTTGTGTTTTACATAAGTTAAATAAACACAATGTATAAGTAAAATACCATGCAAAAAAATGTTTTTTTAAATCTAAATAAACATAAACAAAAAAATTAATGATGATATATCAAAGAAACAAAAAAAAATATTCAAGAAATGAATTCTTAATAAACCAACCTCTTTAAGATCAAATATATCGACTAATTTGATCTCAAATTTGATTAAACATGAAAAAACTAATTGACAAAGTGTCCTTTTTGCATAACACCAATTTCCATAAACAAATAAAATACTTCTATAATATCATAATAACAAATTAGAAAAACATAAACAAACAATATTATAAATGATGAAGTCTTGAATAAATGAAATATTCAAGAAATAAATTTTTAAGAAATAAAAACCCCTCTACAGTCAAATAAATACACCACTATTTTGACTCCAAATTTTATTCAATAGGAAGAAGCCTATTGAATAAGGTATCATTTTTTTCTTAATATACACATGATATTAGCAAAATACCATACTAATATATTAGAATGAAACATTACTTTTATATATATGAGCATAAACTATTTCTTAATTTTATATAATTATTATAAGAATATTATATTTACATTTTAGTATATATGTAACATGCATATATTTTATATATGTTTATAAATATACATCACAAAAATATATACATAATAAATGAAAAATATATGTGCAATATTTTAACAAGTTGAATTCAATCTAAAAATTAAAATCCTAGACTTGCTCCAATACCCATTTGTCGATTTTTTGTATTTTTTATAAAAAAATATATATTGTTTAACACCGATTAAATTAATAACAGACCCATTTATGCATAACATATTGAATATAGTTTTATTTTAAAAAAAACTCTACTAAAGGGTAATTTGGTCCTTAGAACTATCTTGTTTTGTTCCTATCATTCATTTCTAATTACCAATCATGAAATTGAAATCAAGCAAGAAATAAGGATTTGATTCCTTTCTCATCCCTTATACATATTGAGGTTTTATTTGTAAGGGAGATAATTGATGGCAATCCCTTGGTACAAGGGGGTAAAGTGATTTTAACTCTAATTTCAAATAGTCCATACAAATGTAGTTATGTATACACTTATGGTCTTCTATTAAATTAATAGCACATGCAAATTCAAGTTTTAAAATGTTAAATTGTCTTATGAAATTGTTTGAGATTCTTTTAAATATTCTTGCACTGACTTAATTATCAGGGCACTTCTATATGTTACCATCAGGAAACTAATACATAGACACATTAATCGCACAAAAAATTCTCTTGGGCCTTCATCGATTGCTTTACTAAAATGCGTGTGAACTAACATTCTTTCCTTGTGAAAACTCAATTTCCCAAAAACGAAAAACACCAAAAATTCATATTGTTTTTTGGATAGGCTGAGACAACACAGTGAAATATGTATCCATACTTGAATATGAACACAAAAATGCACCTCTCAATTTCGATCTTATTGTACATGTTTAATCTATGTTTAGAGCTATTAAGTTTTCCTACATGTTAAAAAACTCATTAAATAAATTGTATAAACGGCATGATTGAGAACAAAAGCTTAGAAGGTCTTCTCTTAAAATAAAACAGTCCATAATGAGAAAATGATGAATATTGAATATACACATGACAAGTTATTGCAGGACCAAAAATTGAAGTCATCAGAGATATGCATAAAACAATGCATGTACCTTGAAAACTACACATTGAAGAAAGGCAACTGGTACGCACATAACTAAGCATTCGAAATTGAGGTCTCTGTATCCTGTAACTTTTCCAACATAAATGACATATGAGTAATATAGTAATGAGTGAAAGAAACATTGTAAAACTGGGTCTCGAGTTACATACCTCCATAGAATTCTACTAAGAATTTTTGGAAAACAATGAGGTGCTTTTCCTGGACATTTCTTATATACATATGATTTGAGTTTGATACAATTTCCATTACCCGATCATCCAATACACATTGAATCATCCCAAGGAGCAGTGCTAAGGCCACTCACTTCATAGCCTGCCAATTAAAATATGCAAATCAATTCTTAAGTCATGCAGGCATGCTTATTTTAGACCCTAATAACATGGATGATGCTAAGAGTCCAGAATCCAATGACCAGCACAAAAGCCTGTAGGCATTGTCAAATTTTCCGAGTAATGAACAGACCATCAGCTTTCATCTTTTCTAATTCAAAGTTCCTACTTCTGCTGATGTACCAAGAAAAAGAAAAGAAAGAAAGAACCCACTGCGGGAGGAAGAGAACACCAAAGCAACAGTACATGTATCATATAACTTCAACAAAACTAACTTACAAATTATGCTTTTCTCAGAGATGTTGAAATATGCAGACTCTGAATGAGACCAGAAACGGGCAGTGGATATCCATGGGCACTGGGGTGTTCAGCTTTTTGATCCTTGTTTCACCTTTTCTTCCCACAGCCTTCTGCCTTCCTTGAAGCACAACCCTGAGAAGCACTATTCTTCCTTCTAATTTGATATTCTACAAACACTTCTTCTATATCCTTTGTTATGTAGTTGCCTCCTCCACAACTTGAGCAGCAATAATAACATTGTTTAACAAAGAGGGATGGCCCCGTCTTCCATAATGATTCCTAGGTATCTGCCTCTTCCAACTGTAATTCATATCAGATTAATGGAAAATGAAGAAGAAATATCAGAAAAATATCCAGAAGTGCAGCAGATTGATGGAATCTTCGCTTTTTTTAACAACATTGGCCACTGAATGCCAGCTCTGCTAGTTACGAGTCCAGAACAATTCCCCAGTCTGCAAAAGAGAGAAATGTCATAATGGAATCCTACACAACTTGGAATGGATGTAAAAGTTTTGCAAAGTGAAAACTAAAAGCATTGCGTCTGAAGTATATGAAACACAGAAGCAACATTATATGATAATTGCACGAAACCGCTGCATATGCAATTAAATCATTAGCCAAGAATCATGTGTCACATAATCATATTATCTTCTTATAACTAATAACTCTCATTTCACTAGAGCTCCAAAGGGAGACACCAAAAAGGAATTGTAATATATATGGCTCACGAGTTAAATTCTAAATTCAACCATGTAAAAGGCTTGAATATAATGCATTGTCATTGTATACGGGATGAATTACTTGTCCAAAATTGGGATGGTGTATTACGATTAGGTCCCTTCTTGTTGTTTAACTTGTACATGGGGAAAAAACAAACAAACAAGCAAACAAACAGTGGAATTGTTTTAGGCTGATATTAAACTAAAGATGAACAGATATAATTTGTAAATCGAGCCAATGGTTTTGCATTAAACACAAGTATAGGGTAGACCATGACTTCAGCAGACCATCTATATGCCTAAATGAACCAAAGATGACCAAGTGCTGAATTATAGCAACCAAAAGATTCCACTGAGCCCAACCAACTTGCCAGCAATGGAAGTACTCAAACCAACGTGATCCGCTTTTAGAGTTGTATGTATTGCATCTTGATCTTTTACAGACATAAACTAAAAATGATGAGAACATGATTCATTTCAGCATCCTATCTTGCAGTGGATGTATCATCATTCAGATGGTTACAGACAAGAATGCTTCCTTCACATGCATTCGATAATCACATAATCAAGATTCACTTCAAAGAAAAATTAGAATGATGAAATTTGGTAGCATTTGTCGGCATGGTACTTACGCTCATTGACTGAGAGTTGCTCTCAACCATATATAATCCAGTGCCAATAACTTCAACAAAAATCCCAGCTCCATCAGGAGAAATGGTCCATATATGTGTATGAATCCAGAAAATATAACATGCAGTAAGAATGGTGATCTCATTAGGTACTTTCTTATTATATTCCTTAATTCTTCTCTTGTCAGTGTTTCCTTTTGTTACTTCTTTCCTTTAGATGACATGGAGAAAGAAAAACTAAGGAAATACGTGTGAAGGATGTGTAGAAATCAAAATTGTTCTACCACAAAAAGAAAATGAAACACAGTACATGAATTTTACAGCACATGTGACATCAACATTGCCCTCACTCTTAATACCATTTATTTTCAGTTCTCACGCATCTACACCTCCCAATGGCAATAACCTATTCCGGAAAACTAGTGATGGTTAAACAAGAGGAAAATAATTTATAATAATGTAAATTTTACCTTGTGAAGTGAAAATTAATCACTTCTTTTTTAGAATAACATCTACTTGTAATTGAGATTATTTTGCAGCCTTATCTGAATATTTTTTACCCTGACTGACTGTACACTAAATAGAAAGATGGTACAGAATGAATTTAAACAGAAGCCAGAAATATATAAAAGAAGATGACTGTCCTACACCAAAGGACGATTATGACAATTTAGATAGATAAAATAAGCAATATATCCACATATTAGCATGCCCACAACTGAATCATATTCAAGTAAATTCCAAACATGTGACAGAATATTTCATCGCATTCAAGGTATAGCATCTTTCGATAGTAGAAAATGTTGAAAATAGACTTATTTGTCGACTGCGATAACTTAAATCTTCAATATCAAAAGAATCCAGCCGTTTCTAAGACATTTTGTAACTGCTGAGTCCATCTCCCCTGAGGATGCGATTTTTTAATGAAATCACCCATTAGTTCACAAAAAAAGGGGTAACCCCAGGCTTAGACTAACTCAGAGCATCGTTCGTGCACCATTCATGTCAACTTAGCAGCTGGAAGCTTGTTAAAATCAAAAGGTAACATTATTTTCAGCTGAGAAAATCCTATGTTGCAGAAAATCAACAGTCCACCAAGCAGCAAGTGCAACTGGTCTAGGAAAAAGACATGACTCATTTCAAAAACTTAACCCAAGGGTATCTTGCTCTTTCACTATCAATGCCATCTATATTCCAATTTTAAACTTCCTCTGGAGCACATATTGAAGCAGTGCATACTCATGGAAAATATAAATTGTGTTTCCTAACAGTCTCTAAATCGCTTACGAGGCGAAACAAAAAATGTTTTATGTCGTCTCCAGAATTTAGCTCGGCAAGTTCTCTTGAGGAATATACTAAGCTGATACTCTATACAATAAGGAAATACAAGGATGAATTACACTTTATCCCCCTCAACTATGAAAAAATATGCACTTAACTCCCCCTCATCACTAGCCATTACAGCATTGATGGAAATTGCTGATGTGTATTTTTTTCCCCAATTCTCACTTTACCCTTATATCTAACATTTAATAGTAGTTGAAATACTTTGAATAATTTTCCTTTGATTTTCTCAATTAAAACTACACTTTTTACATAAAACATGCATCTCTCACTCTCTCTCTCTCTCTCTCTCTCTCTCTCTATATATATATATATATATATAGACACATATGTATATGTGTGTGCATATCTCTCTCTTATATATATGGACCTGTATGTGCGTGCATATCTCTCTGTCTGTATGTATATATATATATATGGCGATATACATACATATATGTCTATATGCATATATAGACACACATGCACATGTTTGTGCAACTCTCTCTCTCTAAATACAGATATATATACACATACATATATACATATATTTACACATATATAAATATGCATATAAATAAGTGTGTATACACACGTGTCTATATATCTATATAGATACATATATGTACACACATATATAGGCACATGTCCTATATAAATACACATATAATATATATATATATGTTACATCTGTTTCTATCTACATATATATACATATCTATAGAGCACAAATTAATAAATAATAGGTATTAGGCTATAAATATACTTCACATAAATCTCAATATTTTATACTACTAGTTTTTACTTATACGCGTATAAATGCATATATAAAGAAATATATTCAAAAAATATAGATACCAATAATAATTTGATATGTACTGGATGTAGTTTAAAACATGTTAACGAGTATTAGAATAATCTTTCAAATATATCTAGTATTAAATACACTCACTGGATGTTTGCATTCACAGCCATAAATATAAATTTATAGTCTTGTCGTTTTTGTTTTTTTATTGCAAAATTAAGATAAAACAATAAAAGAAACTAGCTTTATTTCTTGGTTGTTAATTGCAGTTATCTTATTCGTGAGGAATTAGTTTACTTTCCTTAAATGAACAAGACTTTTACCAATAATAAAAATAAAATCTTAGGTAATCAAATTTCTTATCAAAGGATTAATCTCAACAAAGAAGTAGAGGTTGAATCCTAGGTCCGAACAACGTTAAATGACGAAAGAGATGATGAACCCATGTAACTGCCCATCTCAGCCTCTGTTTTGGTAGCTTACTTTTCTTTCCTATTGAATCTTCCTTTACGAGCTTCATCTACTACTCATGCATTCCATCAATGGAAACAGAAAGCTATGTCCTTGGACGAATTATCATAGACGAACAAAAATTGCATATTCACACACTCAAAGAAATATAATTTTTTTTTTTATTGCAGACGAAAAGAGAAAAAAGAGAATTAGCATATCAATGAAATCTCAAATCACAAAATGAAATAACAAGGTAATGGAGAAGGCAAGAGCTTACACAATTGAAAACACCTTCAAGGGAGACGAGTCCAGTCATAAGACTGCCGCCGGAAGCGCCACCACCAACCGCCACTGTTTTCAAAACGCGATCGCCGTTTCTGCCGCCGTCGACAACTGCTTTTGCCATCACTATTTTATAATTGGCGATGCTGGGAGAAGCGGAATAGGGTGTGTCTGATTGCAGGTGCTGTGAGTTTAAGGTATAATCTGAATGAATTTTCCTACTGTTCAGCCAATGCTTATGTAGCTGAAGCATTGACATAGGTGAATTACAAAATTGGTAAGCTTTTAGTCTAATTATAAAAAAAAAATCATTTATTTTTTAAAATTATAAATATTTTTTTAAAATATTATAAATATTTTTTTGAAATTTTTTGTACTTTATAATATTTTTTTAATAAGTATAATTTGTTAAATAAAAATAAATATCAAGAGAGTATTTGTAATTTATAAAACTTAAATAATTTTTTTTGTAAATAATCAAATATTAAAATATAATTTTTATAATTCATTAGGAAAAACTATATTAGGCCCACTAGCCACCATTTTGGCATAATGTTTGGGATTAAGGGTAACTTTGGCCAAGTTTTTGGAAAATTAATTCATAAATAATAGATTTCAGTAAAATTAATTTTGCATTAATTGATTTTAGTAGAAGTTAACTTTGAAAAGAATTGATGAAATTGCAATTAGCCTCAAGCTCTATTTTATGCCCTTTGCAAAATGTTAATTATTGTGTTCCAAAAGTGATTACAAACACTTTATAAAAAAATCATAGATTAAAAAAAAATTAATGTAAGTTGTCAAATACTTTTACAAATCAAAAATCTAAACATAATTTAGAAATCTCAACCATTTCCTTTGAAAAAGAAAAAGAAAGAAATAATCATTTTTATGAGGATTAACTTTGCCGAAACAGGATAGTAACAATATAATTTTAAAAAAAAAAATACACAGGACTATATTGTAAGTGGTTTAATTTTGTATTTATAAAATATGACACTAAAATTGGACGGATCTACCACATGTGGCTGTTCAAATTCCAAGACTTGACTCATGTAGCAAATCTTAGGTTCTAAAACTAATAAGATATTAGGTTAGGTTCCAAAACTATAAGGTATTAGGTTTGAGTTTTACCAATTTATAAACTTTTATTCATTTTTATATTAGTTGTTAGTTGATTATAAAATATTATTAATATTTTATTTATTTTTGCTATAATTGTTGGTGATTGATATTTGTTATTGTAAGCAATTTTAATTCGCATATACACAATTAATATGTGTGAATCAATATTATCTTAACAGCGAAAAATTATTGATTCATACTTAATGAATAGATCGCCTAAAAGCCTCCCAAATAAATGAAACCACAAACTGTCAAGGGCCTTCTCACTCCCGTGAACACAATCTAATTCATACACTTTAAACCCTCAGAGACTTCTAAATTTTGGTAATACTCCTAAGAGAGGAGCATATAGAGAAAATATGGAGGAGAGAGAGAATGTATTTTGTTAGTTGAGAGTACGTCTCATTGTAATATCTTATAGTTTGCGGAAAGATAACAAAAAGATATATCTCTATCCCTATCACATAATCCAATTAGAAAGGTTCTTTTTATCACAGTAGGATTTCTAGTTATCACAAATATGGATGCTACCGACCCCCAAGGGCGCAAGCCTTTTAAATTAGATTTTCTATCATGTCATAACTCATAAGGTGCCAATGAACTGATTTATAAGACACACGATTCAAAATATGGGTAATAGTCAAAATTGCATCTCCCCAAAGTGATATTAGAAGATTTTCTTGCGCCATCATTGATCGGCCATATCCAAAAGTATGCGATTCTTTCTCTTTGCAACCCCAGTTTATTGCGGAGTGGTGAAATCATTAATTCCCTTATTATCCCATTCTCCTCACATATTTATCTGAACATATTAGACAAATATTCTCGCTCTCTGTCATTACATAGAACTTTGAGGTTATTTTCTCTTTGGTTCTCAGTTTCTATCAAGAATCTCTTAAAATAATCTAGCACTTCTGACCGGTGTGACAAGAGATATATTGACCCATAGCATGAATAATCATCAATAAAAGTGAGAAAATATGATGCACCATATCGTGCCCTTAAATTCATAGGCCCACATATATCCGACTGGACTAACTCTAAAAGATGAGTAGCCCTTTTGGCCTTTTCAAAAGGCTTTCGACAGGCTTTTTCCAACCAGACATAGTTCACACATAGGAAGGTTGACTTTAGCGAAGTGGCCAAAAAGTTCTTCTCGAGCTAACCTAGTCATCATTTCTTATCCTACATGCCCTAATCTTGCATGCCCATTTAATAGAATCAGAAATAACATCAACAGTAGAAGAAACATAAGAAATACAATCATTGGATAATTTTGATATGAAAAATCCTTTATTCATAAATCCTAAGTCATAAAGGTCTTTACCAAGGAAAATACACAAACTAGTTCGTTCAAATAGGAAAGAAAAACCATGTTCAGAAAAGTGTTGTAACTGAAAGTAAATTACATCAAATGTTAAATGTATATTGCACATCACTGAGGAATAGCTCGCACCCAGTGCCGCACTTGAGTTAGTATGATCCAACTCTAAGGAACTGTTTGCTCCATCCTCAAAGCAATGTAGTGGTTGCATATTGGCACACGGTTCTACGAATCTCGCTCAATCCCTTGTTGCATGTTTTGTTGCCCCTATGTCTACAATCCAACCAAGGAAAGAATTAGCAATAAAACATAAGAGCAAACAAAAGAACTAGTGGGTCTTACCTTCTTTGGCTCAATGCAATCACGAGCAAAGTAACCCAACTTGTCACAATTAAAGTACTTATCTTTCTCCTTTCCACCCCTCTTACCTCAGTGATGCTTCATAGCCTTATTACCTTATGGGGCAAGTTTTGGCTTTGACCACTACTTTGTCTAGCATTATTTTGCTTGTTCCAATGTTTTGCATTTGTTGGTCTTACATTATCCAGCATATACGACGAGAGCAGTTGCTTATGCTTGCTCCGACTCTTAATGGTCAGCCTCAAGCTTGAGATAACTAGTGACACTTTTAAGTTTGCTCATTATGTGTAAGCACAAGCTTAAAGTCTACTTAGGAGCGATCTTAGGACTGTCAAAACTTCTTGTTCACCAGTGAGCTCACATCCAGCATTTTGAAGCCCTTGAATCATATCCTTCATCACATCAAGATTTTGGGTCATAGAGGGCTATGAATCAAGTATGTATTGATCGAATGTAAGGGTAAGTGCCCTTAGTCTAGTAGCCAAAGTGCTACCTTATGTGACCTTCAATACATCTCAAATCTCCTTAGCTATAGGATTTCCAATTCACAGATCATATTGTCTTGCATGCAACTCAACATAGTAAAAATATGCACTTTTATCTTAATCCTTCCACTTATTGTATGCAGTCATATCGCGAAGATATTGGGCAATTGGTCCATTTTTTGGCTCAGTTGGTATAGGCATAGTGGTAGTGAAATGATCAATGATCTTTTCTTTATAAAATAAAAATTGAATTTCTCTAAGAGTTCTAGCCATCTAGTTTGCTATGTGGCACTAATGCCACAGAGGTCAGAAAAAGCTACTTGAGCATCTATTACAGTATATTATGTGTAATATTTTAAGTACTGATTGGTCTACAATTTTATCTGGACAGAAGTTTGTTTTTATTATTTTCTTTAATTCAATGACAACAAAAATTTCACCATAAAGGCTAGTAATCATCTTCCATCAAATTAAAGATTACGATAAAAAAAATACATGATCCATAAATAAAATCAATAATATCCATAAATATATGCATATATCATATATGAATAATAAACTTGGGTTGATATTTGATGCGTTATGTCAAGATAATTATTGCTCTATGGTGGTAATTAACGTAATATATCCATGAAAAATACACGGCCTCCAAAAAATGGCCCCATAAATACATGTCTTTAAAAAAATGAGATTATATTTTTCAACACCTACTAAATCATTCTAAAATTGTGATATCGCATTACCACCATCTTCATTAATTATCTCTCAGATAAGTAAATATAAAAAAAAATCACATAACATACATGAGGACCCCAAATGTCAACTCGCATTCTATATACATTCACAAATATTCACATTGCATAAAATTACATAATCACAAAAAAAAAATATAACTAAAAAAGCATGTAACTTTGTAAGCCTGTGACATTATACCAATTTCTATCCAATCACAAAAGAAGAAAAAAATAATTCTAAGCTTTAAAAATAAATTAAATTTTTTTAAATAGACTAGAAAAAATAAAATTAAAATTATGCCCGTTTGGTAAAAAATTCAAATTTCTTTTTTTTTTTTTTAATATAGGCTGCCAAACAGCTCCTTAAGGGTAGAGGGGACTTGCGATGCCAGTTAGCGCATGCCCATTGGGCGTCACGCTCAAGTGAAGTCCACACATGTAGGTTCACATGTGCAATTGCATCATGCGCTCATACCTTTTTTTTAAATCCTAGTCAATGCCTCAAATTCCATATGTAACTGTCATCTCCAGCGTGCTTTTCCAGTGGATATAATTTTTTTTGGCGATATTTTTTAAAGAATACATATCTTTCTCAATTTTAACCCATTTTTGATATATAATATACCAATTTATTCATTTTTTCTAATTTCAATTGTATATAGAAAATTAATATATGTGAATCAATATTACCTTAACAATGGAAAATTATTGATTCACACTTAATAAACAACTCAACTACAAGCCTCCTAAATGAATGAAACCATGAAGGGTATTACGTCAAGGTCCTTCTCGCTCCAGAGAACACTATTAAAGCATCTACCAATCTATTCTACGCACTTTAAACCCTCGGAGACTTCAAAGTTTTGGTGATACTGCAAGAGAGAAATGTAAAGAGAAAATATGGAGGAGGGATAATGTATTCTGTTATTTGAGAGTACATCTCATTGTGATATATTATAGTCTGCGGGAGAGATAACAAAAAATATATCTCTATCCCTATCACACTTGAGTCCAATTATGAGAGGTTCCAGATAACTATCTTCCTTATCACAATAGAATTATAAGTTATCTTAAATATGAAACAATTCAAAAATACACCAATAGTTATATAAAGATGATATAATCGATTTACTTAAAAAAAATATATTACATATTTTGCATCTTATATCTATGTTGTTAAGATGAAGTTGCTTTAGCCTGTGTTGAATTATCTAAATCTGTTCCTTTTTAAATATGTTAAGAGTTGGCATACTTGATTCAAGGCTATAATTTCATTAGTTTTATACTAACTTTATTTCTTGTTTATAAACACTACCAAATATAGTTAGTTGCTCGAACATTTTTATTCTTGATTCCTTCAGATGATATGCTTGTTTATTATTCTCTGTCACACCTTGGTAGCCTCAATTTTTCATAATTTCATGATTCATTTTCATTGATTTGACTAATGTGACGAGGTACTTATTTGATTAATCTGACCCTCTCCATTAGCTAAAATCACAAATACATAAACGTCTATAATTTTTTTACAGATTTCGACCCACCTCAAGGAATTGGGATTGACCTGACATCAGGACTATCTGTCGATTTAGACAGTTGACTGAATCACAGGATTGAGACACCTGTATGTGGTGGTGTTTGGACAGCGTGGACCATTCATTATAAATACTTTATTACTTAGCAGTCATAACGTAACTGAACTTTTCTTTGTTGTTCAATTTTAATGATTTGACGACCTAAACTAACTTAAGCATCATAGGATTCTAACTTGTTTTGTGTGTTCTAGGTCTTTTGAACTCAATGTACTCGAGATCGATTTCTTCCCAACCCGAACTCAGTATTCTAACTTCCTAAATCAGTTTTCAATTCTTGTAATTTAGACAGTGTGCAGCATGCTTCATTTAGCATGCTCCAAATGACTGATTTTGCTGCATCTTATAACAATAATGGGCAATTTTCTTGTCACGCTCTTAGCAAATAGCTATTGAGAATTTCAAAGTAGTGAGCTAGTAACATGAAGAACTATCTATGAATACTTAACGTGAAGCAGTACTTTATATATATGGATTGCGATTGGCTAGGTTCATTTGTAGTATTTCCTCATAAAGAGATAAAGAGGTTGCTGAATAATATTTTAGGAGTATTCTTAACGAAACTCCTAAAACATCTTAGATGATTGCACTAATATAAATGCTATTTCTTCTTCATTTGGTTGTAGGTGAAGTCTCTGAAATCTCTGGCACCATTGATGCCATGGTTGCAAATGAGAGAAAATTGGTTGACATACAAACTGTAGTTCAATTTTCTTCTTCGGCATATGCTTTGCCAAAGATTTATGGATGTAGATCCAGTGATGAGAGACTTATTATGAAGTACAAAATGATTCTAAAACCAGTAAATAGAGTAATTCTAATTACACCTGAAGGTAGCTCTATTATCAAGAAGTTTAGCCATCCTTGCTTGAATATCAAAGAGTTTTGAAAAAAAAAAAACAAGATGATAACCTCAAGTCCATACACTTCTCTTATATAATTGTCTCTAACACTTGCTATATAAATTATTCGAGAAGGGACCTTCAAACCTAGGAAAGACATAATTGTCTCTAACACTTGAAATTAGTATTAGTTTAAATCAAGTATATCGACAAGAATTAACAGCTTTGGCAATTAATGTAACGACGCTATTGTCAATTTGATTTCTTACTAATTGCCAACTGAATTCCTAGCATATTTGGATTACCATAGAGTGAATGTTTTAAATATTTACTCAATTAAATTTATATGTCGTGCAATGATTATAGATTTGTCCTGTATTTTATAACTCTATTTTTTGCAAATGAATCATTAGTGGTAGAAGAATATTTATTTAAATATGACAAGGGTTTTTAAAACAAATCATTGGAATTAAAATTTAAAATACAATAATAATAAGAATCAAGTTAAACAGTTAAATATATTTTTCTTTTTATTATATTATTAAAAAATTTTATTGTGGTTATATTCTTTTACGTTCAACACACATATTTTACTAGTTTGCAAAAAAAGTGTGTATCTTTTCATACATTCCTATTTTGGTCAATGGAATTCATAACTTAAGTTGAGTACTAACTGTATGAGCGATGTTATTATAGTGGGTGATGTATTATAACTAACTTCTATTCTACACTATGTTCTAGCATGTGCAACGCATGTGTTACTTCTTAATTTATGTGTGTGTGTATATATATGTGTGTGTATATATATATGTGTGTGTGTGGGAAAATATACATTTTTTCACAATTGTAATTTCATAATTTAGGGTATACCTTTATATAATTGATATAAGATGCCATTATTTGTTGCTTTCTAGTTTATCATAACAAAAACTGCACGTGATGAAATTGATGCTTTTATTTGTCCTCGTAAGAAGAAAATTAAACTAGTAACTACCTATAGAATAAAGTTTTTTGAGGCTATGACAATAGTTCAGAATTTCAAAAGATCTTGTAGCCATTCAAATGAAGGCCACAGAAAATCAAGTATGTCGCTTTCATGCACATCATTCCTTGACACACATTTTGAATGTAAATTCTTACATATACACACACAATTATATATATATATATATAAGTCTAATATATACACACACAAACATATGTATATAGACAAATATGTCTATATATATGTGTGTAGGAATATATAGACATAGACATACATATATAAATATTCGATGTGTCTATCTACTTCAAACTTTTATATTTTAATATGACATGAAAAAATGATGAATTCAAAATCAAGAAACTTTATGTATCTCTTACATTCTAACAAGATGAATTGAAATGAGAAATTTTGATTTTTTCAATATATCAAAAGTAAAATTGAGATTTAGTTTATCATGAAGATATGAAGCATTTCAGGTTAAAAAAAGGAACAAAAAATTGGAAGACGAATGACACAGATCTAAAGAAATTGACAGCAAACCAGAAAAAATTGATATCAAAGGGTTTTGAAAAATAAGAACAAGTTGATAACCTCAAGCCATACGCTTCTCTTATATGAATGTCTCTGACTCTAGCTATATAATAATTCGAGAAGAGATCTTCAAATCTAGGAAAGATGACATGAATTTAGTATTAGTTTTAATCAAATTTATTAATATATATAAATAAGTATTTAATGTAATGGCTATTGTCAATTGGATTTCTTAGTAGTTGCCAACTAACTCTTAGCATACATTGAATACCATAAAGTGAATATTTTAAATATTTACTCAATTAGATTTATATGTTGTGCAACGTTTATGAGGTCCTATATTTTATAACCCCTACTTTTGCAAATAAATCGTTAATGGTAGAAGAATATGTATTTAAATTTGACAATAGATTTTTTAAAATAAATGGTTGGAATTGAAATTCAAACTATCATAACAATAAGAATCAAGTGAAAATGTAAAATATATTTTCTTTATATCATACCATTAAAATTTTCTATTGTGCTTATAGTCTTTTACATGTAACATAGGTATTTTACTATTTTGATAAAAATTGTGTCTCTTTTCATACATTCCAATCATGTTTAATAGAATTCTTAATTAAAATTGAGTAATAACTGAATGAGCCATGTTATTATTGTGGATGTTGTATTATAACTAACTTCTATTCTACACTATGTCCTAGCACGTGCAATGCATGTGCTACTTCCTAATATATATATATATATATATATATATATATATATACATATATAAACGTCTAGGGGTCTGTCTAACCCCAACCTAGACACAAGCGGATTTTGCAAAAAAAAAAAAAAACATATATATATTTTTGTATGTATGTGTGTGTGTATGAATATTTTTTTTCACAATTATAATTTCCTTAATCCAAGGTATACCTTATAAAGTTGATATAAGATGCACATATGAAATTGATGCTTTTAGTTATGCTTTGTGCATACGAACAAAATTTAACTAGTAAATAACTATAAAATAAATTTTTTTGAGGCTAAGATAGTAGTTCAGAATGTCAAAAGATCTTGTAGCCATTATCAAATGAATGCTACAGAAAATGAAGTATGTCACTTCCATGCACATTAACCTTGACGCACATATTGTACATAAATGCTTACATGTACACATACAAATATATATATATATATATATATATATATATATATATACGTAAGTCTAATATATGTAGACACTAACGTATTTATACATAGACAAATGTGTCTATATATATGTGTATATGTATATAGATACAAAAACACATATAAATATTCTATGCATCTATGTACTTCAAACCTTAACCATTTAGCATGACATGAACAAAAAATGAATTCAAACAAAAAACTTTAGGTATCTCTTACATTCAAACAACACATTGGAATGAAAAGATTATGATTTCTTCGATGTATTAAAAGTAAAATTGAGATTTAATTTATTAAAAAGATATGAAATATTTTAGGCTAGAAAAGAAACCAAAATATTAACAAACTCGAAGGACACATATTTAAAGGAATTGACAACAAACCAAAAAAAATCATTATTAGTTGATTTTGAAAAAAAAAAAAGTTGATAACCTCAAGCCCATACACTTCTCATATATAATTGTCTCTTACTTTGTCTATATCAATAATTCGAGAAGGGATCTTCAAATGTAGGAAAGATGACTTGAATTCAATATTATCAGCATTTAATAACAGTCAATAGTTCTCACAAGTAATTAATAAAACGGCTGTTGTCATTTGGATTTCTTAGAAATTGCCAACTAATTCTTAGCATATTTTGAATACCATAAAAAGAAACTTTTAAATATTTACTCAATTAAATTTAAATATCGTGCAATGATTAAAGAAAGGTTCTATATTTTATAACTTTGATTTTTGCAAATAAATCATTAATGGTATAACAATATTTATTTAAATATGACAAGAGCTTTGGTAAAATAAATGGTTGGAATCAAAATTCAAAATACCATAATAATTAGAATCAAGTAAATAATTAAAATATATTTTTCTTTATATTATATTATTAAAAATTCTATTGTGGTCATAGTATTTTACGTGCATCATACGCATTTTATCAATTTACTAAAAAATTATGTATCTCCATACATTCCAATCGTATTCAATGGAATTCTTAATTAAAGTTAAGTGCTAATTGAATGAGCAATGTTAATATAATGTATGTTTTATAATAACTAACTTCAATCTTACAAATGCAACCCATGTCTTACTTTCTAATATATACAAATATGTATATATATATATACATATATGTATGTGTGTGTATGAATATATATTTTTTCACAATTACAATTTCATAATTTAGGGTATAACTTATATAGTTGATAAAATATGTTGTTGCTTTGTAGTTTATCATTACTAAGATTGCATGTTAAGAATTTGATGCTTCTAGTTACCCTTTGTGCATAAGAAGAAAATTAAACTTATAAATAACTATAGAATAAACTTTTTTGAGGTTTTGACAATAGTTTAGAATTTCAAAATATCTTGTAGCCATTATGAAATAAAGGCTATACGAAACCAATTATGTCACGTTCATGCAGATCATACCTTGATGCACATGTTGAACATAAATGCTTACATACACACATACAAATATATACGTATATATATAGACACAAACATATATATAGAGGCAAATGTGTCTATAAATATGTGTGTATTTAAATAGACACAGACAAATTGAAATAGAAAATCAAAATCAATCTGAATATCGAATTTTTATGACAATAAAAATTAAATAACAAATCAATTTTTTTGTTCGATTTTGGTACATAGAATTTTTAATTTCAGTTTGATTCTACCGATTTATCGAATTGTAGTCACTTCTATAAAAGAGCCATAATGAATTTGAATTGAAAAAGATATGACACACTAGATTTAATATAAAAATTATTTTATTGTGAAATATGTCTATTTGAATAAGTTAAATCTACCTTACAATATCCAAACTAATTAAATTCATCAAAATTAATGTGAAAAATAACATTGATTTTTCATATCAATTCAGAGGCACATTCTATTATCATATTTGTAAATTTGTTTATTCCACTTTTTGATTAAATTGAATTGCAAATTTAATCCCAGGTTATTTCACATAGTTTATGCTCAAAATTCAGAATCAGTATTAATCATTTAACTTATCTTTTACATTGCAATCATAATAGCTCAGTTGCAATTGCATCTGCTATTTAACTTAATGGTTTTTTTTTTTAATTTTTGGGATTTATGTTAAATCACTTCTGGAGCCACTTCATGAAAAAAATAGATCTTTTGGGTTGACCATTAATTTTAATGAATTTTATTTATACTGTTTTATTGTCAGTTCAAATATTATAGTTTTGGTTGGCTTTCTCTTGTTACTTTTCCTTCAAACATTGTTTTCCGCCTCTGGATACAAAAACATGCTTGTTACTTGCATTTTTCAGAAATTGTATTTCCATTCCCGCAGAATATCAATTATCTATTGTAATATTTAAATAATCTTATATCCTACTATATTGTCACTAACACAAACAGACATTGACAAAATATTTATAATTAAAAATGTATGATTAACCACAACAAAATAATATTGACATCTAAAGTTGAAAATGCCCTCCAAAATACATCATATCATTTATCCTAATAAAATATACACATTTTCATTATATACATGTTCTCCAAACTTACTTTTTCATAACATATTCTCCCAAAACACCTTCCTCAAAATGACTGAAAATGAAACAAAACAAAGTCTAAATTTTTTCAATAGAATCAAACATAACAAAAAATAAAGTTGTATGAACCTTCATGTTGTATCACCATATTTCAACATAAATATATTTTTAAAAAAAGTAGAAAATAAATTTTTACTACATTTACTTGTGTATTTCTTAATCCTTTTACATATTTTTCTATTGAACAAATTATAGATTTTGTATTTTTAAGAGTATAGGGAGAAAAATGAAATTAATCCTAAAATTTCAAGATATTCTAATGGTGATAAAATATTATATATGTATATATTATTACAATATTGCAAAGCTATATATAACATATTTTCAGTTCAATTTATTCTTCATTTTCATTTCTGAACAAATCTAATTGTAATGTGAATTTATTATATTTTTAGTTTGATGAGTTAAAAATAAGAAAAAAAATATAAAATTAATAAAAAAATATAAAAATTATTTATAAAATTTATATAACTAAATTCGATATCCGGTATAATTTGATAGATTGGAATAAAATCCAAAATCAAATTGAATAGAGAATTTTTATGAAAATAAAAATTATTTACCAAATCAATTTTTTTTATGCGACTTTGGTGCATACCGAATTTTCAGTTTCGGCTTGAATTCATCGAATTATTAAACTATGGTTACCCCTACAAAGAGTCACATTAAATTAGAATAGAAAAAGATATGATACTAGCTTTAATATGAAAATTACTTTATTGTGAAATATATAAGTTTGAATAAATTATATCTACCTAACAATATCCAAGAATATTACATTTTCATTTGTACACATTTTCCAAACTCAATTACAAGAAGACTCTCCTCAAAACGGTTAAAAATGAAACCAAACAGAGCCTAATTTTTTTTAACAAAATCAAGTATGCAAAAATAAGTTATATGAATCTTCATGTTGTATTACCACAGTTCAACAAAAATACTTCTTAAAAAGAAATTATATTACATTAAGTAGAAAATAAATTTGTACTACATTTACTTCTGTACGTAATTCTTGCTTTTACCAAATTTTCTTTTGAACAAACTAATAGAATTAATAAATAATTATTTGCAAGTTTGTATATATTTTTTCCTCAAGCAATCTTCAATTTTTCTTTGGGCATATAGAATTGCTTTCAAAACATCATTAAGCACGTCTCCTTATAGTATAGTTTATGGAAAACCTTGTCATTTACGTGTTGAACTTGAACATAAAGCTTATTGGGCAATCAAAATATTTAATTTCGACCTTGATGAAGCTTCAAAAACTTTTATTTTTTTCTTTTCCCGGTTAATTAGTGGATAATGGCAGATAATGGTACTCCGTGGCTATTAAAGTCGAACTTGTCAGTTTCCCAAATAACTGAAATCTTTGTACAAATTTTCTCTATTTTTCTCATTCTCTTTTCTTGTTCTTTTCAAAATGGATGACATTTTTCTAACTCTCAGGAAGCGATTTTCTTTTCTTCCTGCAATTTTGAAAATTTATAAAATTAAGATTGAAAGATTGAGGATGCTTATGCACAGGGAATCCCGAAGGACATACGATGGATAATTAAAGCAAAGGTAAGAGCAGGTGAGTTTTCACATGAGTTTGCAGATTTGCTTACTAGATACATGTCTGGTTTTGGTAAAAGCACATATTCAAAAAAACGAAGGGCAAAAAAAATGAAAGTTTGTCATAATTATGCTAGATGGACTTGCAAAACAAAGTGTCATTCTTTAAGAATGGTCTCTAAAAATCGAGAAGATAAACTTAAATTCATTATGAATGGACTGAGTAAGGAGTCTTTATATCACATTATATTGACTCTTGAGACGCATTCATGTGGATTGGTACAACATGTAATTCTTGATTTCTGGGATTGTTTTCGAAATGAATATGAGTTTTATAGTCTTGAGAATCTGACATTAAAAGACCTTGTTTGCCAGTTTATAAGAAAACAGGATGTGAAGCATATCATCGACCCATAGAGGGCGTTCAAGCCATTACTGGACATAAAACCAGAGAAAAATATGAACCACAATCACAACTACTACATATACATTCACGTGTAAGTAAGTAATTTTTAAATTTTATGTGTGTTTTTATTTTCAACCTTTTTGATAAAAGAAAAAGACATTCAATAAATGCATTCTCTGTTCACATCTCAATAAATATCACTGTACTCACTCTATTTTTGCACAACTTATTTTAAAAAAAAATAATAAATAAATAAATAAATGGAAGTTTCTTCAACCCGCAAATTCAATTGCATTTATATTTTTTGTGGATCCAATCTAGGAAAAAATGGTGAGTTTATAGGGGCAACCAATAACCTTGGTAGAACTTTAGCAGAAAGAAAAATTCATTTAGTGTACGGGGGAGGCAGTTTGGGGTTAATGGGGAGTGTTGCTATTTCTACTTGTATAGGAGGAGTCAAAGTTCTGGGAGTTATCCCAAAATCTTTAACAGTACAGAATATCACAGGTATGACCATTGGAGATGAGCTAAAAATATCACATATTTAGGACAGAATGCCTAACATGTTAAATAATGCGGATGCATTCAACATTCTACCTGGCGGTTCTGGTATACTAGAGGAATTATTCCAAGTTGTTTCTTGGGCACAACTCAACATTCACCAAAAACCTATAGGTATTCTTAATGTTAATGGTTTTTATGATGGTTTGCTATCTTTTGTAGATCATGCTGTAAAAAAAGGTTTTATTTCACCATCTGCGAGAAGAATCCTCATTTTTGCTCCGACACCTAACTACTGATTGATCAACTTCTAGCATATGTGCCAGAACCTGATCCAACCTTGGCCAATGTGGATTGGTCCAATAGGAACAGTGGTCAAAAATGCAAATTGAATTTGACTCTCAGTCTGTGATACTTATTGTTAATGGTTTCATCTAATAGTATGTGTTTTTTTTTTTTGTTTCAGATTATTTTTTTAGCCACACTTCAGGTGATATCTTTCAAACTCTACTTTTCTATCTATTTTTGACATTGGGGATAATGTCCTGATTAGGTTGGGAGAAGGGATAGTTGATATAATGACTTGTGTGTTCAATGTGTGTTTTTCTAGTATTTTATTTCAAAAAAAAAAAAAATTCAAGCGTGTTTTCTGATGGGTCCATTGAAATCATAAAAAAAGTAGTGGAGTAAAGGGTAATGGTAACACTCTTGAGATGCATCCCTATATTTTTGCAAAACATGACAATTATGTGAAGTTTTTAACAAACGTTTGTGAATTACCAATTATTTTTGAGTCGTAGAGGTTCTTCCAACTTCAATAATTAAAATTAAGCATGAATAATATGGTTTGATTGATGATGGATGTTGTTTTGGACTTTGATGTTGTTATTTGGTTAATATATTTTTACGATAATTATACTCAATTTTTTTTGCACAAATAGTTATATTATTCAGTGTGAAGACAATCATGTCAAAATAGGAAGTTCTTATGCCCTTGCTCTAATCATCACTTGGATCTTCAACATGTAGGGGTTGATTATTATAACTTTTACTTTTAGTTTGTCGAGGCGAACGACTGATAATGCACCACCAGAAAAATGATTAAGGCATTAGGCTTTCTAGCACCATTGCCAAATCAGCTTGTTCCCCATGTGATGTTTCAAGAGAACATCCCCCTAGTGAACCACTTTGAGTCTTTCAATAAATAAATATGTTTTTTTGGAATCATATCTTTTTACCTAACCTAAATACACTATTATCCAAACCTTGTTCTAAAAATAATTGGAGTTTAAGAGACATTTCATTAACAGCGTGAACTTACAAAAGAAATTTAGGTTGGAAAAGAAGATAAGTATGGGGGAGTTTCTCTTTTAAAAAAAAAGAAAAAAAATAAAAATAGAAAAGAAAAATTCAAAGTGCTATGAGTTGCAACTAAAAATGAGATGCTGCAAGATGAATAAAAGGGGTCTAATTCAATAACAATAAGCCACAGTGTTGAAATTTGTGGAGTTTGAGAATTCTTCATCAATAAATTCTATGTCTCTAATTCCATGAAGTTTTTAGAACCTTTGTTGCATCCTATCCTTTTTTTCTTAGCTACATCACTACCCTTTGGCCCCATTACAATCTTTGTTGAAAACCTTTTGATTTCTTGTGGTGCCTTCAGTGTAGTGGATACTTGCACCAAAGAAAGAGCCTATGATGTTTAACTTTTCTATTAGAGAATGTGTGATGATTTTTGTAAGGTTTTATGAGAATTCACTTATTTGAATCATGTGTAGTTTCGTCCCTGTTGACATTAACTATTCAAACACATACTTGAGTATGCTTATTATGGAAATGCATTGACTTTTGAATGACTAAGAGTTAAACTCAACACTTATTTGGTTTTATTTCCATATTACTTTGTTGCTTCATGAGAATAATAGTTGGAAGATAGTTATTATAGGTGTTTGTGGGTATCACTATTGAAAACTTTCACGAGACTATAACTCATCCTCTATGGGTTACCTAGGGGCTTAAAGTCTTGTTTCATATGCTAAATGCAATCGTGATTTTCTACGAAAGTGGATTAGTTTAGGTTTGTTTTAAGCTTGCTCGAGGACAAGCAAGGGTTAAGGGTGGGGGAATTTGATAAGTGCATATTTTGACATATTTTTGTATCAAATCCTTTATACTTTTCTTGCTTTATTTTTGTTAATTATTATTTTATTAATATTTTGTGTTAGGAAATTAATAAATATAAAAAGATCAAAAGAAACATATTTTCAGACTTGTGCAGTTTTTGTTTTTTTAGCATAACTTCATGATCAAAAGCCCTATGGACTTTAAGCTTGTTTTATTTGAAAGCCAAGAGATAGAAGTATAATTTTTCTGTTGGAAACTCAGCCCAATTCAGTCTTGATTATAGCAGAAAATTCATCCATTTTAGTATTCTTTAGATGTCCTTTTTCTTTCTCTTTTTTTTTCGTGAATTTCTTATTTCTCTTCTTTCTTTTCTATTTTTTCTCCTCTATGTATTTCTCATTTTCTTGCATCGCCGCCAGTCACCAACGCCACCAGTGCACCACCATCTCCCCATCTTTTCCTCTTTTTCCTTCAAAACTATTTGTAGTACGTAATAATTTTTCCATGTACACAAACTAAAATCTAAAAAATATTTTGAGTATTATCATCTTCTTGATTGAGGACTGGATGTGAATACAAAATGAGCGCTCTATGATCCACTGTTTATGCAAGAAAAGGGAAGAAAAAGCTCTACATTTCTGGGTTCTTTATTTAGGTAGAAGGGTATCTTGGTGTAATTTCACATTGCATTTCAGGGATAAAATAGGTAATTTGGTTTGTGTAAGGCTGGTGGGCTACATTAGGATTATTTGATTCCACCCATTGGGTGGGATTCATATCCAGCATTTAATCCATTATTTTCAAATTAATACTGGGCTTGCCATTATCTATTGGGCCTCTATCATGTAAGGTAAACATCAAACTAAGGTGAATTATTTATTCAATCTAGACTTATTCTTCAAAGTAAATAGGGCCATAAGGAATTACAGATGTTGCATATACTGATTACAGGTAAGAACTTCAGATGTTGACATACTAATTTTCCTAAATGGCGGCAAAAAATGAAGATAAGTTCTCAGCTCAGTTTTTTAAACATTAAAGTTATTTGTCCTACAATGTATCAAATATAATCTTTTTTTGTGCACCATATAGAGAAGTGGTGGCATAGAATTCAGAATCTTTCCATGAGTATTGTTCTAGAATAAATAATAATTGATTTTCATAGGTCAAAATTCAAGGTTGAGTTTTCTCCAACCACTGGACAATGACGAGACATAAAAAAATCTCAAAAAAAAAAAAGCAAGTGTGGCAAAAGTTTAAATGACTAGACAATACACAGTGAAATTAGATCTTTGAAAGGTGTATCCAGAGGGATTTCATCTTGAGGTCCTCATTTTCATGAAATTCCCACTCATGTTATAGAACAGATTAAAGCATGCTTCTCTACATCTAAATTGGGAGCCATCAGAATGTTTTCATGAAATTCCCACTCATATTATAAAATTAGCCACTTATGCTTCACCAATGATATTCTATCATCTTTGCAAGGGTGACTTATCTTCTATGGAAGCCATCAGAATATTTTCTAAAATTTTGCTTATTTATCTCGCATTATGCCAAAGATGCAGAAATATAAAGCTGCTTCTCTAGTGATAAGTGGATGTAAAATTTGATATTCTTATGGAGTCAGGTTTAGAGAAGGAAAATTTCCATAGCTTTCCTTTGTCACCTCCAAGCATAAAGCAATTGAATGCAAAGCATTAGTGGATAGTCACATGTGACATAAGCTTGTCACATGCTAGTGATAGGTGCATATTTTGACATATTTTTGTATAAATTTTTTATAATTTTCTTTCTTTATTCTTGTTAATATTATTGTTTTATTAATGTTTTGTGTTAGAGAATCAATGAATACAAAAAGATAAAAAGAAGCATGTTTGCAAACTTGTGCAGTTTTTGTATTTTGAGCATAACTTCATGATCAAAAGTCCTATAGGCCTGAAGCTTATTTCATTTGAAAGCCAAGAGATAGAGTGATTATAACAGAAAATTCGTCCAAGTGGTTGCACAAAATGGATCACCAAAATTCGGATCAGAGTTCAGCCCAATATTGACTTATTTGACCAATTGGGTCATATCTCTTAAGCCTAAATTTATTTTGAGTTGAAATTTGGATATGTTATATAAAAGGGGTAAATAAACAAGTTTGTTGAGACAATATGGTGAGTAAATGTGTCAAAATGGTAAAAACATAGGTTGCAAGTTGTTGATACTGTTAAAGGATGACTCTTGGACATAATTCGGTAATTTGATCATATCTCCATCATCCGACCACCAAATTTGATAAATGATATATGAACATATATCATCACCGAAAGATCTACAATTTTTGTTCTTTACTCATCATCAAAATTTGGTTGTATCTAGCCAAAACATGCAATTTAATTCGGTAGGTGATGACTTAGTGTAAGAACTTACTAACTCTTGGAAACTAGCATACCACTTGATTAACCCCTCCATTATTAGTTTGGCCTTTAGCTTACTTCAAGTACTATAAATATGCCATGTATTAAGTTTGTAAGAGAGGGGGGGAGAGGGTAGAGGGTTTCTTTAGGCTAAGTTTTCTAGTATGTATGATTTCTAGTAATGTAAGTTTTCTTGTAGTAATAGAAATGAATTCTCTAGTTTTTCTTCTATTTTTACTCTTTCCTACTTTTATTATATCTTTTTAAATTTTATTTTACTGAGAAAAAAGGGTGAACCTCTTGATGGAGGAAGATGAATGATTATAAGGGTAGAAAATATTTAAGTATGTTGTATTATTATTTTGAGTTTTGATCTAAACCCTACTTATTTTGTGGTGATTCTTGATTTATGTATCTCCATTGACCCAACAAATACTTGGGTTCATTTAGCTTATTGTACGGTTTTACCTCACCGACTGCTAATGTGAAACCTAAATTTGTTGTTGACAAAGGTGTGCATAAATGCTTGATCCCATAAATAAGTGTTGGCGTTAAGAGATAATTTGCAATAGTAAGACAATATCATGATTACTTTATTGAATGAGTTATTTAATAATATCTTTCTATTGGAACCTTTATTATGTATGGATTCCAATATTATAAATTAATAGAGGTAAAAAGAATAAATAACTATTTTTCTATCCAAAACTCAAGAGTAGATCCTTAATCCTTAGTACTTTTATTACTTTGGTTTTTCTTTAGTTACAACATACATTAATTGTTCATATATTTTGATTCACATAAATCTCATTTTTTTAGAATTATAATCTTGAATTCTTCAAACAACTTTCCTGTGGATCAACCTCAAACTCATAAGAAATTTATTACTTAATACAACCTGCACTTGGATTTGCAACCTTAAAGTTGTAGCAAGTTTTAGGTGCCGTTGCCGAGAAAGGCAAGGTAAGTATTCAGGTTTGTTAATATTTTTTCTTTGTAAATATAGTTTGTTTATTTTCTTTATGGATATATGGTTATATGGTATCGTAGTCATAATTCTTAGCGTTTAGTTAGAAATAATTCTGAAACTTTGTTTGGAAATTTATTTGAATCATCTCCACACACTTCCACCATGGCTGAAAATGAAAATCAATAGGTGCGTATCATGCGTTATTACTTGCAACTTCCTTGACATTCTTCTCCTTCTTGTTTTATTTTTCCTCTCAATGCAAATAGCTTTCAATTCAAGCTAGATATTATCCCTTTACTTTCTAATTTCCATGGTTTAGTCTCTAAAAGCTCTTACTTGCATTTGAAAGAATTTGATGAAGTATGTGCCACTTTTGATGATCAAACTTGCACAAATGAGATTGTTAAGCTCAAATTATTATTATTTTTGTTAAAAGATAAAGAAAAAAATTGGCTTAATTCTTTAAAACCTAGGTCAATTGGCACTCAAGAAATGCAAGCTGAATTTTTGAAAAAATTCTTTCCAACCCATAAAACTAATGCTTTGAAAAGACAAATTCAAAATTTTTCTCAAAATTCTAATGAAGCTTTCTTTTAATATTGGGAAAGATTTAAAGATTTGTTGAATTCATGCCCATACCATGCTTTTGAAAAATGGTGCCTAATTAGTTTCTTTTATGAAGGTTTAACTCTTGAAATAAAATAATTTGTTGAAACAATGTGTAATGGTGAGTTTATTGATAAATAACCTAATGAAACCCTAGAATATCTAGATCATTTGACAGAAAACTCTCATTCATGGCGTAGTGTTAATTCTTCCCAAGGTTCTATTAGATCTAATCTTACTAATAGTAATAAATAAAAATATTACCTTAGTCAAGAAGATGATCTAAATGCTAAGCCTTTAACAAGAAAAGTTGAAGTCATGAAACTTAAAAAAATAAAGGAAATCAAATATGTGCAAGAGGAAGAAGTTTGTAGCAATTGTAAACTTTTGGGGCACTCCACCAATGAATGTTCAAACGTTCTGGTACAAGCATTTTTCATTAACACATTCAAAAAACCTTTCCATTCTCCATATTTTGAAACTTACAATCCACAATAGAGAAATCATTCCAATTTCAGTTGGCGAGATGATAACCATGCCCAACCACTGCATTCACAAAAACTACCAAACTTTCATTCTTATCCAACTCCACATACAAAATCCCTTGAGGAGACTTTGCAAGCATTTATGCATGAACAAACAAATATCAATAATCAGACTTCACAAGCTATCAATGAGATCAAAAGCACATTTTCAACACTGACAACTTCTTTGCGTACTCATGAAAAAGGTAAATTTCCTACTCAACCTCAACTTAATCCTTCCACTCAGTATCATGTTTCTTCTTCATGTAAAAATTCAGTCAAGGAGGCTAATTCAGTGATAACTTTTGGGAATGGAAAAGTTATTGATAAGACTATTTATCCAAGGAGAAAGTTTTTAATCCACCTTCAGAAATGAAGAATGGAAATAGTCTTGACGATGAAGGTAAGTTTGAAAAAGGTACGTGTGAAAATGATGAAAAAAAAAATATTTACCTTCAACACCCTTTCCTCAAAGATTGCAAGCAACTCAGAAATTAAACTCAAATGCTGAAATTTTTGAAAATTTTAAACAAGTCAAGATTAATATTTCATTGTTGGATGCAATTAAGTAAGTTACACCTTATGCCAAATTTTTGACAGATTTGTGTACAATCAAAAGAAAACATCACGTACAAAAGAAGGTATTTTTAACTGATAGTGTTAGTTCAATTATTCAACAATTCACTCCATCCAAGTACAAAGATCCAGGTTGTCCAACTATTTCATGTATCATAGGAAATAATAGAAAAGACCGTGCTTTGCTTGATCTTGGTGCTAGTGTAAATCTTCTACATTTCTCAGTTTATGAACAGTTAGGTTTGGGAGAACTCAAACCAACTTCTGTTATACTCCAACTAGTTGACCGTTTGATTAAAGTTCCAAAGGGAGTAGTAGAAGATGTGTTGGTATAAATTGATAAGTTTAATTTTTCAGTTGATTTTATTATTTTGGACACAGAGCCTGTTGCACATACACAAATTCCCATCATTTTGGGTCGTCATTTTCTTGTAATTTTAAATGCTTTGATCAATTATAGAAATGGTAATATCAAGTTATAATTTGGAAATATGACTTTGGAACTGAATGTGTTTAATATTTGTAAGCAACCTACAGAAGATATCGAAGTACATGAAGTGGATTCAATTGAGGAACTTGTTCATGAATACTTTACTACCACTAACTCTTTAGATTCTTTGGAGACTTGTTTTCAAATTGAAAGTATTTGTAAAAAGGCACACGCTAATATTATCTCTGAATTTTTGCAAGTACAAAAAAAATATTTTTGGAAGCCAAGGTTTGAAGAACTTTCATCATCAACAGTAAAATTTATTCTATCAAGTATTAAAGCTCTCGTGGTTGATTTGAAACCTTTACCAGTTGATTTGAAATACTATTTCTTGGGTGAGAATGAAATTTTTCCAGTAATAATTTCTTCCAAACTCGATGCATCTCAAGAAGGTAAGTTGATCGAAACTCTGAAAATGCATAAGAATGCTTTAGGATGTACCATTGCTGATATTGAACGTATTAATCCTTTCATTTGCACACATAATATTTATCTAGAGGAAAATGCTAAACCTTCTAGAGAAATGCAACGAAGGCTAAATCCTAATATGAAAGAAGTAGTGAGAAATGAAGTCATTAAACTCTTAGATAATGAAATCATTTATCCTATTTCTGATAGCAAATAGGTAAGTCCTACTCAAATTATACTTAAGAAATCTGGAGTTATTGTAGTCAAGAATAAGAATGATGAATTAATTCTAACTAGGACTGTTACTGGTTGGTAAATGTGCATTGACTATAGGAAACTCAACTCAGTTACTAGAAAATATTATTTTCCATTACCTTTCATGAATCAAATTTTAGAAAGAGTTGTGAGACATGAATTTTATTGCTTTTTAGATGAATATTCTAGGTATAATCAAATTGCAATTGCACTTGAAGATCAAGAAAAAATAACTTTTACATGTCCTTTTGGTACTTTTGCATATCGAATGATGTCTTTTGGATTATATAATGCACTAACTACATTCCAACGATGCATGTTTAGTATTTTTAGTGACATGGTTGAACTTTTTCTTGAAGTCTTCATGGATAAATTTTCTATTTTTGGTAATTCATTTGATGATTGCCTATCTAATTTAGAAAATATTTTGATCAAGTGTGAAGAAAAGAATCTTGTGTTCAATTGGGAGAAATGTCATTTAATGGTAACAACTGGTATTGTTCTTGGACACATTATTTCATCAAAAAGTATTGAGGTTGATAAATCTAAAATTGAGTTAATTACCAATTTGCCAACACCAAAGACTATGAAGGAGCTTAGATCATTTTTAGGACATGTTGGTTTTTATAGAAGATTTAGCAAAGATTATAGTATAATATCTAAACCTTTGTGTAATCTTCTAACAAAAGATATTATTTTTGAATGGAGTGAAATCATGAAGCTAGTGATTATGATGTTGGAGTTGTCTTAAGACAAAGAAAAGATAAGAAATCATATGTTATTTACTATGCAAGTAAAATTTTAAATAGTGCTCAATTGAATTATACTACAACTGAAAAAGAATTACTTGCTGATTAAAATGGGCATTAACAACTAGAGTGTAACACCCCCATTACTACACAACTATATATATAATATAATTTGACATGATAGAACCTCTATGCATGCATGAAATTTTTTTTTTGGAATATTTTAAGATAAGATAAATCACTTCTTACATGCACAACCCTGTTTAAAATACTTTCTAACACATGTCATGTATATAAGATGATCAGTATTTATATAAAAGCACAACACCCATAACGACCCAATATTTACATACTTATTTACAGTAAAGTTTTAAAAGAGAAATATAGTACCAGTCTAAAAATATAATACAACAGACTCAAAATACAACAAGCTAACAAAATAGCCCAACATGTCATCATTCATGTACACACTCTCTCAGACACCTGCAGGAGCTCCAATCGCCGCCCAACCAATAAAAGATACTTCAAGCATCGTCATACTCACCTATAATGCATAAACTATATGAGCTAATGCTCAGCAAGTAATCATTATGCATGTCAAAGAATAATGTACAATATCAAGTCATGCATCTCAACATGCTATGCCCACAATGCAATTTTATGCATCAAAATATTTATCTCAAAATCATTTCTTTCTTGGACCCCTGACCAACGCTACTATCCCATGCACCGGAAAAGAGCTTTGTACACCATTATAATCCAATGGCCAATAATTATATAAGCATGCAAATCCATGCATACTCATACGTATGCAAATCCATGCACGTGAACCTGCAAATCCATGCATAAAAACATGCAAATCCATGCATGCTTCGGTGCAGTAGTAGTGGTCAGCAAAATATTTTACTTTCTTACAATCATGCCATGCAATACAAAATTTATCACAATGCACGTATATGATGCATGCACGTGCCAATGACAATGCCCATGTATGTATGCTCAATTGAGAGCCCTCTACTATGCACATATGATTTATGATATTACATATAATTCACACATCTACTATGTTTATGCATTCTAGTTGCAAATGAATCTTTACTTACCTTTCACTTGGTTGGTGGCTTAGTCTAAATTTATTTATTGTTCCCCTCCAATCTTAGATGTAAAATAGCCTGTAATATTACCAACATCAAGCACCATTCCCAATTTGGCAAGTTGAAAGTATAAAATATCATACTAAGACCTTAAACACCAAGGTATCTAGGTTTACAAACTAGAACCCAATCTAGTCCCTCTAATACCTAAATTTCTCATCTTAGATACATGTAAACATCATATAATTGAAGTATTATAACTCTAATATCATGTACCTAATTGTTAACACTCAATAGCAACATGTCTAGGTTGAAATATGCTAAGTTATCAAATGGGACAGATTCACATTTTCATATTTACTTGCTGTCTAATTTACTTTTATGATAATTTTGACATCCCTAAACATATCCAATCACTTCCAAATTTTTACCACACTTAGATAACATGTATATAAATGTAACCATATCATATAATTGATAAAACTCATGGATATAGCTTCCTAAGTTCAGCTCTCTTCACAACATACTGAAACAGATTATTTTCCTACCGTGACAGTTTTGCACACTTCATGACATTAGTGGTTTTGGCACCCTTACGTATATTCAATCTCTCCCAAATTTTTACCACACTTATATAACATATACACAGAGACAACCAGGTTATATTATTGCCAAAAATAATGGATTTAGCTCCCTTAATTCAGTCTCCTTCACAGCACACCAAAACAGATTTTGGTACTTTGGCAGTTTGAGTGTTTCTCCAATATCATTCTCTATTTCAATTTCTAACCGATCAAAATTCATTCCAATACTCTTAACTCATATATAAACATGTATATGATGATAATTACAGGTTTTATTCAATATACCATACACTTTTGAAGCCTAAAACACAAGAATACAGCAAGGTAATAGTTTCTAGCACAAGTGTTTTCTAACAATTATTTCCAACCACAAACCCTTTCTTTATGCAAAGCCTATCTAATAACATCCTAACACATTTATAAATAATATTTAAAGCTTAATAAGTAATAAACCTCAAAATAAATCTGAAAGTCATGCCAAACCCGTAGGTTAAGCTCACTTTGCATAGTTTTCTACTTGAACTTGGTTATTTCTCCTTCCATTTGCTTGTTTTGCCTCTTTTTTTGGTTGGAATGACTTAGGACCTATTTAGAGATATTTTTCTTGTATTTAGAAGCTGAAATGGTTCAAATAAGGTTCAAGTTGTGGCTGTTAGCTTAAGAGTGAAGAATAGGTTGAGGTGCTAGCTTGATAAATCTAAGCATGAGGTGGCGTAAGCTTGAGGTGGCATGCAATGGTATAATCTGATTTTTTCCCTTATCTTGCAGCTCTAATCTTTTGTGTCTCACATATTCTTATTTGGTTGCAACCTATCTTCATCACCATTCATTCCCGTAGCAAATTCCTATGTCTGTTCATTAGGTTCTTCACCCGAAAAATCATCAGTTCTTGCCCGATTGATAAGTTTGTGCACCGAAAGTGTTACAAGCCTATGAACCTAGTTATATAACATTTAAATTATAGTATTGTATGTCTAGTTGTGCCAAGTGTATGATTTAAATATACATATAATATTAAAATTCATGATCGAACCAACTCCCTTTTTATAAACTTTTCGGTGACACCTTTCGAACTCCTAAGGTTACCACGTGTAACCTAGCACTATTCACTATATTGATACCTAAATTTCTTCTTATCTCAATACACAATCAACCACTTAGATTAGGGGATTCGATAATCAATACCGTGCAAGAGCTTCAAAATTAAGTTTAATGGTTAACAACGTCGTATAAAATAAATTATATGATGTCATACCAATGCAAATAGCACGTAATTAACATGTAATGCATGAATCATATGTGGCCATGTGAGTAGTAAGAGGCTCGGGTATCACATCCTCTACTCCTTATAAAAATTTCGTCCCCAAAATTTCACTTACTGAAAAAGTTCAGGATACTTAGTTCTCATTTCGTCCTCACTTTTCCAAGTGGCCTCTTCTACTAATTAGTTTCTCCATAACACTTTAACCAATAGAATCTATTTATTTCTTAGCTGTTTCACTTCTCGTAACAAAATCTGTACAGGCTTTTCTTCGTAGCTCAAATCTGCCTTTAATTCCACTAGTTCATTCTTCAGAATGTGAGAGGGATTAGCAATATATTTTCTCAACATAGACACATGAAATACATTGTGTATTTGGAACATAAATGTTGGCAGATCCAGTCTGTAAGAAACATCATCAATTCTTTCAATCACCGAGAATGGGCCAATATATTGAGGACTCAATTTTTCTTTCTTCCCAAACCGCATGATACCCTTCATTGGTGCTACTTTCAAAAACATTTGATCTCCTATCGCAAACTCCAACACCCTTCTTCGTTGATCTGCATAATTTTTCTGTCGATTTTGGGCAGTTTGCATTCTTTGTCGAATCTGTAACATGGATTTTGTCATCTCTCAAATCATATCTGGGCTTAAAAGTTTCTTCTCACCAACTTCATCCCAGTGTATCGGAGACCTACACTTTTTGCCATACAATGCTTCATAGGGAGCCATTCCAATACTAGTCTGATAGTTGTTGTTATATGCAAACTCCACTATAGGTAGGAATTTACTCCACTGACCTTGGAAGTCTAATACACTGGCTCTGAGCATATCTCCAACGTTTGTATTGTTCGTTCAGATTGCCCATCCGTCTGAGAATGATATGTTGTACTGAATGATAACTGTGTTCCCAAAGCTTTGTGTAAACTCCTCCAAAAAGTAGACAAAAATCTTGAATGTCTATCAGAAACTATAGACAATGGCACTCCATGAAATCTGACAATCTCCTGAATGTATAATTGGGCATAGCGATCCATAGAATAGGTATAACATATGGGAATAAAATGAGCAGACTTGGTCAATTTGTCGATGATAACCTAAATAGCATCATGACCTTTAGTAGTCTTTGGCAAACCAGTTACGAAATCTATAGTGATCCTTTCCCATTTTCATTCTGGAATAAGTAGAGATTGCAAAGTCCCTGCGGGTCTTTGATGTTTGGTCTTTATCTGTTGACATGTTAGACATTGCTCCACATGCTGGGCAATATCCTTTTTCATACCCGGTCACCAATAATGCATTTTCAAGTCTCTATACATCTTGGTAGCCCCTGGATGTACTGAATAAGGGGTTGAATGTGCCTCTTTTAAAATGTCTTCCTGAATGTTATCAATATTTGGCACACAAAATCGCCCTCTAAATTGTAAAATATCATCTTGAGTCATCTTAAATTCAGGAGACTTCCCTGCAGCAACATATTTTCTCATATTGATGAGATATTCATCATCTCACTATCCCTGTTTGATCCTATCAATTAGCGTAGGCTGAAGCATCAGGGCTGCCAACTTTGCCTCTACTACTCCTGTCTGTAAAATCTCTATATTCATTTTCTGCAACTCATTCAGTTTCAGTTTCTGAATTAAAGCCATAGCTATTGTACTTTGTGTGGATTTTTGGCTCAATGCATCAGCTATAACGTTGGCTTTACTGGAGTGGTAATTGATCACACAATCATAATCTTTTACCAGTTCCAACTATCTCCGCTGCCATATATTCAACTCTTTCTGTGTGAAGAAGTATTTGAGGCTCTTATGATCAGTATAGATCTCGCACTGTTCATTATATAAATAGTGCCTCCATATTTTAAGCGCAAATACTACAGCAGCAAGTTCCAAGTCATGCGTGGGGTAATTCTTTTCGTACTCTTTAAGTTGCCTGGATGCATACGCAATTACTTTACCATTCTGCATCAGTACACATACTAATTCATTCGTTGACGCGTCACTACAAATTACAAATCCTCCAGTACCTGATGGAATTGAGAGAATAGGTGCTGAAGTCAACCTCTTTTTCAGCTTTTGGAAACTTCGCTCACACATATCCATCCATCTAAACGTCATCCTTTTTCTAGTTAATTGTGTCAATGGCATAGCAATCTTGGAGAACCCCTCCATAAATCTTCGTAATATCCAGCTAAACCCAGAAAACTGCGCACCTCCAAAGGATTAGTAAGCTGCATCCAGTTGTTGATAGCTTCAACTTTACTTGGATTTACTAATATTCTTGCTCCTGATATAACATGTCCTAGGAATACCACATGATCTAACTAGAACTCGCATTTCTTGAATTTGGCGTATAACTGCTTCACTTTCAGGACCTCTAGTACTTGTGTTAAATGTGCGGCATGCTCTTCTTTAGTTCTGGAGTAAACTAGAATGTCATCGATGAACACAATAACAAATTTATCCAAAAACTCCTTAAATACTATATTCATCAGATCCATGAATGCTGCTGGAGCGTTAGTCAATCCGAACGGCATCACCAAAAATTCATAGTGCCCATATCTTGTACTAAATATCATCTTGGGGATATTATTTTCCTTTATTTTTAGTTGATGGTACCCAGAGCGTAAGTCAATCTTTGAAAATATTGCGGCACCCTAAAGCTGGTCAAATAAATCATCGATTCTGGGTAATGGATATTTATTCTTAATTGTGACCCTATTCAACTCTCGATAATCAATGCACAGTCTCATGGTGTCATCTTTCTTACATACAAATAGAATCGGTGCTCCCCAAGGTGAAAAACTCGGTCTGATGAATCCCTTGTCCAACAAGTTCTGCAATTGTACTTTTAATTCTTTCAACAAAAAGGAGCTATTCTGTAGGGAGTTTTAGAAATTGAAGACGTTCATGTTGTATGTCAATAACAAACTCTATTTCACGATCTGGTGGCAGTCCCGGAGATCATCTGGGAATACTTCAGTATATTCCCACACCACTGGTATTTCACTCATAGTTGGTAGGTGTTGTTCCTCAATGTTCATGACACTCACCAAGTACCCTTCACAACCATCATCGAGTAATCGTTGTGCCTTCACTGCTGAAATCATAGGGAATCTGAAATTGTTCACAATGCTGGCAAATGTGAGACTTTTTTCCAGAAAGTTGAAATATCATCGTCTTTTCCTTACAGTCGATAGTAGCCCCATACTTTGACAACCAATCCATGCCCAAAATAACATCATAATCATTTATATCCAGTACAATCAAATCAGCATGTAATTCTCTACCTTCAACAAGTATAGCACAAGCTCTCAAAATCCGATCGGTTTGTCTAGCATCTCCAGAGGGGACTGTTACACTATAACTGATTTCTGCTACATCTGGTATTCTACCTAACCTCTTCACATACTCAGTGGATGCAAATGAATGCGTGGCTCCAGAATTAAATAACACAAGTGTTGGAACACTAGAAATATAAAGTTTACCTGTTACCACCGATAGATTTACCTCTGCATCCGCTCTGGACATGGTGAACACCTTGGTTGGTACATTCATTTGGCTGGTCTGATTTTGTTTACCTTTGCAAAATTTAGCAATATGTCCCGGTATTCCGCATCGAAAGCACGTCTTGGTATCTATATAGCAGCATCCAGTATGTCGATTACCATATTTCTAACACAGCTTCTAGCATCGGTGGTTTTTCTTGTTCGACCCGTGGCCTCTTATTTTGACCTTCTTATTGTTAGCCTCGTTCTTCTTGAAATTGAAATCTCAATTTCTGTATTTGGATCGGCTTTTACATTTGGACCGGCCTCTTTTGCCCCACAGTCCATCTCTATCCTTGTTGTCTGAATTACTGTCGAGCCTTCTGTGCAGAGCGATTCTCAATTCAGTCTGTTTTTCTACTAGCACCCTCTCAGCTACCTGTGAAAATATCACCCCTTGAGTACCTGCCATATTCACATCCTGGTATAACTCTGGCCTCAAACCCTCCCGAAATCTCTCTACTTTTAGTGCTTCAATGCTGACCATGTGCGTAGCAAACCTGGACAGTTGTTCAAATTTACGAATATATTCCCCAACAGTCATTGCTCCTTGTCGCAGTTGTATAAACTCATTCATCTTCATCATGCGAACTGGGGCCGTGAAATATTTATTTCAGAATAACTCCTTGAATCTGTCCCACCTCATGGTAGTAATGTCCACTACGCTGCTGATGAGTGGATTTTATATTCATCAATTAAGTACCATTTGCTTAACTTTTTATTTAGTTTTTGAGATTTTTGTGAGTTTTATTACCGCTTTTAGTGTTTATTTTGCAGATTTGAAGATGAAAGAAGAATGTCACTTAAATGTAATAAAATCTATATTTTTCAAAAAAAAAAAGTGTGAACAGTAGCGCCTAGGCACTACCAATCGGTGCCTAGGCACTGCCGGGCGAACAAGTAAGGGCAAAATTATCATTTTGCCCTATTCGAGGAATCTCCCATATGATTTTTAAGTATTCAAAAAGCCTCCAAGGGTGAAAAAAAATCAGATTTATAGAGAGGGAGAGCGGGAGAGAAGGAGAGAATAGAAAAGAAGCCAAGAAACAAGAAGAGGAGGATAAGAGAAAAAGAAGAGGAGAATTCTTCCATGATTTGTAAAGAAGACATCAACAAGGAAAAAACTTCATCCTCTTTCTAGTTTCATTTCATTGTCCTCTTTCTTTCTTTCATTATGTGTATGAATGTTGTTAATTTGTATTTCATTTTCATCATGAATTAATTTCTTTTTCTAGGGTTGTGATGTAATCTAATTATGATGTTTTGAATAATTGTATCAATTCAATTCTTGATTTGATTTTCAAGTTGAGTTTTCTACATTGTTCTTAATGCTTTCAATTACTTGGCCACTAATTGAATGATTTGCTAATTATATTGACCCGAGAGGTGATATATGTGTCTAGTTCTATGTGTAGAAAACTATAAATTATATGTAAGATAGGAATATACTTACATAGTTTGTGTAGTCTTGTTGGAGATCCATAAAACCTAATGAATTGTTGATTGTTGTAATTCACATAGGAATATAGTGGGTTAGCAATTGATGATATTTTTATTAGATCTTGGGAGAGGCTAGTGGATAATTTAGGGATTCTCGATTATCACTTGGGAATTAAATTGAGATTTATGAGATGAATTATTCAATTCGGACTAATTATGGTAAAATCATAACCCTAGGCTTTTTAAGTTAGTGAATTTTATCTTTAAATGCTTTCTATCATTAAGTTTAGTTGAATTTAGTTTATAAACAAAATCACAAAAATGCATTTATTCAAATAAAATTAGAGTTAACATAATTTCGGTACTTAATAATTCAATAATCCTTATGGGAACGATAATATACTCATCATTTTATTACTTGTATACGATAACGTGCACTTGCGTTCACAAATTTTCGCAACAGCTGCTGATCATGTCCCACCAATGGCCTGCACTATCGCGAAGCATGAAAGTGGCACACATTACCTCTTCTCTACTGGCACCCTGCTATATTGGAACATGTTTTCCAGGGTTCTCAACCAGTCCTCTGCAGCGGTAGGATCAATCGCATCCTCAAATGTTGGGGGATCTAACCTCCTAAATCGTTCTCCCACCATATATATATATAGTCCGCCCGTTGTTGGTTTACCTCCACCCACGGTTGCTCACCATTATCCCTCTATCGAATCAGTTGCTGAATTTGTTCAGACTGTCATTCAATCAACTCTGTTAATAGGTTAATCATGGTATCTCGATCATTAACCAGGGTGGGTGTCTCATTTCTCTACGCTCTGGCACCACCACTGCTCTCACCACGAGTTCTCACCATTTTGCAGCACTGTTTTACACAAGTTTGACAACATATGGCCAATATAATTCATGGAATATGTAATATAATATATGATAATGTAAACTTACTGGCATGGTTGCGCTCCGCAAGTTCTAAGATCATGTACATGGATAGTCTATAGAATCAAGACTTGGGCTCTGATACTACTCTGTAACACCCCCATTACTACGCAACTATATATATAATATAATTTGACATGATAGAACTTGTGTGCATGCATAGAATATTTTTTTTTGTAACACTTTAAGAAAAGATAAATCACTTCTTACATGCACAACCCTGTTTAAAATACTTTCTAACACATGTCATGTATATAGTAGGATCAGTATTTATATAAAAGCACAACACCCACAACGACCCAATATTTACATACTTATTTACAGTAAAGTTTTAAAAGCGAAATATAGTACCAGTTTATAAATATAATACAACAGACTCAAAATACAACAAGCTAACAAAATAGCCCAACAGGTCGTCATCCATGTATACACTCTCTCAGACACCTATAGGATCTCCAACCGCCGCCGAACCAATAAAAGATGCTTCAAGCATCGTCATACTCAATTATAATGCATAAACTATATGAGCTAACGCTCAGCAAGTAATCATTATGCATGTCAAAGAATAATGTACAATATCAAGTCATGCATCTCAACATGCTATGCCCACAATGCAATTTTATACATCAAAATATTTCTCTCAAAATTATTTCTTTCTTGGGCCCCTCACCAATGCTACTATCTCATGCACCAGAAAAGAGCTTTGTACACCGCTATAATCCAATGGCCAATAATTATATAAGCATGAAAATCCATGCATACTCATATGCATGCAAATCCATACACGTGAAACTGCAAATTCATGCATAAAAATATTTAAATCCATAAATGCTTTGGTGCACTAGTAGTGATCAGCAAAATATTTTCCTTTCTCACAATCATGTCGTGCAATGCAAGATTTATCACAATGCGCGTATATGATGCATGCACGTGCCAATGACAATGACCATGTATGTATGCTCAATTGAGAGCCCTCTACTATGCACATATGATTTATGATATTACATATAATTCACACATCTACTATGTCTATGCATTCTAGTTGCAAATGAATCTTTACTTACCTTTCACTTGGTTGGTGGCTTAATCTAAATTTGTTTATTGTTCCCCTCTAATCTTAGATGTAAAATAGCCTGTAATATTACCAACATCAAGCACCATTCCCAATTTGGCAAGTTGAAAGCATAAAATATCATACTAAGACCTTAAACACCAAGCTATCTAGGTTTACAAATTAGAACCCAATCTAGTCCCTCCAATACCTAAATTTCTCATCTTAGATACATGTAAACATCATATAATTGAAGTATTATAACTCTAATATCATGTACCTAATTGTTAACACTCAATAGCAACATGTCTAGGTTGAAATATGCTAAGTTATCAAATGGGACAGATTCACATTTTCATATTTACTTGCTGTCCAATTTAGCTGTATGATAATTTTGACATCCCTAAATATATCCAATCACTCCCAAATTTTTACCACACTTAGATAACATGTATATAAATGTAACCATATCATAGAATTGATAAAAATCATGGATATAGATTCCTAAGTTCAGATCTCTTCACAACATACTAAAACAGATTATTTTCCTGCCGTGACAGTTTTGCACACTTCACGACATTAATATTTTTGGCACCCTTACGTATATTCAATCTCTCCCAAATTTTTACCACACTTATATGACATATACACAGAGACAACCAGGTTATATTATTGCCAAAAATAATGGATTTAGCTCTCTTAATTCAGTCTCCTTCACAGCACACCAAAACAGATTTTGCTACTTTGGCAGTTTGAGTGTTTCTCCAATATCATTCTCTATTTCAATTTCTAACCGATCAAAATTCATTCCAATACTCTTAACTCATATATAAACATGTATATGATGATAATTATAGGTTTTATTCAACATACCATACACTTTTGAAGCCTAAAACACAAGAATACAGTAAGGTGACAGTTTCTAGCACAAGTATTTTCTATCAATTATTTCCAACCACAAACCCTTTATTTATGCATCAAAGCCTATCTAATAACATCCTAACACATTTATAAATAATATTCAAAGCTTAATAAGCCAATAAACCTCAAAATAAATCTGAAAGTCATGCCAAATCCATAGGTTAAGCTCACCTTGCACAGTTTTCTACTTGAACTTGGTTATTTCTCTTTCCTTTGCTTGTTTTGCCTCCTTTTTTAGTTGGAATGACTTAGGACCTATTTGTTAGCATAAGAGTGAAGAATAGGTTGAGGTGCTAGCTTGATAAGTCTAAGCATGAGGTGGCATAAGCTTGAGGCGGCATGTAATTATATAATCTGATTTTTTCCCTTATCTTGCAGCCCTAATCTTGTGTGTCTCACATATTCTTATTTGGTTGCAACCTATCTTCATCACCATTCATTTCCGTAGCAAATTTCTATATCCGTTCATTAGGTTCTTCACCCAAAAAATTATCGGTTCTTGCCCGATTGATAAGTTTGTGAATCGAAAGTGTTACGAGCCTATGAACCTAGTTATATAAAATTTAAATTATAATATTGTATGTCTAGTTGTGCCAAGTGTATGATTTAAATATACATATAATATTAAAATTCATGATCGAACCGACTTCCTTTCTATAAACTTTTCGGTGACACCTTTCGAACTCCTAAGGTTACCACGTGTAACCTAGCACTATTCACTATATTGATACCTAAATTTCTTTTTATCTGAATAAAAAATCAGCTACTTAGGTTAGGGAATTCGATAATCAATACTGTGCGAGAGCTTCAAAATTAAGTTTAATGATTAACAACGCCATATAAAATGAATTATATGATGTCATACCAATGCAAATAGCACATAATTAACATATAATGCATGAATCATATGTGGCCATGTGAGTAGTAAGAGGTTCGGGTATCACATAGAGTCTCCTATAACATTTATTGGAGCTCCTTCTTTAATAATTGTAGAAGGTACTCTACGACACTACAACACTTGTAGGAGGGGCTTCCACAATGCCTATGGGAGCTTGTTTATACAACTACTATAGAAACTCCATTTTGCATATTTGTTATCTTCTCGAATTCGAAAACTATTCTCAAATTTGAAAACAATCTGGGCAGATTGGAACAGTGATGTTTATTATTGTCCAAAATAATTTTAAGTAGAGGTAAAAACTATAACTGTTATTCTAATTAAGGTAGAAAATAAGTATCTATTCAAAAATTTATTCACTTTTAATATAATTTTTAATTATAAATGTCTATTACTATTTTATTTGAATTTCATTACCCTCAAGATAGCAATTTGAGACATTTTATTTCCTAGTGGGCTAGAGATCCAATTTGTATTGTCTTACATTCCAATTTTATGAGCCAATATAATAATGCTAAAAAGTGGTTAGCATATTAACAATTGCATCCTTATGCAATCGTCAAGCTCCTTATGCAATCGTCAAGCTCTTTTACCTCACATTTCCCATATACCCCAATTTTATGAACCCATATAGTACTTAGTGTTAAGTAAGACCCATCAAACATCCATATTAATGAAATGTTTAAATATTGCATGACTCGTGGCTAACACTTAAACACTATATTAATATGAGCATCTCCATGCGAGCACTGGTCACAACTTTCATTTATTTAGCACATCCGACAACTCTTGTAATCTATTAAATGGGTTAGCAAGCCACATATCACATACTTTAGATAGAAGACATTGACAATTGGGTCCAACCCAATATGACCCATATCCACTAGATATAGAATTAATTAAAATTCCTAACTTAAATTTTTTATATTATAATGTAAGACCTTATCTATATATTCCTAGTTTTGTTGATTTAATGTGATACTATCCTAGTGATCGCAAACATAATCAAAATAAAAATATTAAATAAAGCATGCATGGATCATACACATATGTAAATAAAGAGATGATCATGGGCCATTATCATATACGATCCACTCGAGTCAAAGTGGGTCTAAGTCAACCTAAGAGTGATAGTTAAAATAAAAATAAAACACTTCTATTGCATATATGCATCACATGCATATATGGTCTTTCATTCCTCATTTGTCATATTTGCATCACATGCAAATATGGTCCTTCATTCCTCATTTGTCCATTTTTTTTCAAATTTCTAATTGTACATAAATAGAGCTTCTTTCATATTTAATCACCTAACTGATTTGCCTATATAGATGATATCAATTGTGTATGCTTCCAAATATAATTTTAGATTTTTCTGCAGAAACAGAGCATACACACAACTGCCACTAATACATTAGTTAAAATAAATTACATATAATATCAGAAAATTAGATGTCAAATTTGTATATTTAAGCAAATTATGGATTTTCACTTGACGGTAATTTTTGGCAGACCATAAATAAAATATAATGTAGCATCACAAATTAAATTTCAGAGGCAAAAAAAAGTCTTATATTGTTGGGGTTTATTTTTCTTTTCACATTTTAGCAGTCAAATGATGCAATACATTTCATTCAGCCAATACAGAAAAAAAAAAGACCAGATATAGCTTAGCTTACCTACAATGCTAGAAATTTATTTTCCAATTGCTTTCTGTATCATTTTTCACTTGTTAGACTTCACTCATTGGTTCAACATTTGGTTGTGCTACTTCTTATAGGACTCTGTTGCTCCAAACCAAATTAGTTAGTGTAGTTATCCTACAATGAAAATCCTAAAGATACACTTCGATTGCTGAAGTAGTCACATTTTTGGATTCCTATTATGTGAAATACTTCAATGTCCCATAACATATTATTTGAGATTCTTGACTTTCACTTGTGAGCGTCAGTTCTTTTCTTTCTCAATTTTTAAGCCTACGAGAAAACTGAAGAAATTTTCAATGTCAATTAGTCAATTACACAAAAGAACACCAATTGGTGATGTGAATATAGTTCATTTAGTTTTTATTTTACTATCCTGAACTCCACAATATTGATTTTTAGACTGTGCTTATCTTGGCTTAAAACTGTAGGATCACCAGAATATTTCAAGAAGATATACATATCATCAGTCTCTAAATGTTGTTAGTTTATGAGAGTTATTTAACTTAAATGTTTCTGGCAAGAAAGCACTCAGCCCTTGAAATTGAGGAAAAGTACATACATACATATACCTGCACAAGAAGTGAGTGACACAAATTTAAGTACTCCTGAGTCTTGTCTTGGGGAGTTTCATGTAGTCGAAAATACTCTTAAGTTTGGGATTCTTTCATGTTATCCATAGAAATGGAGATTCTTTTTCAAGTCAGCTAGATATTTTGATATATGATTACAAGTAACTCTCGCAGCACGGCAATTGATTCATGCATTGTTAAATCGTGATCCATCCAATCAACAATTTTAAAAGAGATAAGGAGAGAAAGACCGCCACTACCGCCAGCTCCTCTATTACCGTTAGTTCGCTTGCACCACTGCAACCTTTCTTTGCTTGTCCATGGCCGACCAACGGGGGGCTTCGCCTATTTCTATTTGGCGGCCAGTTTAGGGTGGGTGGGCTTGGAAAAAAGGCAGTGATGGAGTTGCTAAAAAATGGCAGTGGGTGGTAGTGGTGTGTGGTGTGTGGTGTGTGGCGGTTAGGGTAGATCAAGGGGTGAAAAAAATCTTATAATTTATGATTTTTTTTATTTATTTTTTGCAAATTTACAGAATTGTTATGTAATTTTTTGGTAATCTGTACTTTTTTAAATTATTGTGTTGTTTTGTAATTTCTTTTGAAATTTTCATATAATATAAATGGAATTTTGTAAATTTTCTGGAATTGTTATATAATATTTTCATTAATTTTCTAAAAATATAATGTAATTCTTTTGGAATATTTTGAATTTTCTTGTCATGGTGATAAAATTCTTTAATTTTAATGGATTTTATACTAAAACGATTTAAAGTGAAAAAAAAATTACTATTTAAGCAATAATTGAGAACAGATATAATTATTTTCATTTTTTGCAAAATATTTTCTAAAAATCAATAAAATGAATACAAAATGTAAAAGATATAATGTATACTTCAAATAATTTTTACAAAAAATTAAGTTAATTTTCATTTTTTGCAAATTCTTTTCTAAAATTAATAGAATGATTAAAAAATATAAAAGATATAATGTATACTTTAAATAATTTTTTAAATGGTACAAAAATTAAAGTTAAAAAGTATGTTTTTTAAAAAATTTAATCAATGGATAATTACTTTTTTAATGAGCAATAAAATTTCAATATTAAATATAATACATTTCACATAAATTAAATCAATTAATAGTTAAAAATATAATAATTGAAGTAAGTTAAACATTAATAATTTTAATAAATATTATGTATTCTTTTGTAATATTTGATATTGAATTATGTTTTTAATTGCTAATATTATATAGGGATGAAACTAGGGTATAGTAGTAATTTCTACTGAAATTTTCAATTAAATGAAGGATTTAGGCAATCACGATATCCGTTAGAATAGGAGTTTTTTTATGTAGAATTTTTATTAATACATGGGGTTTTTAGGATATTTTTTAACATAGGGGGTTTTTAGCAAGTTCGTTATGATAGGTTTTTTTTTGCATTTATCCCTCTCTATTATGAAAAAAAGATTTTTGTTTCTCAAAATCACCATTTCACTTAAAAGTTATTATGTGATGCTACTCAAGGGTAAATACATTTTCAGTTTCACACAAAAATATATTTGAAAATGCTAGAGATGATTATTTTCTATGGAAATAAAACCAAACACGCCCTGAAATTCTAAATGGGAAAAAGATTTCACTTGAAGAAGAAAAAGACGATGAAAACTCAAGGATCTTTATGTTACAATTGAAGGAAGAAACGTAGTAATAAACCAACACTTCTTCAAGTGAAGTCGCAATTTTACAAGGACGACATCGTTTGGTGTAGAAATGAAGAAATTGAATATTCAAATCAATAGTCTGTAAGTGGAATAGCAACTTCACAAGGAACAGTGTCGTTATGGAAAGGAAATGCAACAAATTAGGATTACAAAGATATTAAATGTAACTTGCATTATGAACTAATAAAAAATGGACACTTAATACTTAATCCACTGATTAACTAAATCAGGATTAGATAGCAAGGGTCAAAATTAATGGCAATCACTTTTGATTGTTCAATGAAATTTCTGTCTGCGATTGATTATGATGTCCATTCTGAAAAAATGAATTTTGGAAAAAAATATGAGAAAAGAATTTTTCAAAGAAATAAGATGTTGGTTTCAATGTGTGTTTTGAATAGTGGATTTTTTGAAGAAAAAAAATGAAATGTTGATGGATAATGTAATTTGTGTTTTTTGTGAGAATTGATTTTGTTGCATATAGATATGGCAACAGAGCGATTTTGCCCAAAATTAAGACCCACCCCATCGAATTTTTCAGGACCCTCACTTGGTAAGTTAGATTATTTTATATTTTTAATAATATTAAAAATATTTTTTTTTAAAATACCACTGTTTTTTTTTCAAATATATTTTTAAATAATAATTTAAAAATATCATATAAATATATTAAAAATAAATTTTTAAAAAATAAAAACTAAACGGAGCGGGTTCTAGGCTGACGGGTTTGAAAATAAGAATCCAAGACCCACCTTGAACCAATTTGTAATAGTAAAAATTCGCTTCGAGCGAGACGAGTTTAGATTTGAATTCGCTTCATTGTCATCCCTAATTGGATAAATTTATGAAAAAATCCAATAAAATTTGTTTGTTTAGCAATTTTCTTAGGAATTATTTGGAACATTTGTCATCACGATATTTATTTTTATTACTGACATAAATTTGTATACATATGTAATTCTATAATATAGATGCATAAATATGTATATATGTATATATATAAATTTCACACACAGGCATATATTAACATGTATCTATATAATAGGAATATATACATTATAGTGTCATTATATACATAAATGCATTTGATATTAGATAATAAAACTTGATTTATATATTATTGGTTTGTATAAGTATTATTTAAACCTACATATATACACACACACATGTGATTTTGTAATTTGTTAGATATAAATAATTTAATTTGTACAATATGAGAATATATACACACATTATTGTTACCCTAAAAACTAATATTTATGTATTTTCATAAATAAATGATAAAAGGATTAAAAGGGGGGAAAAAGTTAAAACCCTAATCTCCTCTCGCAAACCCCTCTCCTCAGTCCCTACATTCTCCATCTCTTTTGTGCCGGTGGATTTGCTGGCTTTATCCTCCGCTACCTATGCCTCTACGGCCGTGAAACCCCAATCCCACCAACTCTTCCTCTTCTCATTCATTCCTCTTCTCCACGGTCGTAAAATTTTCTTCAAAAATTTGAGTCTCACAAATGAGAATGATAATCAATCGCTGCCAGAATTCTTCGCTTCTCAAAATCTTCTCTCATTCTTCATCTCACAAACTCTCTTTTTCTCTAAAATTCTCTCTTAATCCTTTCTAATTTCATTCTTTCTCGAGCTGTGACAGTCTTTTTTTTCACTCAGTTGTTCAATAACCGTGAGGTTGTTCCTGAAGGGTGACTGAGGTTTGTTCTGGAGAAAATTTGAGATAAATTCAGTCAAGATACAACATCTTGATAAAGGAAAGCCCAACAAGAAACAGATATTGAAATGGGTTTGTGAAATTTTGATGGGGAATAATGTCACTTGGAGAAGGAAAATGCCAAAAAGGCAGTGCAAATTTATGGATCTTGATGGAAAGGTGATCCTCCAGGAAATGAAAAATCAAGAGGAAACTTCTGAGTATGATGAGGCAAGGATATGTAACACTCCTTAACCTAACTGAATTCTTGTTTTAACTGCAGAACCTAAATAAGCTCGTACAGTTAAGTCAAGAAATGTTAAATTTTTCATCAATACTAGAGTTATGATTTTAATAAAAGTTCTCATTTTGGCTATAAGAGAAAGAACTTGAATTCATTTGTCATTATTTTCAATCATTCATAGGAACTTCCAAACACAATATGAGCATTACAAGATTAATAGAAATAAGTAAATTAAGCATATTTCATAAAACTCTCAATTTTGCTAGAAATTAGTTTAACTAGTTTGGTTTTGGCTTCTAGTCTATTCCACTTGAGTTTTCTCTCATAAAAAAACATGCTAAAACATGTAACCATCCAAGATAATATAAATTTATCATAAGAAACATTGAAAAAAAATATACCTTGATTAAATTGGAATTAACATTCACAATCAACGATTTTCAAGTTTAAAAGAGTGGAAACTTGTTCTAGTTTGTGTTCTATGTATTGCTATGGATTAAATTCAATTTTTGTGAGTAAAAGAGTATAAAATTTTTGGAGAACCATAAGATGGGCTGGTCATTTTTGAGGAGTTTCTACAAGAAAATATGGATTAAAATGATTTTCTTGACATTTCAAAGAGAGATAAGTGGAGGGTTATGATAGGTTGATTCATGTTTGGTGTCCTCTCATGCAAAGAGCCACATTTATGGGCTAAGGAAATGACAAAAATTGATGCTTTCGTGTTATAATTAAGTGTAAAGTGGTTTAGAATGATTTCATACAACCTAATCAACCTACGAATCAAATTGCATAATTTTGTATACTTTTAGTTCTTAGCCAAATGTAACATATTTCAAGCAAATATTTAGGTAAATAATCATTGTAGAATGTAACAAGTATGGAGCAATACAAATAATTTATTCTATGGCCATTCAACACATCAATCTTCCTTAACCGAGATATCGAGTTTTTCACTATAAAAAGGTACTTAAAGAATATGTTAAATTAAGAAATAAAAGTTTGATCTCATATTTCATGTACTAATACATGTTAAAGCATAATTGAATCATACAGTAATAATTATTCATGTTCGTGCAATCATCCTATTTGTATGCCATAATCCGATAATGCATATTGATTAGATGTATATTCATGCAAGATGTTTATTATTGGATATGTAGTAGATAATTAAGCATTACAGGATATGTGCATGCCCTTTTCTAGTTGATCCTTATAGTTTTCTGTTAATGCCTATAGTTTTTCTTAAAGCTTCTTACATGTTCAATTAATACGTTTTCGTCATGTCAGATACTTTTTTTAAAAAAGAAAAATTCTTGGATTTTTTCTTTGTTGCTTGGTCACTATCTAAAGATTTATATTTCCCTAATTTTCTTGTGATTGGTGTCCTTTTGTGATGCCAAATAATGAAATTTTGTTATCGTCTTGCAGTAGCCAATTCTGATGAATTTTGGAACATATAACCAGAACAGACACTATCACACTATCTGAGATTTCTAACTGACACATCATATCCCCAAATTAGCAGAATTTTAGGATATGGAGGGGATTCCTTTCCCATTGCATCCATTACTATCCCCAGTTGCATGATCTACCACAACTGAGAATCACGAAAATTTGACAACATCTAGGTCCTTTTGTGTATCCCTTTGAATGCCCAAAAACTGTTGTCACTATTAAGTAATAAATTGAGAATGATGGAGTATTAAATAAATACATGCACTATAACAGTATTAGGCTTGAGAGACCAGTAGTACATAGGAAGTCTTTATTTAGAACTAAAAAGTGCATCTGGGAGGCTACTAACATAACAATATAGTGGAAATTAATATACATTGCATCAACTATTTTCTCTACATAAGATAATAGATAGGGCACGACCAAGTACCATGTCTATTCTTTTTGTCGAACGAGCTCCACCGCCCTTCAGCCATCACCTGCTCTGTTGCCGCAAAACCACCACATGGAAAAACTCTCAAACTAGGTTTAAAAGGAAGCAAGAAGGAAATCTGAAATTCTGATTTGTTTTTGTTTTGCTGTACAATAAGCTAGTTCCATTCTCCAAAGTCTCATCTTTAGAAGAGATAGGATTTTGTACATTGGTGAAGCTAAATTCCTCGCTTAAGGTGAGAACAGATAGCCCTACGGTTGATAACTAAACATCTATATGTAGTTATATACCTCACTTTCTATGCAAATATGTTGTTTAAACACTGAAAATAATGTAATGTATTTTTGTTTTTTAGCTGTCTAGATAAAATGTATAAGCCTTGTAGACATGATCTTAAGAAGAAAAAGTCAAAAGAATAGTACCAATCCTAAAGGAAATAGATTTAATAAGACTTAATTACATAATTTTGAGCATACCTCTAGAATAATTCCATGGGATGTACAAGAACTCTATCATCGGTCCAGTTTACATCCTTTGTATCTAGTTATTTCCCAATTAATTAGTATTGAAAATGAGGCAATGGCAGTAGAAGAAAAAGGATGAATGAATAACGGCTATTCTGTTATACCTAAAAGATAGACTCCTTCCTGGTAGCAAAAAGGATACCACATAAGTACGAAGCCGAGCAATGTGGTTTTGTATCATAGGAAAACTTTTGTATAAAAGGATGTTCAACACGCCTTATTTGAGATGCCTATCAAAAGAGGAAGGACTGTATGTTCTCAAAGAAATTCATGAAGGATGTTGTGGAGATCATTCCAGAAGCAGAGCGATGGTGAGGAAAGTATGGAGGGCAGGATATTTTTGGCCAACCATTCGAAGAGATGAAGAGAAAATGATTAAGAGATGTGATAAATGTCATAAGCATGCTCCACTAATACATCGACCTATAGAAGAGTTGATCGTGATGAATTCCTCTTGCCCTTTTGCACAGTTAGGAATAGATATCGTGGGACCTTTTTCATTAACCTCGGGGCAAAGGAAGTTTATGGTAGTTGCAGTTGATTATTTTAGCAAATGGGTAGCGGTTGAGACCGTAGCCAAAATCACGGAGATGGAAGTTATGAAATTCGTTTAGAAAAATATATGTTGCAGGTATGAAATACCATGGAACTTGATATCAGATAATGGCACCTAATGTAATGGGGAGAAAGTACGAGCTTGGTGTGAGAAAATGAAGATTAAGCAGAGGTTCACTTTGGTTACTCATCCTCACGCAAATGGACAAGCGGATGTCTTTAACCAGATTATTGTACAAGGTATCAAGGCCAGATTAAATAGATCAGGAGGAGGATGGGTTGAAGAGTTAAGCTCAGTCTTATAGGCTTATCGCACTAGTCCTCGCACTACAACTGGAAAGTCCCCATTCAGCCTTGTCTATAGGGCAGAAGCAGTGATTCTGACAGAGATCGGGATGAAAATGCATAGGATTCAAAATTTCAATAAGGAACAGAATGACACATTAATGAGAGAAAACCTAGATCTGATCGATGAGCATATGGATCAGGCATGTATTAGAATGAAAGCATATAAAAGTAGGGCACGCATAGGATATAACTTGAAAGTTAAACGACGATAATTTCAAGTGGGTGACTTGGTATTGTGGAGTGCAAATGTATTAAAGGCCACAAGAAAGTTGGAGGCTAATTGGGAAGGACCATATAAGATTATCAAGGTCTTAGTTGGAGGTGCATATGAGCTAGATGAGATGGAAGGACGAAAGCTTCATTGGCCCTGGAATGTCTGTCATCGGCCTAAATTTTATACTTAGCTTAGAAATTTTGAGTTTTTGTAATACGAATATTTTGAGTATGATATATCTTCTGATTGTTTGACAATCACAAAGAGGGTATGCTGGGTGTTACACTAATGTGCATGGAGGTTTGTCAGTGGCCAACATAGAATTCGACACTTATTTTTTTTAAATAAGATAATCTCTTGTGCTTTTATAGTTTGTGATTCAAAGATCTTGCTCAAGACAGGATGAATCGTGATTTATCAAGAATTATTGAAACTCGAAATGGGATCACAATTATTGAATCATTTAGGGTTTTGACTTATAATCAATGCCCTAAATTGAATTGAGAGATTAGCTATCAAAATAACCGTACGTGTATAGTACTCACAACTAAAATAGGCTATTTCACCTAAGATTAGTTTGCCATGATTACTTGTTAGGTGTTTTCATGGATAGTGAGGTTCTTAGAATTAAAGAGTTAATTCCAAATGGATTAATTAATTCAAATAATTGTTATTCATAAATTGTAAATATTGAAAGTTCACTACTAGCTTAGTAGTGAACCTAAGAGGGTTGCACATCTTTATTAAAAGTAACATTTCTAATTTTGGAATTTATCAAATGGTTGAAAATTAATTAATTAATTAATTAATTAAGAGTTCTATGTAATTTAATGGTTAAATTGAATTATTCAATTAAGTAATTTAATTATTTAATTGGACCTAATTTGATTAGGAAGCCCAATTGGAGTAAATTATAATTAATCAATTGGACTGATTAATTTGGGATTAAATCAATTGGATTAATTTGTGGTTATTTAAGTCCAAACCCAAAAATTAATGTAACTCACTTAAGAAGCCACTAGAATATGAAGAGAATAAATTAAATAAATATAATTTATTTAATTAACATATTTATAAATAAATAAATAAAGTGACCAATTTTTATAGGATAAAAATTGGCCACTATGATTTATTTTAGGTATATATTTGATATATATCATCGTGATATTATTTGAAGAGTTCAAATTAATATAAAAAATATATGTAGACAATTTTGATGACTAATGTACTTTCAAATAAGTTCTAATATATTGGAAAGAGAAAAAGAGAAGAGTTGTTGGAAGATTTAGAATACTTTCAAAATCAAACTTTAAAATAGTTCAAAATTGACAAACTCTCCAAGAGTTGGAGTAGGAGAAAATTTTGAACCCCTATATATAGGGATGGATGAAAATTACATAAAAAAAATTAACAAAAAATTATTTTGTTAAGTCTTCTATTTTTCTCTCCAAGAAAAGAAAAGAAAAGAAAAGAAAGAAAAAGAAAATGTGTTTTCTTGAAATCTTGATTTTCTTGTTCTTTAAAAAAAAACTAGTTTCTTAATATTCTTTTTATATCTAAGTTTCAAGAATTTAAAGAATTAATTTTTATTGTTTTTGAAAGTTTGTTCTTGATCCATCATTTAAATCAAAAAGATAAAATTTACTCCGAATATAAATTAGTAAATGATTAAAAGGATTCTAGCGAATCCTTAAAAGGGAAACATTTGGATCTTTGTGAGTTCTGAAAGTGTAGGATAAGCAATTGATTATTTTATTCCCTACAACAACAGAAGTGTACGAAAGATATAATACGAATTAATATATGTGTTTTATATATATTTACTTGAATAAGCACGATCATTAAAATCACTTTCGAAAAGAGGAGATAAATTTATGTTTTTAATAAAAAATTTAATTTTCCGCTGCGCAAGCCCCTACGATTATAGCAAACACAAAAAGCATGTGGTATATACATATTAAAACAACCCTAAGAACACTGCTTCAAGATAATGCTGCTTGCATAGCTCAACTCAAGGAGGATATATTAAAGGAGAAACCCATCAAAAATTTTCTTCACACATAACCTACAAAAAAGTGGTGATATTTGATGCTCTACAAATTCGGTCAAGTGATAATTTGGCAGACGTATTCACAAAGGCATTGCCTACTGCATTATTTGAAAAGTTGAGATATAATATTGGAATACTTCAACAGAAAGATCTCATATGATAATGAGGAAAAACTTATACGCACCGTACTTTTTTTTCCTTGATTAAGGTTTTATGCCATTGGGTTTTCCTAGGCAAGAATTTTAATGAGGTTGTTTATAATGTGTATTACATAAGAATAGTTTACTCTTTTTCCTTCACTAAATTTTTTTCCCAAATAATTTTTTTCTTGTAAGATTTTAACGAGACATATTCTTTGTGTATGAAAATCCAAGGGAGTGGTATAAATATTATTTAATAGATGTCCATTTGTCTTCATCCCCTTTAGTTGAAAGGTCTTATCCTTATGTTCTAAGGTGTTGATTGCACCATTAATCTTGTGACCTTACATACCCCCCCCCCATGATGTATATTGATTCCCCTATTTAGTATACCATTAATCTTGTGGCTTTTGAATTGTAGTAGTATGCCTATAAATAAAAGATATAATGTTGTATAAAATTACAAAGAATAGAAGAAAAAGACATTATCCTCTCTATTTTTATCTTCTTTACTTTTCAATAATTTTATTTATTTCACAGCCAACATAAGAATTAAATTAGCAAGTACGAGAAAAATATAACATCTACGCACTCCCAAAACCACAGAATTCACGTTGTTATTGTTATGTGCGTACACACTCGTCGCTCCTGTGATAGTGGAAGTGCTAGCATCTGTATTTGGTCATACAATGCCAGGGTGAATGTAGGAGTGGTCGACCGAGCTATCTATCTCTGATCGTGTGTATGCTGAATGTCCACCAGATGCAACAACTCTCTTGAGCAAATTAGCCGTGTGTGTAGCCCATGCATCCACTCACATGAAGTGACCTTCGTGGTCACGTCCAAAAGAACATGTAGAAAAATATGTCGTAATTAGCATAGTCGGAGCCCCACATGAAGTCGGGATGCTTAGCCCCAGATAACTCTTGTCTTGTCTTATCAATAAGATATCTTCCTTGTCTTCAGTATTTCATGCATGATCTTATAAAATATCTTTAGATATTTCTCTTAAAATCCGACACGATAATCTTCTATGATTATCATTACAAAATTTGCAAGAATTAAATCAAGTTGTTTAAATAATAAATCATTTAAAAATGTCAGCTTTCGAAAATTGTAACACAGAACCTTGCACATCAAATTTTCGCCTTGGTTACTGTAAATCCAACCAGACTTAACAATATGAAAACGAAACGCCTATGGTCTTAAGGCTAAGGCAGTTGTCTTGGGACATGTTTGATTTAAATTATGATTATTTGAATACTAATTATAAACTCAACAAGTTTAAGCTAGTCATTTTTTTTACAACATTATATTAGTTTTTTTATACATACGATAATTTGGAACAATAAGATAATTTATTTTTTTGTTAGCCTTACAAGAATTTAATTTACCCAAAACATATTTTAAATGAGATTTTATTTTTCTTCTCTAACCTATTTGTAAATGGCAACTCATGGGGGAGTGAGTAAATGTAATTCAAATGTCTTTTCTCTTAACAAAATAGATATAAATTGGATGATGTGATGCAAATACCTCATTGGCTGAACTGTTGAGAGCTTCCAAGAGAAAGAAGCGGGCCAAAGCTTATTGTGATTGAACTAGAAATTATTTTGTGATCACTGTAGTAAGATGATATGAAAATTAATGGATATTTGTATAAGTTTTCAGCATTTTGAAGGAGGTAATGTAATATTTTCGAACCATATTTATTCTAAGTTGTTTTACGTGTCACTATTATTGTGGTATAATTGGAAGTTTTGAAAAATAAAATAAATCTAATATGATAAAAAAATAATTAATTTAAAAAATTATGACAATGTACAAAAAGAATTTAAAAATTACTATGTTATTGTTGTGGTATATTTGGAAGAATTGAATAACAAAATAAGTCAATTGTTCACCAAAAAATAATTAATTTCAAATATTATAAAATATATGAAAAAAATTTAAAGAAGTACTGAAATGACCACATATAACGAATATAAAATTTGTTACTATTGAAAGGACAAGAAATTGAAAACATTACAATTAGCCTTAACTGCATTTTGGTCTCAATATACCTCAAGTGAGAAATAGGGAATTTCTATTTTTTTTTTAGCTAACATTAGTATTTTAAAATTTAAATGAGTAGTTTTTATAATTAAGTCTAATTTCAAGAATAATTTTTTGTAATTAATTTTTTTAATAAAAGATGAGTGAAAAAATAAACAAAGATGAGGGTGAAGACGAATTGATCCCATATGTGGTACACAATATTGCAATTTGCATCAAGTCTACCATTCACATCTGAAAGTATTCTTCTCGTCTTGATACGAGTCGAAGCTAAAAATACTTCTACCACGTGGAGCCTATAACCTTTTTTAATAAATTTGCAATTACTTACACGTTGAGCCCACCTTGGAGCGAGCGAGCGAGCAAATGCTCATCCAGTTCAGTTTACTTATCATCAAGTTGAGGACCGTCAGATGGTTTTTTCAGCTACTTTTATTACAATCTCAATGCATTTTAAAACTAACTTTTCCTATATAACCAACCACATGTGAGTTGGCATATCTTTACATGAATCTTTTTAAATTTAATATTCTTAAAGCAATGACAATTTCACATACCTAATATTCTTGTGCCATTACCATTTCCAGTCTCCATTCCAAGATTCTTCCATAGTCATTAGCTGAAAATTCTCATACTGCCTGCATGATACTGCACAAATAGTTCCATAGGTCATTAAATTTGAATATGATAATATTATAAATTGCAGAAATCATCATGTATAATATAACTGTTTCTAATTGTGCTTCCGCTTATGTTACTTTGTCCATGGAAAATGCTCGACTTTAAGTGGTATTGACAACAATTATATTTGCTACCTAAATATTCAATATGTTTGCTTTCCAAGTAATGAACTGAAGACAAGTTTGACAGAGAGATAGTAACACAAATACATTTTTGAATGCCATATTATTAATAACATGAAATTTTTGAATGGATCGAGTACAGTCTATATGTAATTAAGATATTATTTCTTTAAAATTCAATAATCAGCACTCCGTGCAATAAAAGATAAATCAATGTAACAGTCCTATTCATTTTCAGGTGTTTGCTTTTTGCTAATATCATCATTTTTAACTCTCTTACTTGTTTTACATTTACAGACTTCTGCAGTTTCTGCTCAACCAAAATTCATTTCTAGAGTGGTATATGTATACACCTAAGAAAAAAAGAAAGAAAACATGGCAAAAATAAATGTTCTTCAATTATTATCATCTGACAGTTGAAGCAACAGTGTGAGCCCAAGACCTGAGATGATCTTTCAATTCCATTTCATCCCCAAAAGTTGGAATCTTCCAATCCACCAATGGATCATTCTTGATAAAACTCTTTTCATCATCTTCCAAAACATCCCATGCTTCAGAAAGATAAGGCCTCCTGGGAACTGATACCTCTCTCAGTCCCTTATCCAGTTCTTCCTCCTCATTCTTTCCCAGTCTTTGTAGCCCTGGAATTATTGAAACCAATCTTGAATCCTTGTCTTTGTCTGAAAACACAAATCCCAGATCCATAAACCCTTTTAACTCCTCAAACTCAAGCTCTGACAAACTTCTGCTGCTACTTTTCCTCCTCTTCCTCCCGTCTTGACCAGTACCCATCAATGGTCCTTTATGTCTTTCTTTCTCGGATTCGGTGCAATTTGCACATTCTCCTGCTGTGAGAGAGTGATAGACACAAGAACTATTCGTTTTGCGAATACCAATGCTGATTTCTTCTTCTTTTCTTGGTGCTGAATCTAGAAAGCTCTCAACTTCTTTACCAGAGACTGATTTGGGCGAATACGGAGAATTCGTGGAATCTGAGCAATCTTTGGAGCTCAAAAACTGGTAGCTGAAAGACTGTCTCATGAGGGTTGTGATCCGATTCAGCCTCGGTTCTTCGGAAGGCTCTTCTTCTTCTTCTTCTTCTTCTTCTTCTTCTTCTTCTTCTTCTTCTTCCTGCACTTGAAGAATTGCACCTGTTTTCACTGTAGGCAAAGGGGGTTTTGGTGTGAAAACTCCATATTCAAACCAGTAAGAATCAAAGAGGTTCATTAACACTGTTTCTTCAGCTGACATTTTTTATGTCGGCAACTGAGCAGTGGTTTCTGAAACTACGAGTGAAATGAATTATTTGAAAATGAGTTTGTTTGGCATGTGATGGTGAGGGCCGGCATATCTATCTATTTATATATATATATATATATATATTATATATTATATATATATATATATATATATAACTCCGTCTGCCACAGGTGTATCACTTTTTTATTTTTTAGATGTCTTAAAATAAATTTTAATTTTTTAAGATAGGTTTTCTTTTTTAAAATACCCTCCCATTTAAAATAATTATATAAACACTATTAATAATTAATTATTATTTTTAAAGACATTTACATACACAATAATTTTATTGATTTATGTCTTAATTTTTTTACATCTCTTCTATTGTGGTTGTGGACCTTGTGGTGATATTTTAGAGTATTGGTGCAGGTTTCAAGTTTTCTTTCACCTTTTTTAATTTCTTTGAGGGATCTAAACTTTTGAAATTAAAATTTGAAAATTAGATTTTATGTTTTTAGAGTTTATTTATAGAGTTTATGCTTTTCTACTTAAATTGCATTAACATGTTCGAGGATTCACTTGTTATATGTCTTTCTATTAAAAGGATTTTAGTGGATTTCAATGTACTTGTTATTCTAATTATTTTTAATTAATCATTAATTATCTTTAAAAGATTCGGTTGCTAAAATGTCTTTTATTAAATGATTTTTGTGGATCACAATGTTTCTAAATAGTGTGGTAGGTAATGTTTATTATCATTTACATCTATACTAATTGAAAAATATTTTTTCAGCCTCTTGTTTTCGTATTTATCTTTTTCTCTTCCTCTCTCCTATTCCTTTAGCTCTCTCAATTATTTCTAAAACTTGTTCTTTCTTCTCTTACAAACATTACCAACAAATATTATTTTTCTTCAATTATTGAAATTTTTAATTAACAAATAAAATAAAATAAATAATAAATAATAAATTGTTATTTTTATAAATTTAAAATAATTATACGCACACATCAAATGTACCGACAGTCCTAGTTGTCAAATTAACCACGACTAAGTATATGAGAATAGAAAGGACATGCTTGATTGAGTTAGTAAAGAGATACCTTTGTCTTTTCATAAAGCAAGATACTTTGCGTAAATGTTAATAAAAAGACCACAAAAAAAACAGTAGTTGTGTGACTTGTGTCTACCGAAATAATTGTGATAATTGAATTGGAACTCAAAAAAAAAAAAAAAAAAAATTGAGAGAGAACTTACAATTATATCAAATTCAAATGATTAAAAAAGTTTGTTTAGTGTTAATTTTTGGTATTTTGAGAAAAATATTTAGAAGAATGTATTTTGGGTATTGAAATTGGAGAATGTATGGATAATAAGAATATATTTGGATATTTTGTTGAGAGAAAATGATCTAATGTATTTTTGAAGACATGATCTTGTTAATATTGTTTATTGTGGTTAATGGAAGATATTTTTAATTATATAAATTTTATCAATGTTATTTTATTATAGTTAGTGAGATATAATATAATATATTTTAATTTAATTAAAATAATAATAGATAAGTATTTTAAAAAAATAAAAATACATTTTACCAAAATAGCGATCCCCAAACACTGTCTTCTTTATGGAAGAAGAAGATATTTTGGTGAAATAGAACCAAACAATAGAAGTAATTCCTAATGATTAGAAGGGTATTTATAGTAAATTAACATTAGATCCTGGATGCCTCTAGTCTTAATAATTAGAATGGGTCCGAGTCCGAGTCCGAGTCCGAGTCCGAGTCCGAGTCCGAGTCCGACTGTCATTTTTACCCACATTGTTTATAAGATCCACGCCTCAGGTTAAACCTTTCATTCTAACCAAACATTGACCCACGTATATATGCCCCACTTTCTTTTTCCTTTTATATAAAAAGAAATAAAAAAGGAATAATTTTCATATTCTACCGAATAATAATTATAAAGAAAAGAAAATTCGGTCAACTAACCAATCACAGAGGATGAAGGGCAGAAATTTTACCCAAATACAAGTCACACATTCATATTGATTATTAAAAACATATATACGTGTGTCAAGTGTGAAATTATAAATTACTTTTTTTGTGAATCTTGTCTAATAAAATGATTACTTACGTGGATTAATTGCAATTTTAATAATAAATAAATATATAACAAAGTTTGAGAAATAATCAATCACTTAATTATATTTTGTTTGAAAGTGGGATATCGGTTTCTTTATTCTTTATTGAATTGTAAATCAGTAGAAAGTTCGAGAATGTTTTGGGTCATTGAGGTGAGAATTTGCATGGTAATTTGATAATAATTTCTTTTTTGTTTGTTTAATGAAATGAAATAAATATAAAAAGTAAATCCAAAGTGCCTATTTTACCCCAGTCGAGAAAATGAAATAATCGAGATATGTAAACTGATCTAAAACTACCAAATCGCAATGTAAAAATATAAATTAATAATTAATTGTTTGGGCATTACATATTTTAAAATTAGGAAAGTAGAAATGCAGATTCGTATGGTTAGACTACGGTCAATCTCAAAAGCATGGGAATTCTTAGTTCTCACTTGCATGTTGTATAACATAATAGTTGAAATCCAATTACAAATGGCGCTATTATTTGCCTTTGAAAAGATAAATTAAGACAAAAGTCACGTGTGAAACTGCAATTTTTTTTATTCTCTTTATTTTAGAGGAATGATATTTATATCATTATATTAAAATATCCATTAATAATTAATTTAGTATATTCATCAATGACCAATCAATGATAATGAATAAATTTAACAAAAATTAGAATGAATAATGAGATAATAATTCTATATAAGTGAAATATATACCGACACGAATTTAAACCCAAAATCTCGTATTTATAGAATTTTGAACATTAACTGTTAAATTAAGACATCATCAGCGTGTAAAACTACGTGGTAGTTAATCATAATTCACAAGAAATCTTTGATAAGAAAACACGTGATAGCAAACAATTTTAGCATCATTATGTAATAGTATCTTCAAAGAGCAAAATCAAATAATGTATTTGACATGAATGTTAAAAATTCTCTCTTTGATGGTTGTACTTTAATTTTTTTTTGGAGTTTTCAAGAGGTATCTCTTACCTTCCTTTTTACCAGAAAATGCATATTAAGTGGAGTACTACCAGCAACATAAATAAACAGTTAAGGGTCCTTAGAATTAACTCCGGAATACTATCGGACGCTCAAGTCAGCAATCGAGTTAAAGAAATAGTGAATGTCATGATGTAAAAGACGTACCTTAAAATTGTAGAGAATGAGGGTATTTATACTATATGTTGGAGGGTATAATTTTGTTTAATATGGTTCATAAATCATATGAGTTTCATGAGCCAATAGGTTTGAATCTTTCTTGTAAACCTCTTAAACTTAGCCTTTGTATCTTTATCGAATTATGATCCATCAATAACCATCTTTAATTCTTCTCAAAGAAACAAAAAAAAAAAAAAGAAAAAAAAAAAGAAATAAATCCAGTATGTGCCATTAGTATTCAGACCTTGCGAGCCCAACATATGGATAATTGTGCATGGAAGATTAAAGGTTATAATTTTCTCTTTTATGTGAAATATAATAATATTTTTTAAAAACCATTTGTTCATTAAAATGACCTATAAAATGGTAAAAAAATGAAATAACTATATAAAGAAAGAAGAAAAAACTTGTATAGGTTATAATGATACTAGAAAAGTAACTTTAAGGATTAAGTATTCGGAGAAAACAATTTTAGGGGGCAAAGAGTTATGCAACTTGCTGAAAATTTGAGTAGTGGGGCAAACTACACGGCCAAAGCAATTTCTCAAGCCGAAGTGCCATAAAATTTTATTGGAAGTGCTACAGATCGTGACGAAAGTTTAGAATGTAAAAGTGTTTCTTCTTTTTTCATTGATAAGTGTATATTTTGATATATTTTTATATTAATTTTTTTATATTTTTATATTTTATTCTTATTAATATTATTTATTAATATTTTGTATTAGGGAATTAGTAAACAAAAAGAGATAAAAAAGAATCAAAATAAAACCAAAGAAGAAAACACGATTCATGAGCAAGTTGTGAGATAGTATTTCATTAAATCAAAAAAACATCACAATTAGAAGAAAATAATCATTTTTGCCTAAGTCCATCATATGTAAATCAAAATATATATAAGAAATCACTTTAACTTTGTAAGTGATTGCTGAGTTTGCATTAAATTCAAAATAAACATATTTTTAAACTTGTGTAATTTTCGTATTTTGAGTATAACTCTATATTCAAAAGCTTTAAAGACCAGAATCTTACTTCATTTGAAAGCCGATAGATAAAACTATAATTTTGTTGTTGGAAGTTCAGCTCAATTCAGTTTTGATTATAGCATAATGCGTTGCTGATGTTAAAGGATTACTCTTAAATATAATCCCGTTATTTGGCCATATCTCCCTCACCTTGCAGCCAAATTTGATAAATGGCATATGCAAATATATTAACAAATAAATATCTACAACTTTTACTCTTTACCCATTATCAAAATCTGATTATATCTAGCCTGAAAATCTAATTCAATCGAATAAGTGAAAATTTAGAGGATTTGGTGTAACAACTTACCAACTCTTGACAACTAGTATACCACTTAATTATTTAACTCCTCCATTATATGTTTGGCCTCTAGCATACATGCCATGTATTAAGCTTGTAAGAATGGGGGAGGTAGAGAAGAAAAGAAAGTTTTATTCTTGTCTTTTTTTAGGCTAAGTTTTATAATAATAATGTAAGTTTTCTAGTAGTAATAGAAATGTATACTCTAGTTTCTCTTTTATTTTTAGTATTTTCTACTTTCATCATGTCTTTTTTGAATTTTATTTATTTGAGTAGAAAGGGTAAACCTCTTGATGGAGGAAAGATGAACGGTTATAAAGGTAGAAAATGTTCAAGTGTGTTGTATTATTATTTTAATTTTTGATCTAAACCCTACTTGTTTTGTAGTGATTCTTGACTTATGTATCACTAATGGCACAACAAATATTTTGGTCCATTTAGCTAGACGTTTGATTTTACTATACCAACCGCTAACATAAAATCTTGATTTATTGTAGACAAATGTGTGCATAAATACTTGATCCTATAAACACGTGTTGGTATTAAGAGATAATTTGTAAATAGTAAGACAATATCATGATTGTCTTAATGCATGAGCTATTTGATAACATTTTTCCATTTAAACTTTCATTATATATGAATTTCAATAGTGACAATTAAAAAATATAAAATGAGTAAATAATCGTTCTTCTATTCAAAACTTAATAGCAGATCCTTAATTCTCACTACTTTTATTACTTTGGCTTCTTCTAAGTTATAGCATACATTATTTTTTTATTTTAAACCACATAAAGTCCATCTTTTTTTAGAAATATAATCCTAAAATTTTCAAATAATTTTTTTGTTGATCAACATCAAATAAATTTATTACTTAAAATAACTTTCATTTAGATTTGCAATTTTAAAGTTATAGCATCTAATATAATTAAATGATGCTGGATTTTTTTCTCAATAGTTTCAACAACTCCCATAAATAGCTTGTACTGCGTTACAACCAAGAAAACAAATCAGGGCACCTCAAGCAATGATAGGTTCTCATTTCACTCCATGTTTTTCATCTAGAAGCATCACTGCAGAATCATTTGCAGCAATTAAACCCATCATAATGGAAGGGGGATAGAAATATGTGGACCTTTCCAACCTACTTCTACTTTATCTCAACCTAGAAAATCAAGTAGGAAAAGGAAAAATGTTGATAGAAAGGATATGTACTGCAAATGTAGTGGATAGATGTTTTTTTTTATGGCAATGTCATTCTGTATTTTGTTGGATAATGTGGCTTTGATTTTTTTGATGTCAATGCCATTATATTTTGATATATAAATATCTAACATTTGTTTGATTGTTTTTATGGCAATGCCATTCTACTTCAATGTAAATAGTACTTTGATATTAATTTATGAATCGTAAATGAATCCATTTACAGATTTTTTGGCCAATAGGTTATATACTTGCTTAGATGTCATGTTTGTGTGGAGCTTTATTATATATGTTATGATTATATATATTTTCATTGTAAATTTGAAAACAATACACAAACACAACATAAAAAAATTAAGATAATACCCAAATTATAAATTGAATTTCATTCAACAGATAATACTCAACACTATCAATTTCTACAACAACATAACTAGTACATACGTTTTTTTAACTAAAAATAAACACACTACTACTACATCCTATTACAATCAAGGAAATCATTCAAAAATTTCCTTCAAAATAAAAAATCTAAAAAGTAGATCAGCAAATCATCTTAAAGCTTGAAGCTTCATTTTCCTTCTTCACAACCATCGACTTCTTAGAAGATTTGGATATTGTACTTATAATAAAAAAAATACAAGGCATCACAAGCAGTGATTTCATATCTTTCTCTTGTTGTGCTTTAGCTTGGCAACCTCATCCTTTATTTTATTAATCCTCCTTAATAAACGTAAAATTATTGTCATAGCCCTACGACATAATGGAGGATTCTCCTAAAAAAAGAATCTTCAGTCTCCTCTCCGCAATTTTATTTTTATTTTTATAAATAAATTAAACCAACTATCAATTTTTCCACTCCTTTTTAGCATTGTAGAAATCAGATTTTATTGATATTTTTTAGTTTAAATTTTTAGAAATGAACACAAAATATCAAGTTTGCCATTTTAGCATTGAAGAAATCAAAATTTCTTACATTATAGTCTCGACATGCATGAAACCTCCTTCCTACATTTCATCCATCTATGATGTCCGCACTATATCAATCAACAATCAATTTTAATAACTAATAACAATCTATTATCAACTAATAATTACAATGAAAATAGATATAAATCAAATAGGATTCAAATCCAAGAACTCATAATCTTGATGCCTCGATCAACTTTGGAACAGATTATGAGGCCTAGGCCTCGATTTCAAAACTAGCTACACAAAAAAAAAAAAAAAAATAATGCTTTAAAGTGCTTTTTCCAATTTATAAAGAATATATATAGAAGAAAATATAGATACACTATGTTGAACAAGATTATTACAATAACCAATGTCAATTGTTCTCTCTCATCTCATATAAAGCTAGCCACTATCACTATTTGATGAATCTACCACTTGCTTCATTTCTTCTCCGATAGCTACTAGCCCCTTGGTGTACTAATTCATTATTTTTAGGAGGTTTGATAACTTCAATCTTGAGACAATCATAATTATTCAAGGGGTGAAATAATACACAAATGATTGTCATACAGAGACCAAGCATATTTAATCTTATCCTGCCTAATTTTGTTGCTAAGTATGGTAGTATTTAGGATTTAGGGTGATTTGGACGAGAGTCGATCTATTGTTTCTACATCTAAGGCCTAACTTGGCACAACGCTCCATGTTGATTTGATCCAATAGACATAGACCCTATGCGACTCTACCATTTTCTAGTTATTTTGATTATATTTTTCATCATCAATTTACGTTGAACCTTGCCCAAATGAAACTTTTGTTCCAACTAATATATAAATTAGACCGAGAATCTAGTCTGATCAAATTGGTCAGAACTAATATTGGTCCATTAGTTTGGGTTAAACTCCACTATTCCAACACATTTTTAGATTTACCCACATTGAAATCACAGTTTTCCAATTTTATGCCAACATCCTCTTATTCATTAGGAATGGATAAAAATTATCTAAATGTAATAAATTGTGATAATAGGTAAATTTTATCAAAAAAATTAACATTTTTCCTCACATAAAGAAAATTCTTCACAAAAAGGGAGTCTTTTTATTGATTTTGTTACAATAGTTTATCCAAATCATTGAAAAAAAATGCATATCTTGTGAGGAAATTTAATTTTATCACATAAAATTTGATAATGCAATGAAATTTGTTTTTTGTTACATTATATCGTACATGATATGACAAATTCTGCTTTCCTCACAATAGCATATATCAATTGTATAAAGAATTTATGAAATTAAATTATTACTTAATTTTTTATTTTTTCATTATCTTATGCTTTTGCATGCATCATAAGATTTTATGTGCATTACATGTTTTTTTTCATTAGTCATTTAAAACTTTCAAAATTTAAATTTTTTTACCCAAAACTTCTTGTTGCAAAGATAAATAATGTAGTTCCTTTTCAGTTAGATATATTTGTTTCTAACTTTTTGTATAGTTTTGTCCACATAATGTATGGATTATGGAATTACCAATTGCGCTAATATTGTGAGCGTGTATTCATAATCTTGACTATAACTGCTTTTCTTAAATATTGTGTAATTCATCTTTTATATTTTTGACAATATGCAATGGGCATTTTCAACAAACTATATGGTTTGTCTCTCTTTGCTTTCAGAGAGTGAAGTCAATCTTGAGAGGATGGTTTTGTAGCAATTGAGAGGATGTCGCATGGGACGAGGCATGTCAGTACTGGATGTCGCAAAACAACTCTTATATAGTGTCTGCCTTTACATCTGCCATTTGGTTGATTATCAATTTCATGACAATGGGTTTTATTGAACAACTTCTTCTGGAAAGATGTTATTTGGGTTATTGTAGATAGGTTTACAAAATATTAATACTTCATTTGACTGCACCATCCTTTCACTGCTTCTAATTTAGCTTCTATTAGCCATGGAAATATAGTAGAATTGCATTTGAATAAAGCCTACCATCCTCAAACAAACGGAGAGTTGAGCAGTGCTTAGAAAACTACTTGCAGTGCATGCGTCGTTCATCATCTAAACTGGTACCAACTATCATACAGCCATAGATATGAAAGTAATGAGCTCTTCAAATAGATGATGGAGATATCATAAATATCATCCCAATTAGGCTTTGTTAAGTCAGCCTTTTTCACCGTCCCTTGCAGCTTTGTTAAGTCAGCCTCAGCCCCACTTAAAGTCTTTGCGTGGAAAAAAAGAGTAGGAAAGAGGTAAGAATGCTTGAAATAAAAAACTCACATGGAACTTTACAATGGATAATCACTCATACTTGGATTAAAAATGATATCTACCCTAGTTATACTTTCCATCACATCAGATGGATAGTGTTGATTAAAACCGTCCAAAAGGTGAAACAGCCTTTCTAAAGCTTTCCAAAAATATTCCTAATGTGTTTCAAAAGATATTGGAAGAATTCAGTTTAAGTGAGTAGGATTTTTACACTAATTTTTCAATATTTAGAGAAAATGGATTTTCAAAGTTTATTATTCATTAAAATAACTGTAAACAAATTAAATTTATGGCCAATTAAATGATGATACGTGTAAAATAATATATTAAATATCAATTCTATTTATATTTTGGGAATTTAATCAAATTTAATTCCTAAAGTAAATAGTAAATTAATTAATATTTTAATATATATTTTCAGTCAATCAAATATCGCCAAGTGTCAAATCTCAATTATTAGCAATCAAGATTGTATCTTGCAAATTATAGAAATAAATATCAATGTTTGGTAATTTAAATCACATATTGTGATTAAGGCAATAAATGTTAATTAAATCGTAAAGAACCAATCAAATCATGTCACTTCATCAAATAATTATGGCAAGAACTCCTATCCAACAAGTATAAATAGGGATCATCTTCGAGAAGTTAAATACAAGTTGTGCATAAGAAATCCAAGCAAGAAAAGTGTTAAGAGGAATTCTCTCAGCTTAAGGAGATCGAGTTTAAAAAGATCCATGATATTCAAGGTGAAAGTCAAGGTGTTCATCGTGGAGTCTACTCAAGTGATAACGTTTAATTCAAGATCAAGTTGTTAAACCCTTGAATTAACGTTATTGAAAATTCAATCCACATTGGAGGAGATCAAATGATCACTTCCATCAAAAAGTTATCAAATCCACCAAATCAACGTTCTTGAAGTTGTAACGTTTAATTCAAAATTAAGGCGTCAAACCCTCGAATTAACGTTATTGAAGGACGGAATCAATTTGGAGGAGATCAAATCGGCAATTCCACCTCCAAAATTTTAAATCCAAAAGATATTATGCTTGAAGAGAAGAATCAGATGAATTAGTTAGAGGTTGTAACTATTTAATTATTTTGATACATTAAAATTCATTTGTACTATTTTTCTTATTTTTAATTTTTGCGAACAACGAAATTTGTGTTATAAATTTCTGGCATGCTCGGTGGGATGATCTCTACCTCTCATCTCTTCTCTTCATCAAAAGTTTTGAAGTATCACAATGGCTGCTCGCAAGATCACAATAGTGTAGGTTGTTACTTTAAATTCTTCAAATACTACAAGTGAAAGTCTTGGTGTTATCACAAGAAGTATGTCCAACAGATTGCAAGCATCTTCTGAAATGACTCATTTGCTTGAAATTACTAAGGACTTACCACATCTTGCCAACACCAATGAAGATGATGGGGACCTGAAGGATGCATCTACATCATCCACTCCTTGCTCAGCATCAAGTTACTCATTTACTTCAAACATGGTTCCCGTCATGGTGATAAATGCTACAACTCTAGAAGAGCAAATTGCAAGTTTAACGAAGGCCAATGACGGACTCACAAAATAAGTTCAAGAATAAGACTCTCAAATTACAAAGCTGATGAGCAAAGTGGACAATGTAGATACTAGTCGCATCATGGGCAAACAAGTTGAAGCTCATGATGAAGCTGAGACGTCCAAGAAACAACAACCAAGTAAAAAAGAAAAGTCTTTTAAAGAGTTGCAAGTTTCATCTAATGGGTTGATTCCTTCTGACCAACTAAAGGGATTTATTATGGGGACTATCAAAGACAAGTTCAATGGAAGTTCCAAATCATATTTGACTTATGCCAAACCATACACCAAAAGGATTGACAATTTAAGGATTCCAGTTGACTACCAACCCCCAAAATTTCAATAATTCGATGGCAAAGGCAACCCAAAGCAACACATGTCTCATTTCATTGAGACGTGCAATAATGTTGGAACATATAGAGATTACCTGGTCAAGCAATTTGTTCGATCACTGAAAAGAAATGCATTTGATTGGTACACTGATTTGGAGGCGAACTCAATTGACAATTGGGAGCAAGAGTTTCTTAATCAATTCTATAGTACCTAATGAACAGTCAGCATAATTGAACTCACAAATTCATGCCAATGGAAAGAAGAGCCTGTCATCAACTACATTAATCATTGGAGAAATCTAAGCCTGTCACAACCTCCCAAAAATATGTATACATATATATATATATATATATATATATATATAAACAACCTGTGTAACATAATTTGTACATGTATGCATGTGTATAACTTTTTTTTTCTAGCTAGTTAGTTTAACATAACACAGATAGAGTAAAATACTTTAACATCCTGTAACACTGTATATAGATAGATAGTTATTTGAACGATAAAAAGATTTATCAAAATCTTCACAAAGCTCAGACTCATTTACAATAGAGTTTTGAAAGTGATATACAGGATAAGGTCACTAATATAATACAATAGATCATAAAATCAAAAGCACAGCCTACAAAATAGCCCAAACAGGTCGTCAACTATGTACATCGATCTTTGAAAGCCTGTAGGAGCTCCACAGCCAGCCCAGTAAACTAGATGTCTCAAGTCTCACCATGCTTATCTACAATGCATGAACTATATGAGGTAATGCTCAGTAAGTGAAAATCATGCATGCTAAAGCGATAATCTAACATATATGTGATGTATCTCTATGAAATCACACTAGGAATACAAGTTCCTGAACTAAAACAGTTCATTCAAAATCGTTTTCCATCACTGGGCCCTTGGCCTATCTACTATGTACCAGATAGAGCTCTAAACAATATCAATAATCACATGGTCATTAACAAATTGACTCGGTCCAGGGGCCATCTCCTGGGATCACCAGAGGTCCATCCCCTGTCTTCCTTGTGATCCTCTAAAAATTTTCCTACCAACGGAGTCAATAAGGGCACAGTCAAGTAGTTCACCCTCTCGTGACCACTAGAGGCACACCCCCTATCAACCCCTATGATCTTCCAAGAAGTAACACTCGCAGGCCCCCAGAATATCACATAAGCACACCTCACATGCCTCGATGTACTAGTAGTGGCCAACTAAAATATTTTCTTTCTGAAGATAATGTCATGCATACAAAACCTCAACTATGAGCACGTGTTATGCATGCACGTGTAAATGCTGATGAATGACATGTTTAATGACACAACGGATCCCATGTCCCATCATCCAAGCAACGTATGCACTATAAGGTATTTATAATACTCATAATATACTCATCAAGATACAAAGGTCACATTTAATGTAGATAATACAAAAAATATTATGTCCATGCATTGTAGTTGCAAATGAATTTTTCCTTACCTTTAATCGATCTTATCTTACTTCTTAGTTTCTTAGGTGTTACTCCCCAACCTTTGGTATGAATAATCTATAAAAATATAAGATATCAATCACTATGCTCAATCAACAAGTTCATTATGCTTAATCCTATGCAAGGACCCTGAATTTCAATTTAATTATGTAACAATCAAACTTTACTACTTAGGGACTAAAACCTAATATAATCTCCTAAGTACCTTAATTTCTCATCTTAAATGTATGATAAAATCACCTAATTGATGTGTTATAACTCTTATAACAGTTCTCTAGATGCTAAACATCAATTTTACAATAGATATGTTGAAACATGCCAAGAAGTAAAATGGAATAGATTTCCATCTTCTATTTCCCTTGCTGTCATATTAAGTTTCATAGCAATTTTAGCATCCTTAAGCAAATTTATTCACTCTAAACTTTTTACCACACTTAGTTAACATATAAAAATATATAACCATGCCATAGAATTGCCAAAACTCATGGATTTAGCTTCTCTAATTCAGTCTCCTTCACAACATACCAAAACATATTTTGCTACTTTGGCAGTTTGAGTGTTTCTCCAATATCATGCTCTATTTCAATTTCCAACCGATCAAAATTCATTCCAATACTCTTAACTCATATATGGACATGTAAATGATAATAATTATAGGTTTTATTCAATATACTATACACTTTTGAAGCCTAAAACATAACAAAATAGTATGAGTTAGGTTTCTGCCACAAGTATTTCCTATTAAGTGTTTGTTATCAAAAACCATTTCTTTGTGCACCAAAGTCTAACTAAAAACTTCCTAACACTTGTATAAGAGATAGTGAAAGCTTAATAAATAATAAACCCATTCAGAATAATCTGAAAACCAAAGGCAAAACCATAGATAAGTGTTACCTATGCAGATTTTGAGGTTAAACTTGATAGTAATCACTTCTCCTTTGCTTTTCTTGCTTTTATTTCAATTTGGAATCAATTTGGAGCACTTGGAGACCTTAAGGTGTGTTTTGAAAGCTGAAAATGGCTGAAATGAGGGTCTGGTCATGGCTTAAGGGTAAAAGGTTTGAGGTGTTAGCTTAAGCTGGCAAAGCTTGAGATGTCAAATGGTGGTTTAAATATGATATTATACACAACTTATACAGCTCTAATATGGTGTTTCTCAATATTTATTTCGTTATTTACAACCTATTTTAATTTCTGTATGTTCGGATAATAAATTCTACCCAAATTTCTTAACCGTTCATTCGATCTTTAAATCGATTGACATCCGATTCTTAAATAGATTGTCTAGTTTTTATTTCTAAAATCATATGCACATATAGATTGAAAGATAACACTTAAATCAAATTGTATCATGTTTAATATCCCAAGTATTATTAGTTTATGGATGTATACCTTTAAAACACCTTAATCTAGTTGAATCGAAACATATTAGCTTACTAGTAATACCTTTAATTACTTCTAAAATTATAACATATAACATATGAATATCCAATAGATTGACCAATCTATTCTTTCTCTTATCTAAATATTGAATTTCTTAATGAGGTTATTAGATCTCAACCACTGATATCATGTGATAGCATTAGATGTCTAACGATTAAGAATGCTATATAAGATACCATGTAAATGTTAATACAAATTATCATATAAGTAGCATATTGGTCGAGTGAGTAGTGTGAGGATTGGGTATGACAAAGCCTTAACTACAAAGATCGATTATCGGAGGCTTCGATTATTGAGATATGCATTGGGGCCCATGATATGGAGTTGAGTATGGCTGCAAGTGAAGTTGAAAGACCACCTATCTAAGAACCTCACAAGTTTAAAAAAATGTAAGAAACCAAGAAATGGGGCAAGTCTTTTTCCAAAGCTCCAAATAAAGAATCCATGGTGGTCAATACAACACCTATTAAATTAAGAGGAAATGCAAATGACAAAAGTGGTGAAAAGAAAGACATCTCTCAAGAAATGGGGCAAAGAAAGTTGGCTTTAAAAGAGATGCAAGCAAGCAATACCCTTTTTCTCGATTCTGATGTCTTTGGAATTTTTGATAACTTACTTAATGTGTACCTCATTGAATTACCTGAAATGAAGCAACCTGAAGAGACTGGAAAATCAATGATCCAAGATTTTGCAAATACCATCATTTCGTGGGGCATCCAATTCATGATTATTTCATATTCAAAGATAAAGTTGTGTAGTTGGCTCGTCAAGGGAAGATCACACTTGAGGAAGATAATGCAACTATTAATCTTATCATGATTGCATTTGGATTCTTTGATGTCATAATGGAGAATGTGCCTAGGTGCAATGGTGGTCGAAGACTTGATCATGGCAATGATGTTTCATGTAACATGACAAGTGAACAAAATATTTTCTCTAGTGAAGTCTATTTATTGGGATTGGGGTTCATACTCTCACTAATGATTGTGGCTTAGCAATGACCTTCAGTAATGAGGACCTGCTACTTGGTTTCAAACCCCATAATAGGTTATTATTTGTAATTAGCTATACTTGCGAGCAAAAAGTAAATAGGATATTGATTGTAGGAGGCTCTGCAGTTAATATCTTGCCCATGCATACAATAAAGGAGTTGAGAGTTTCTATGGATGAAATTGCAAATAGCCGCTTGATGATCCAAGGTTTCAATCAAAGGGGACAAAGGGCTCTCGGCATCATAAGGTTGAAGTTGTTGATGGATGATATGGCATCAACTACGCTATTTCATGTCATAGATGCCAAAACATCATATAACATGCTTCTTGGTCACCCTTGGTTACATGAAAATGGAGTAGTTCCTTCTACTTGGCACTAGTGCTTCAAGTATTATCGAGAGGGCATGGTGAAAAGAGTGCTTAGTGATGATAAATATTTTACTAAGGCCGAATCACATTTCACTGATGCTAAGTACTATCTTAAAGATGCAAAATCGATAAAGGCCAATGAAAGCCCATTTCATGAGCAATCAAACCAACAAGATGATCAAGTTGATGGAGGTAAAAGCAAAGAGACTTTGCTAGTTCATTATGAAGGAGGTCACTCAAAAGGTGAATCGTCTCTCATTGGAACTGAGTCATTGAAAGAGTTGGTATTACCATTAACCAATTTTGATGCAAAGAAGTAATCTCCTTAGCCACTTAAAGGGTTTGTTTACCCAATTCAATAACATAGAAAGGAACATGGTGAATGTTTAAAACTCCAAGCTGCAAAATGCTTTGATCCAAAAGCCTACCAACTTCTCATTAAAGCTGGATACAACCCACAAGAAGATTCTACTACGGGAAAACTTCCTCTTGAGGCTACTGGCGAACAAGCACATGGGCTTAACGCTACCCAAAAAATGTTGAAAGAAAGAGGGCATGTTGTTCAAAGTACTCGAATGGGCTTTGGGTTTGTCCCACAAAATCCTGTTCGTATTGCTATCAAAAGAGCTAACAACAATCATGTGATTGAGGAAGGATTTTTGTCAACAAATGATGCCTTTGATGAAAATGGAAAAAAGGTACAACAAGGATCTGTCTTTGATAGACTTGACTTGCATAGAAAATTGAGGTATAAAAAAACCAAGAATCAAAGATTAGGTGTTTCCAAGATGTCCAGGCATTTGAAAAAGGTTGATAGGCCACGAGCCACTCAAGAACTTCAAAGTCTGATCCCATCCCATATGAGGTGGTGCACTACTTTGATCATATCGTGCAACAAAGTCTTGAAGGTTAAATTGCAAACTGTTATTTTTATATGAACCCAAGACAATGAAGAAGATGATAGAAAAAGTTTGGTTTTCTTTTATCACATTAGTAGTGTCATCGATCGTGCAATTTCTCAAAATGTTAAGGATCACCTGCACAAGAAAACCTCAAATTGATCAGTGGCGGCTATATTAGAAAAATTGATGACGCCATGAAAAAAGTTTGTATAAGGACATGTGTTTATTTCAAGAAGATTGAATATGAAAAAAGTGATGTGCGTCAATGAATCATATCACTTTAAGTAAAGAAGTTCCAGTCAAAGAAGAGGATGTTGAGGCTATTCCTCCTAAGCTTAAAGAAGATGTTGAAGCCACTATATATGAATTAAAGAAGATTAATTTAGACGATGCTGATAACCCTCGTCCAATCTATATCAGTACATTATTGACCTATGATGAAGAGAAAGCATACATTGAACTACTACATGAGTTCAAAGATGTATTGCATGGTCATACAAAGAAATGCCTGGATTGGATCCAAAAGTGGCAGTCCATCACTTGTCTATTAAGAAGGGAGATCGTCTAATCAAACAAGCTCAACATCGATTTTAGCCTGAGTTGGTCCCATTAATTAAAGTTGAAGTGAATAAACTTATTAAAGTTGGGTTCATTCGAGAAGTTAAGTATCCCACATGGACCTCTAGTATTGTTCTGGTGAGAAAGAAGAATGGCTAGATTCGAGTTTGTGTTGATTTTAGAGATTTGAATAGTGCATATCATAAAGATAACTTTCCATTGCCCATTACCAATCTCATGATCGATGCTACTACAGGACATGAAACATTATCCTTTATGGATGGATCATCTGGATATAACCAAATACACATGGCACCAAAGGATGAAGAACTAACAACATTTCATACCCCCAAAGGTCTATATTGTTATAAAGTGATGCCATTTGGATTGAAGAATACTGGTGCTACATATCAAAGGGCTATGCAGAAGATTTTTGATGATATGCTTCATAAAAATATCGACTGCTAAGTTAATGATATGGTTGTAAAGTCCAAAAGGCGAGAAGATCATCTTCATGATCTAAGGAAAGTCTTTGAGTACTTGAGAAGATATCAACTCAAGCTAAATCCATTGAAATGTGCACTTGGTGTCAAGTCTAGAAAATTCCTTGGATTCATTATTTGTCATCGAGGGATAGAAATCGAGTAACCAAAAATTAATGCGATTCTAAAGATACCTGAACATCAAAACATTCACAAACTTAAAAGTTTGCAAGGAAAATATGCATATCTTTGAAGTTTATTTCAAATCTAGTTGGTCGATGCCATCCATTCAGTCGTCTCATAAAGAAAGGTGTTCTATTTGAGTGGGATGAGTCTTATAGGAACGCTTTCAAAATTATAAGGGCCTATCTGATGAAGCATGTTGTGTTGGTTGCACCAATACCTGGACACCCATTGATACTATATTATTGCTCAAGATTATTATGTTGGAGCTTTACTAGCGCAAGTGAATAATGATGGGAAGGAAAGCGCCTTGTACTATTTGAGTAGAATGATGACACCAAATGTGTTAAACTACTCACCAATCGAAAAGAAATGCTGGGCCATCATCTTTGAAATCCAGAACCTGAAGCATTATTTTCAGGCTCATACTGTTCGTCTTATTTCAAAAGCAAGTCCACTAAAGTATGTCATAACAAGGCCGGTTATTTCTGATAGACTTGCAAGGTGGTACCTTCAATTGCAATAATTTGAGATCGTGTATGTCCCTCAAAAGGCTGTAAAATGACAAGTTTTAGTAGATTTCTTGGTTGATCATCCTATCTCTACCAAGTGAGAGCTGTCTGGTGACCTACCAGATGAAGATATTCTTGTAATTGAAGCTACTCCTCCTTGGAAGATGTATTTTGATGGAGCTTTTCATAGAGGAGGAGCCGGTGCTGGAGTTGTATCCATTACATCTGATGGGGAAGTATTGCCATACTCCTTCACCTTAACCCAAAATTGTTCAAATAATGTGTTGAATATCAAGTCTTATCCTTGGACTCGAAATGGTTGTTGACATAAAGTAACTACATCTTGAGGTATATGGAGATTCTAAATTAGTAGTCAATCAGTTTCTTGGTCTATATGAAGTCAAGAAACTTAACCTACTCCCATATTTCAATTATGCTAAAAGGCTTATTGGATGGCTTGGAGATATAGTAATTGAACATGTGCCGAGGAAGGATAATAAACAAGCTGATGCTTTAGCAAATCTCGCTTCTACACTCGCTATGCCTAAAGGTGAAGTTCGTGTACCAATATGCACAAGCTAGGTTGTACCACCAATCTTCGAGGATGAGAGCTATGATGAAGAAGAAGAAAACCATGTCGTTGAAGTATTTGAATTTCAGAAGGAAGATTGGCATCAAACACTTGTGGATTATTTAAAGTATGAGAAGCTACCTAATAACCCACATCAAAGAGTTGATATTCGACATCGTGCGGTGCGGTTCACTTCATTATTATAAAGACACACTTTATAGACGCTCATTTGATGGAGTTTTCTTGAGATGTTTAGGTGATGATAAGGCCATCCAAGCTAAGGAAGAAGCCCAATCGGGGATTTTTAGCACTCATCAATTGGGCCCAAAGCTACACTTTCGAATAAAAAAATAGGTTATTATTGGCCAATAATGGTAAAGGATTGCATAGATTAAGTGCAAAGATATCAAGCTTTTTAGTTTCATGTAAATCTCATTCACCAACTGCCCGAGCCATTACACCTTACTATTGCTTCATGGCCATTCGATGCTTGGGGCTTGGATGTGGTTGGACCTATGACAAAGTCTTTTGCTGGGAATTTAAATATTTTGGTTGCAACTGACTACTTTTCTAAGTGGGCTGAAGCAATACCTCTCAAATGAGTGAAGAAGAAAAATATCATTGACTTTATCCGCATCAACATTATTTATCGCTATGGGATTCCACGATATATAATCACGGATAATGGAAATCCCTTTTGCAACAGTCTGATAGATAAGCTTTGTTAGAAGTTTAGTTTCAAGCAAAGAAAATCTTCTATGTACTATGTCGCTGCTAATGGCCTTGCTGAAGCAGTCAATAAGACTTTGTTGAAGAAAGTGATTGCTAAGTCCAAGCGAGACTGGCATGAAAGAATCAGAGAAGCTTTATGGGCATATAGAACCACTTATAGAATACCTACACAAGCGACTCCTTACACGTTGGTGTATGGCATTAAAGTTGTTGTTCCTCTTCAGCAGTAAAATCCATCATTGAGGATAGTCATACAAGAAGGACTAACTGAGGAAAAAAATACATGCTTGCACCTTGAGGAGTTGGAGGCTCTTTATGAGAAAAGGTTAGAAGTGCAATAAAGACTTGAGTGCTATCAAGCTCGCCTTTCCAGGGCATTCAACAAGAAAGTACGATCACATTCTTTTCAAATGGTGATTTGGTGCTTGCTGTAAGAAGGCCAATCATTACTACTCATAGGACTGGAAACAAGTTTACATCAAATTGGGATGATCCTTATGCTGTTAAAGAAGTCTACACAAATAGAGCTTACAAGTTGGTTGCTGAAGATGGCTTAAGAATTGGCCCAATAAATGAAAAGTTCTTAAAACGCTATTATGCTTGAACCTACCCTAAAAAAAATGCTCCTTGACACATGAGCCTAAACTGCATGTTACTCCTGGCCCACATGAGTATAAACTGTGAATAGTACCCATCAAAGGTAGTGCACATGGTTAAACTGCTAACTTACCCCTCCAAAAGTGAATACATATGGTTAAATTATTAATTAACTCCACTAGAGGTATTTTATGTGATTAAAATATTAAATAGCCCACCTAGTCCAAGGTGGTTAAGCAGTGGATACTCCTGGCCCACATGAGTGTAAACTCTATGCGGCACCCATCTCCTAAAAAATTATAGTTTCTTTGAACTACGTTATGATTTGATCCCTTTGTTGGGATACGTAGGTAGCTTAGACATTTTCTAAATTCAGTTATGAGTTTGTAATGAATTATATTTTCCTTTTATGTGGGATAGTAGTTTATTGCTCCAAAAAAAAAGAAAAAAATGGGGATTACACTCAAAGGATTGCAAGATAGAAAAAGAAAAATTTCTATTATGTAATCTCAAGAATGATGATGTTTGTTACATGAAAAAAAAAAGTCCTAAATAATTACTAAGCAAAAGGATTTAAATTTTTGAACTCTTCTTTGGCGGCCTTTAGATGTACCACTGAAGTTTTCAAATTTTCAATCACTTCATCACACAATGGGGAAATATTCTCGATATTGATAACTTCATCTTCAATCTCATGAACTTTGGCTTGAGCACTCTGAAGAAGTTCTTGTTGTCGATTCAATGATGCAGTCAAGTTCTTTCTTTGTCCCTTTAAGTTGTCAAGCACTTTCTTGATGTGTTCCAACTCTTACTTGGTGTATTGAATTTGGATGGCTTCTTTTATTTCTCTAGTTTTGGCATCATAGAGATGACCTTTAGCTTCACTCAATTATCGTGCAAAAAGTTCTTTACATGCCTTTTTAGAGGATGTTAACATTGCCTTATCATAAGCAACAGCCTTAGCAAAAAATGCTTTCAATAATTCTTCTAAATAAGAGCTATCAAAATTATTAAAGTTCTTCAAGGACTCAAGAACAAACAACACATCATCTTTGATGGACGAAATGGAGTCAACCAAAGTACTTGTTATCCTTTCGCGAAGATCATCCCATAACTTCTAAAGGTACTCCTTTTGATGATTAAGTATATACTTTTCACCTTCAAACACCAAAACAATGAGGTGTTTATTTAGCTTTAGTCAAGTTGAAAGTCTCTTTTTGTATTGCCTTATCAACAAGAGGAATTGTGGCCAACAAGTTGCACCCCACAATCGATCTTTGGCTATCTTGTGATCCTTCATCATCAATGTGAATAAGTGCTTCCTCCAACTGAAACATTATATCTGTTAAGTTAGAAAAGAACTTAATTCTTATACTAAAAAAAAGAGGAAAAGAAACAAAAAAGAAAAATTGAGAAATAATCTCTTCAACAAAGTTCTCATTTGACGTGGGTTGTTTGTAACATCATGAACGCCAATATCTCTTAGCTCTAAAGGTTCAAGGTTCCTTTTGGATCTTTTTCAATGATAGACCACATTACTACTACCACTTTCCTCAATGAGGTGAGAAGTACTCTTCCTCTTATTATCTTCGAGAGGCTTGATGGTTTGAGTGTTGCATTCTTAAGGAAGAGAAACGACATGCATATGTGGGGAATCATGAAGTGGGCCATCTTCATTATCGTGCTCCTTTCCTTTAGGTGAAATCTTACTTGGCTTCAAATTGATCAAGCTCATAATGTTTTTTTCAAAGAAACTTCCATGAACTTTGGTCCACCACTTCTTGTTGTCTTCTGATGAGAACTTCTTTGCATTGGGGCATACAAGGAATACGCACCTTAGACATAGACTTGGATAAGATGCACAAATGCCAATAGTGAATTCCTTCTTCTAAAGAAGCTTTATGGATACCTCGTGTGAGAGCTCCCGGCACCACTTGATAGAATCCAAATTGGCAACTAAATCGATGGGGACTATAAGGCTCAATGATGAAGTGTCCATCTTTCCGCAAAGAAATAAAACTCAAGAAAATGGTAATAAAGTAGTTTTTCTCAAATCCCTCTACATTCCCATTGTCGACATACAAGAAATCCTTGCTCTTGGTGATCATGGTGCAAGTCCAAGAAGCAAGGTCTCCTTTGTGGATTCGCTTGTAGGCATCTTTGGTATACCAATAATTCATATATCTTTTTATTAATATTTGGTTTATTTTAAAGTATTCCTTTTGATGAATATAAGTTGAAATATTGTAGGTAATGACAAAAGGAGAAGAAAATGGAAAGAAACATAAAACTTGGTTAAATTTTAGAAGAACCCTCTTTATAGTACTATTGTGGGCAGTGTTTGTATTTCAATCATAACTCTTTTATCGAATATCATTTTGACTTAATTTTTCAACAATTGGAAATCTATAAGATAGATCTATAACTTCTATGTTTATCACAAACTCTATTTCTTTCGATTTCAATGAGAAACATTGGATTAAAATGTATGAACTTGACTGAAACTTTTTAGTATCACACATCTTTATATTGTAAGCAGAACTCTTTCCAAATATTTCATATCAAGTTGATTCAAGTGTGTTTGGAAAGCTAAGACACGGCGCTACAATTCATTAGAAGACATCAAAAGATAATTCACCCTAGAAAGAGGTAAATAATTCTTTCAAATGGCTGAATACTGTCAAAGTATTGAAGAAAAAGTAGAAAAAATTACAGCAACGGTGCCTAGGTGCCAAAAAAATAGAGAGCACGATGCCTAGGCACCAAAACAAGGTGCTTAGGCACCGAAAACAGAGCTAATGGCACCTAGGTGCCAAAAACAGAGCTAATGGCGCCTAGGCGCCACAAGTCAGCACTTAGGCCTTGCCAGGAGGACCAACAAGGTTAAAATGGGCATTTTACCCTCTTTAGGGCATCTCCCATAATATTTTTAAGATCCCAAGAGCCACCAAATGAAAAGAAGAGGGAGATGAGATAAAGAATTATGGAGAAACAAGAAAGAGACAAAAAGAAAGAATTTTGGGGAAGATGAGAGAAATTCTTCCAAGCTTGAGAAATGACATCTACAAGGAAAGAAAAAACTCATCCTCTTTGAAGTCTGATTTTTATTTTCCTCTTTCATTTTGAATATGTGTCTGAATATTGTTGAGATATCTTCCATTGCCACCATGAACTAATTTGTTTTTCTAGGGTTATGATGTAATCTAATTAAGATATTTTGAATATTTGTATCAATTCAATTCTTGATTTATTTTTCAAGTTGAGTTTTCTACATGATTCTTAATGCTTTCAATTACTTGGCCACTAATTGAATGATTTATTAATCATATTGACCCATGAGGTAAAATATGTGTCTAGTTCTATGTGTTGAAAACCATAAATTTCATGTGAGATATGAATATACTTGTATGATTTGTGTAGTCTTGTTTGAGATCCATAGAACCTAATGAATTATTGATTATTTTAAATCACATAAAAATATAATGGGTTAACAATTGATGATATTTTTGTTAGACCTCGAGAGAGCCTAGTGGATAATTTAGGAATTCTCGACTATTATTTGGGAATAAATTGAGATTGATGATATAAATTATTTAATTCAAACTAATTATAATAAAATCATAACCCTATGTCTTTAAGTCATTGATATTCATCTTCATTTGATTTTTGTGTATTTTTCTAATAGTAATTTAAGTTTATTTGCATTAATTACCATCCACATTCATTTGTTCAAATAAAATTAGAATTAACAAAAATTTGGTACTTAGTAATTCAATAGTCCTCGTGGGAACAATACTTACACATCATTTTATTACTTATTAACGATAACGTATACTTGCATTACTAAAATCCGCAACAAGTTTTTGGTGTTGTTGTCAGGGACTATTTTGTTTTATTAATATCGATACCGAGTAATTCTAATTTTAACTTGAACTTTTTTTGATTTGATTTTGATTGTCGTTCTTGACTTTTCTAGGTGTTTGTAGGTGTATGAAAAAATTTGGAAGTGGAGTCTTGATCCCTTTTGATTCGAAAATTGAAAAGACATGTAAACAAAATCGAAAGGAAAAGAGATGAGCCTCCATATCACCTCAAGACATTATGGAAGATGATAGGGTAGCTAATGATGACAATAATGTGCCACTACAGGCACCAAAGGTCAACAATAGGGCGCTTCGTGATTATGCATTGCCATTGGTAAATAAAAATCTTACCAGAATTAGACGTCCTGTAATTCAAGCAAATAATTTTGAGATTAAGCCAGCTATCATACAAATGGTTCAAGCTAATCAATTTTGTGGGTTAGCCAACGAGGATCCAAATGCACATATAGCCAGTTTTCTTGAAATTTGTGATACATTTAAGCACAATGGTGTTACCAATGACGCCATTAGACTAAGGTTGTTCCTTTCTCACTAAGGGATAAGGCAAAGATTTGGTTGAACTCAGTGTCACCAAGTGCAATCACCATATTGGCTAACTTAGCTCAAACATTTCTAGCTAAATATTTTCCACTAGCTAAGACGGCAAAGATGAGAAATGATATTACTACATTCACCCAATATGACATGGAATTATTGCATGAGGCGTGGGAAAGGTATAAGGATTTGTTGAGAATGTGTCATCATCACGGTCTTCCAGAATGGTTGCAAGTTCAGCATTTTACAATGGATTGAGCGACGCAACTCGAACTCTAGTGGATGCTGCTGCTGGCGGAGCTCTTATGGGCAAAACACATGAGGAGGCCTACGATCTTCTTGAAACCATGACTACTAATGCTTATCAATGTTCGTTAGAAAGAATCGTGCCAAAGAAAGTATTTGGAGTTCATGATATTGATGCACTCACTGCTCTAACTGCTCAAGTTACTACTTTATCACAGCAATTTAACTCTTTTCATACAAATCCCGCTCCCATATCAGTTGAGGTATGCAATTTTTGTAATGGTCCTCACCATAGTATGAAGTGTCAAGTTGGGAACCCATTCGCTCCATCCCAGCCACAGCAAGGACAATTTATGGGGAATGCTACTTGACAAAATAATATGTACTCTAACACGTATAATCCAGGATGGCGCAACCATCCAAACTTTTCATGGAAGAATGGACAAAATGCAGTGGGAGCACCACCATCCAATTTTCAGCCTCCAAATCAGTCTCAACAGGTACCTAAAGCTTCCCTAGAAGATGTTATTGAGAAATTCATGATAAGAACAAAGGTAACATTGTAAAAATAAAATTCTATTATTCAGAATCAATCAGCCTCTATTCGAAACCTGGAGGTCCAAATAGGTCAAATTGCTAATATGTTGAGTGCAAGACCTCAAGGTCCATTGTCAAGTAACACTGAGACTAATCCTAAAGAGAATGTGCAAGCCATTACTTTTCATAGTGGTAAAGAGTTATCGGAGCTGGAACAAAAAGTCAATGCTCCAAATGAGCTGGCAAAGAAAAGCGCGGTAGAAGAGTCTTATGACACCCCAAGCAAAGAAGTAGAGAAGCCTAAATAAAAGTTATTTCCATATAATCCTACCCCATATGTGCCTCATATCCCATTTTCGCAACACTTCTATAAGTAAAAACTAGATAAGCAATTTTCTAAGTTTTTAGATATCTTCAAAAAGTTACACATTAATATTATTTTTGCAGATGCCCTGGAGCAAATGCCCAGCTACGTAAAATTTATGAAGGAGATCCTTTCTAACAAACAAAAGTTGGAGGAATACAAGAGAGTGGCACTTATTGAAGAGTGCAGTGCTATCTTCCAAAGGAAGCTTTCGCCTAAGCTAAAAGATCCATAGAGTTTTACGATTCCTTGCACAATTGACAATTCATTTTTTGATAAAGCTTTATGTGATCTTGGTGCAAGTATTAACTTGATGCCTCTTTCTATTTTTAGAAAGATTGGGCTTGGAGAAGTAAAACCTACTACAGTCTCGCTGCAACTTGCTGATAGATCCATTAAGTATCCGAGGGAGTACTTGAAGATGTGCTAGTAAAGTTGGATAAATTTATCTTTCTAGTAGACTTCATTGTTCTAGATATGGAGTAAGACCAAGAGATCCCCATCATTCTTGGTCGACCTTCTTGGCAATGGGAAGAACCCTCATCGATGTGCAGAAGGGCCAATTAATATTAAGGGTGCATGAGGAGAAAGTAACTTTCAATGTTTTCAAGGCAATGAAATATCCAAATTAGAAAGACTGTTGTTTGAGATTGGATGCTACCGAAGAATGTGTAAAAGAATTCTTTCAATCAAGTTATCCCGTGGATCCTCTTGAGGTTTGTCTAGGAGGCACAATTGCAAAAGATCATGCAGAGATCTTGGAGTGTTTAAATATACTTGATGCAGCACTACTAGTGTTCATCAAGAGGCCATTTGAAGATCTTAGGAAGGCTCCTGCCCAAAAAACATCATCAATCGAGAAACCACTCATTTTATAACTCAAATAATTGCCAAACCATTTGAGGTATTCTTTTTTAGGTGATTCTTCTACTCTACCTATTATTATTTCTACTGTATTAAATGATGAACATAAAGAAAAGCTATTGATAGTATTGAGAGACCATAAAAAAGCATTAGGATGGTCTATTACTGATATCAAAGGTATTAGTACCTCTATATGTATGCACAAGATTTTGATGGAAGAAAGCTACAAGCCATCTATGGAGCATCAACTTCATTTAAACCCAAACATGGAAGAGGTGGTAAAAGCTAAAGTTTTAAAGCTACTCGATGAAGGTATTATCTATCATATTTATGATAGTGTGTGGGTAAGTCCTGTGTAAGTAGTACCTAAGAAAAGTGGGATAACGGCAATCGAAAATGAGAATAATGAATTGATTCCCACTAGGATAGTAACTGGTTGGCGTGTGTGCATGGATTATAGAAAGTTAAATAAGGCTACTAGGAAAAACCACTTCTTTTTACCCTTTATTGATCAAATGTTGGATAGGTTAGCTGGTCATGCTTATTACTGTGTCCTAGATGTTATTATGGTTATATCAAATTTCCATTGCACCTAAGGGCCAAGAAAAAACCACCTTTACATGCCCGTATGACACTTTTACGTTTAGGCGCATGCCCTTTGGGTTGTGTAATACACCGGCCACATTTCAGCGGTGTATGATGGCATCTTCTCTGATATGGTAGAATATTTCATTGAATTTTTTATGGATGACTTTTTAGTTTTTGGTGACTCATTTGATGTTTGTCTACAGAATTTAACATTGGTGTTAAGAAGGTGTGAAGAAACTAATTTAGTTTTAAATTGGAAGAAGTGTCACTTTATGGTGCAAGAGGGAATTGTCCTTAGCCATAAAATTTCTACAAATGGCATTGAAGTGGATCGATCCAAGAATGAAACTATTGAAAGGCTACCTCCACCTACTTCAATAAAAGGAGTGAGAATTTTTCTAGGCTATGCTGGGTTCTATAGATGCTTCATCAAAGATTTTTCAAAGATAACAAAACCTTTGTGCAATCTTTTTATGAAAGAGGTACCTTTTAATTTTGATGATGAGTGTCTTGGTGCTTTTCAACAATTAAAATCTGCTTTGATTTCTACCCTTATTATCGTTGCCCCTTATTGGAGTTTACCTTTTGAGATAATGTGTGATGCCAGTGATTTTGCCATTGGAGCAGTGTTAGGATAATGGAAAGGTAGAATTTTTTATGTTATCTATTATGCTAGTCGGACACTAACTGATGCACAGATGAACTACGCAACCACTGAGAATGAGCTCCTAGCTATGATTTTTACATTTGACAAGTTTCAGCCGTATTTGATTGGCACAAATGTAATTGTGTACACTGATTATTCTACCATCAAATACTTGATTGAGAATAAAGACGCAAAACCAAAGTTGATTCAATGGGTCTTACTGCTCTAAGAGTTTGATTTGCAAATTCAAGATAAGATAGGAATTGAAAACGTCATTGTGGATCACATTTCTAGGTTGGAGCAACACGACCAAGATATCAAGCCCAAGCCCCTCATCAATGAAACCTTTTTGGATGAGCAACTTTTTGTTTTGGGTTGGTAAGCTTTCTTGGTATGCTGATTCGATAAACTTTTTAGCAAGTAATATTTTTCCCCCCGACGTAACTTGTCGATAAAAGAAAAAGTTTATTTCTGATGTTAGAAACTATTTTTGGGAAGATCCTTTCTTATTTAAACTTTGTCCAGATCAGATTATAAGAAAGTATGTCCCCGATGAAGAGATACAAAGTGTTCTTCACCATTGTCACTCATCTTTGTATGGTGGGCACTTTGGTAGGAATAGAACAGCTACTAAAGTGCTTGAATCGGGTTTCTATTAGCCAAAATTTTTTAAAAAATGCTCAAGTCTTTGTGGCTTATTGTAATAGATGTCAGCGAAAAGGAAACATATCTAGGAGACATGAGATACCATTGAACAACATTCTAGAGGTAGAGTTGTTTGATGTTTGGGGCATTGACTTCATGGGCCCATTTCCACCGTCATTCAATAATCTCTACATCTTTGTGGCAGTAGATTATATTTCCAAATGGGTTGAAGTTGTTGCCTTGCCAAAACAGTGATGAACTTCTTAAGAAAATAAATTTTCACTCATTTTGGCACACCAATCGCAACCATAAGTGATTAAGGTAAGTACTTCTATAACAAGCATCATGATGGTCTATTGGCTAAGTACGGGGTTACACATAGAGTAGCTACTACTTATCATCCCCAAACTAGTGGCCAAGTTGAGATTTCAAATAAAAAGCTTAAGTGGATCCTGGAAAAGACTGTGAATTCTTCTCGGAATGATTGATCTCAAAAGCTAAATTATGCTCTTATGGCTTACCGAACTGCATACAAAACCCTAATTGGTATGACGCCGTATCATTTGGTGTATGGAAAAGCTTGTCACTTACCAGTCGAGTTGGAGAATCAAGCATACTGGGCTACCAAGAAACTGAATTTCGATCTTCAAGCAGTGTGTGAACACCGATCGCTGCAGTTGAATGAGTTAGATGAGTTTCGCCAAGGGCCTATGATAATGCTACGTTGTACAAGAAGCGCACCAAGAAGTGGCATGATAAGTATATTCTGCAAAGAGAGTGTATTCATGGTCAAAAATTTTATTGTTTAACTCTCATTTGCATTTATTTCTAGGTAAGCTGTGATCGAGTTGGTCTGGACCGTTCACAGTGGTCCAAGTTTTCCCACATGGTGCTGTTGAAATTCTGAGTGAGGATCGAAGGTTTAAAATCAAGGCCAAAGGATTAAAGTATTCATTGAAGGTGGAGGGGATTTGCAAAAGTCTACCATCACCCTTAGCGAACCAACCTCATAAACCACACAAATAGTCTGGCTGAAGACTTTAAATTAAGCGCTTCTTAGGAGGCAACCCAAATTATTTTATACTTTTTATTTTTTTTGTCATATTTATTTTCTTACACTTAAATCCTTTATACAGCCTAGGAGTAGATATTTTATTACTAATCTACATTTTTTCTGTTTTGGTTGTAGGTTCAATCAAGAAAATGAAGCATTTCAAAAACAAAACAAAAAAAAGAGGGGGGTGGTTGGTGCCAAGGCACCCTACTGCTGCGCTTAGGCACCGAAGTGCTGCCAGAACAGAACAGCAGATGCCTAAGCTCCCTGCTGCAGTGCCCAGGCACCAAAGGGGTTGGGCACAAATAGAATTTATGGCTTCTAGGCGCCAAATTAGCCATCACACAAAAAAGGTCAGACCATCTTCTCTTCTATTCCTCATCTCCTCTCTCTTTTTTCTATTTTTTTTTCTCCCCATAACTCATACACGACATGTACTAACACCTCTCACTCACTACACATTGAACTCCAACTACAAACACATTTCACATACTCTCTAATTTTATCCACTCTCTCATAACAAGGTTAATTCATTGGTATGTTTTCTTCAACCACTCTTTTTTTGTCATTTTTCATTTTTCTTCATTTTTTTTTGTTTTGTTGTTTGAATTGCATTGAGTAATGGGTGTGATTCCCATTTCGAACATTTGTTGTGAAGTTGAGAATGGAGACTAGGTGTCAAATTTGGGGGATGTGATGGAGGTAATTAAACTTTTGATTAAGGATTATGGTATATGCACACAAGGTGTTTGATAAAATGTCTGAAACATATTTGATACTACGAAAATGATATTTTGTATTTTCACATGCTTGTATTCATTCAATGTAGCTTTACGACGCCATCTTTTTCAAATGCATTACATATCATTATCGTTCTGTTTATATGTCATTCTAACATATTCTACATGCATATCATGTGTATTTTTTGGGTAAGTTTTTGACCGATTCTATATAGGCACATTGAATTTTGATGGTCTGTGTTATTATTGAGTCATGCTTGCACCTATTTAATCTTCTGACTCTCAATCTATATTATAAATGCGTCTATGTCACATTATTCTGTGTCACAACGGTCGTGTGCTTTATTATTATTCACGTGTCTAAATCTAATCATCAATACAATCTCTTGCATGTGTTTGATTTTTCTTTTTACATTCTTGCCATAATCAAGAAACGGCACCGAAAGCAAACAAAGGCTTAGCCAAGGCCTCCACGTCATCCTCCCATGATTCTAGTTGTTTTATTAGCAAAGCATCTGAAAAATGGTATTATGATCTCCTTATGACACGAAGTTTGTTGTCGGAGCATGGTATTGCCTTAGATGGCTAGCTTGACAGCCATATTTTGCACATGATTGAGCACCGGAGGTGGCAGAACTTTGCAGTTCAATCGGAGGCTGCAGTGGTCAGTGTTGTCAAGAAGTTTATGCCAATGCTTTCGAGCATCGGCATAAGAGAGTTTTTGTTCAGGGCAAATGGGTATCCTTCTACTGGAAAACAATTAATGGATACTACAAATTGGAGGATATTGAGGAGAATGAGTACTCAGCATTATTAGCAAACTATAATACCAAGCAAATCATTCGCGACTTGTGCAAACCGGGCTCATATTGGAAAATATCTTATTGTTCTTCTGTTGCCGCACTCTCATTCCCTAACGCTAACCTTAGCCAATGGGGACACGCTTGATACTACTTTGTATGCTCCAAATTGATGCCTACTATATACCGAAGCGACGTCACTGATCGGTTGTCGTAGGCCTACCAAATTTAAACCTTACTCTTTAATAATTTTTAATGAGTATAGTGCGAATAAGAGTCGATCCCACGAGGATCAAGGCTAATTGATTTACTATTGACTCAACTAACTAAGAATTTTAACTTCAAAATTACTAACCTAAAACTAAGACTTCAATAAACAAACTCTAGAAATAAACAACAAATGTTTGGTGGGGGATTGAGTTGATTAACTAAGTCACAAAAATTAAAACTAATTAAAATATAAATCAATCAAAATCAAAACAACAATGAACAATCGATTAAAGTAGGTTGTGGTTTCATTCGCCACCACTAGACAGTGAGTTCTAATTTCATATCAATATTATGAACAATTTGCCAATGAAATTATCAACCGTAGGTAATAACAAGCTCTACTACCCCAATCTTTCCTTAGTTTCTCGTTAGATAGAACAAGTTCTCTATCTAATTCTCTACCCACCAAACAACCTAGAACAAGCTCTCTAGATTTAATCCAATTGATGCATTAAAACAAGAAAGATAGATTGATCTAAACAACAACCACACAAGCTCGGGTCATTTAACTTAGGTTATATTTTCCATTGCAATTAACAAAAATATCCCATATCATTAATCACAATTTACTACACATGATTAGAAATTTAAGATAATTACGGATCTAAAATCTCTAATCTAGTTGTAGGAAATTCTCAAACTCAATTTGGTTGCGCACCCAAACAAAGCAAGAAAATACCCATAAGACATTAATTATAGAAAAACATAAACAACCTCAATTTAGAAAATTGATCAATAATATCAAACATTCAATTACAAAAACTCATGTTTAGGGCTTTGAAATCAACCTCAACCAATAAACAAGTTTAGCCTAACATGATAAGAAATGACAAGAGAATAAAAACTTATTAGTTGAAGAAGATAGTTGAGGTTGATGGTAGATTTGGATGTCTCCTAAAACTTATTGGTTGAAGAAGATAGTTGAGGTTGATGGTAGATTATGGATGTCTCCTCCTCCAAACCTCTTCCACTTTTTCTTCCTTGAAGCTCCAAAAACCCCAAGAGTGCTTTCAAAATGTGAATGAATGTAGAGAGTGAGTGAATCTAAAAAATTGATGTTTGTGTTGAGATAATAGTGCCATTTTATAAAGTGTGAGATGGTGATGTGATTTGGTGTAAAGTGTGTAAGATGTGTTGTGTATTTTTTGTAAAGTGAGGAATATGTATTGTAAAGTATGTAATGTGTGTGGTTTGATATATGTATCTAGTGTATACATATCACAAACATGTGCCAAAAGGTGTAAATGATCGCCACTTGTCACCACTCCAAACAAAAACGTCACTTTTATCACATGGATGGCGCCTAGGCGCCCTGTTTTGGTGCTTAGGCGCCATTTTCTCTGTTTTCGGTCCCTAGGTGCCCTGTTTTGTTTGGCGCCTAGGCGCCATGCTCTCTGTTCTTTTGGCGCCTAGGCGCCGTTGCTGCTGTTTTTGTTCCTTCAGTTCAGTTTCTGATATGGTTTAGCCTCTTTCATCTGATGTTTGACCTCTTTATAATCTGAATTGGCTTTTGATGTCTTCATAACAATTCTAGTCCTATATGTTATCTTTCTATAGCCACTTGAATCAGATCAATATCATATTTTTGGAGAGCGTTATGCGAAATATACCAATACTACCATATCTGGAAGTTTTTAGTACATATTTAACTTTTTAACCGAATTTTACTCTTTGAAATAAATTGAATTGGGATAAGTTTCCAACATGAAAGTTGTAGATACATCTCTTATCTTTCCAATAAGCTAAGAATCAGGTTAATAGAGCTTTGGATCAGATATTTATGCCTAAATACAGACACTGTCGTAGTGGAACCGTGTCAATTTGGCCCAAGAATGCTTCTTTCAACTTCATTTTGGCTCATTTTCGATCTTTTTATTTTCAAACTCCTATCACACACAAAATATTAATAAAAAACTATTATTAACAAGAACAAAGCAAAGAAGATATAGAATAATTGATACAAATAAATATAAAAATATACACTTATCAAATTCCCCCACACTTAACATTTGCTCATACTCGAGCAAACCTAAAACAAGACATAAACACAAACTAAGCTAATCCACTTTCGTAGGAAACCACGATTGCATTTAGCACATGCAACAAGCCTTTAAACCCCTGAGTGGACCATAGAGGACGAGTTGTAGTCTCGTGAGGGCTTCCAGTGGTGATACCCACAAACACCCTTGACACCTAACTTCCAACGATTAATTCTCAGGGAGCAATAAAGTAATGATAATAAAATCAAATAAGTATTGAATTTAATACTTAGTTATTTAAAAGTCAATAAATTTCCACAACAATCATACTCAAGTGTGTGTGTGAATAGCCATTGCCAATAGTGATGAAATCATACATGATTTAAATAAGTGAATTCTCATATAACCTCACAAAAGTTATCACCCGATTTCTAATGAAAGAGTCGAACATTATAGGCTTTTACTTTAGCACATATCTCCACTACACCGAAGGCACCACATGAAATCAAAATGTCTTAAACAATGGTTGTAATGGGCCAAAGGTAGTGTTGGCATAAGAAAGAAAGGATAGGATGCAACAAAAATTCTAAAAACTTCATAAAATGAGAACATAAATTTCATCAAGTAATGATTCTCGTAATCCACAAGTTTCAACATTGGGCCTAATATCATTGTGTTGGACCTTCTTTATCATTCTCATCAACTTTGCATTATCCCATTTCTAGTTGCAACTCATAATAAGTTTTTTTATTTTTATTTTATTTTATTTGCAACTTTCTTCTTTCTTTTCTTCTGTTTTTTAGCTCCCCCACACTTATCTTCTATTTCAACCCAAATTTCTTTTGCAAGCTCACCTTGTCATTGAAGTGTCTCTCAAGTTTCAATTATTTAGAACAAGGGTAGGATAATAGTGTATTTAGGCTAGGTAAGAAGATGTGCTACCAATGAAATAGCTTATTCAATAAAAGGCTCAAAGTGGCTCACTATGGGATATGTTTTTCTTGGAACATCATAAGGGGAACAAGATTTGGCCATGGTGCTAGAAAGCCTTAGTGCTTTAATCATTTTTCAAGTGATGCTCAATTAGTTTTCATTTCGATAGACCTCTGAAAGAGTTCTAATATTCAACTTCCACATGTCGAAACCTAAGTGATAATTAAAGTGAGGGTATAAGAACTACCTATTTTGACATGCTGTTTTCATACCAAAGAACACAGCTATATGTGCAAAAAAGATGAGTATGATCATCACAAAACATAAATCAACAAAAAAATAACATCAAGTCTAAAATAACACTTATCGTCAAACAAACCAGATCATTCATGCTCAATTCTCATCATAGAAATTGGAAGAAGACTTAGGACTCAAAAATAAAAAATTAAAAAAATATAAGTCTAAATTCTTCCCCCCACACTTAATTCTTACATTGTCCTCAATGTAAGCCTAAGCTACTAAAATAAAGAATTAAATACAATAGGGTTGGATTATTCACAAACAAAGCAAAAAAAAATCATATAAAAATAAAATGGATAGAAAAAAAGAGAATGAGAGTTAGAGAAATCAAATATGTGGTTATAAGCTCTCAATGACTTTTTTCCATCAATTGGGTTGCCTCCCAATAAGCACTTGGTTTAACGTCCTCAACCGACAATGCCTTCTTCTTCTTCTTTTTTTCACTCATCAACATATGTTGGCTCATAAATGAGGGTCTTATCTACATTCTCCGATTGAAAATCCTCATAGTAAGGTTTGAACCTATGGCATATTCAACTGTACCATGAGAAAATATTAGAAACAATAAAAGGACCAAACCAACGAGAGCACAAATTTACCCATAAATAACTTAAGATGTGAATGAAATAGAAGAACTTTTTAACCAATAACAAAGTCTTTTCTAAAAATCATCCTATCATGAAATGCCTTAGTCTTCTCTTTATAGATTCGGGAATTTTCATAGGCATCATTATGAATCTCCTCAAGCTCTTGGAGTTGTAACTTTCTTTGCTCCCCTTGTGCATCCATCTCCATGTTGCATTGTTTCACTGCCCACCATGCTTTATGCTCTAGCTCCACCGGGAGGTGACAAGGTTTCCATAAACTAACCGATAGGGGACATTGCCAATGGAGTTTTATAAGCTGTTCGATATGCCCATAAGGCATTATCAAGGTTAATGCTCCAATCTTTCCTATTCATTTTAACCATTTTCTCAAGGATAGACTTGATCTCCCTATTGGACACCTCCACTTGCCCACTCGTTTGTGGATGGTATGATGTGGAGACTCGATGTGTGATGTTATACTTCTTAAAAAGAGCTTCCACTGACCTATTGCAGAAGTGCTTGCCTCTATCGCTAATCATGGCCTGAGGCGTGCCAAACCTTGTAAAAATGTGGACTTAACAAAATGTACAATAGTTTTTGAATCATTAGTCTGAGTGGCTTTGGCTTCCACCCACTTTTGAGACATAATCGACAACAAGTATAATGTAAAGATTACCAAAAGAATGAGGAAATGGGCTTATAAAATCAATGCCCCAAACCATCAAAAAATTTCAACAATAAGTATAGAAGTTTGTGGCATTTGATTCCTAGGTCCCAAGTTACCTGTCCTTTGACACCGATCACAAGATTTACAATGGCGATAGGCATCCTTGAATAATGAGGGCCAATAGAAACCACTTTCAAGCACCTTAAGGGCAGTCCGTTTTGGTCCAAAAATATCCACCACATGCAAGGAATGACAAAATTTAGAATGGAAATAAAATCAATGTCATGCACGCACCTCTTTATCACTGATCGGAACAATGCTTCCAAAGTATGGATCATCCCAAATGTAGTATTTAGCATCACTCTTGATCTTCTCTTGTTGTTGCCTTAGTCAATTCATCCGGTAATTTTCTAGTGACTAAGAAATTAACAATGTCATCCATACCAAGGGCTGTCACACTCATTGCTAAGTTGCTTATCCGGGAAACCTTCATTTAATGGTAATACATCTTCCTCATGTACCAACCTACAAAGATGGGTTCGCAACCAATTCTCACCCTTTTTTGTCCTTGATTTCCAAGTCAAACTCTTGCATAAGAAGATCCATCGAATGAGTCGTGGCTTGGTATCCTTCTGGTGAGCAAGTATCTAAGGGCTGCATGATCAGAATAAACAATTACTTTTGCGCGCCAATCAAATATGAACGAAATTTTTCTAAAGTAAAAATAACCGCAAAAGTTCCTTTTCAGTGGTTAGAATAGAATAGTGAGTTGGGCATCATTTAAAGTACGTGATGCATAGTAAATGACATAAAGGAGTTCGCCCTACTCATTGCCCCAATACGGCACCAACCGTAGTCACTTGCATCGCACATAAGTTCAAAAGGAAGTTCCCAATTTGGTGGTTGGATGATAGGTGCTGAGGTGAGAAGTTCCTTGAGCTTGCTAAAAGCTGCATGCAATTATCATCAAACTCAAAAGTCACATCTTTTTGAAGCAATCTACACAAGGGAAGTGCTATTTTGGAAAAATCTTTAATAAACCTACGATAAAAACCTACATGACCAAGAAAAGAGCGAATCTTTCTAACACTTAAGGGTAGGGGTAAGGAACGCACAAGATCAATCTTAGATTTATCAACCCCAATCCCTCTATTACATGACCCAACACTATCCCTGATGAACCATAAAATAGCATTTCTCCTAATTGAGCACAAGATTAGTTTTAATACATCTTTGAAGTATAAATATAAGGTTATCTAGGCATTGTCAAATGAATCACCATGAACACTGAAATCATCCATGAATACCTCTATGATGTTCTCAATGTACTCGGAGAAAATGCTCACCATACACCTTTGAAATATGGCCGGTGCATTGCAAAGTTCGAATGCATGCGCCGGTAGGCAAATATACCGAATGGGCAAGTAAAGATAGCCTTCTCTTGATCCTCCGGAGCAATGACGATTTGATTATACCCTGAGTATCCATCAAGAAAGCAATAAGATATGACCGGATAATCGTTCAAGCATTTGATCAATAAAAGGTAAAGGAAAATGATCTTTGCGAGTAGAAGAGTTAAGCTTCTTATAATCAATGCAAACTCACCATCTGGTTTGAACTCTTTGAGGTACTAACTCTTGAAAATCATTTTGTACTACAGTGATGCCAGACTTCTTAGGAACCACTTGGACTAGGCTTACCCACTTGCTATCCGAAATGGGTAGATGGCCCCAACATCAAGAAGCTTTAATATCTCTTTCTTCACAACTTCCATCATGGGCGGTTTAATCGCTTTGGGCCTCCCTCGTGGGTTTGGATCCTTCTTTCTAGTAAAATTCGGTGCATGTACATAGACGGGCTAATTTCTTAATATCGGCAATGTTCCATCCAATAGCCATTTTGTACTCACAGAGCACCCTAATAAGCTTAGCCTCTTGTGTATCGGTGAGATCTTTAGCAATAATAACTGGAAGTGTTTCTTTCTCGCACAAATACACATATTGAGATGCTCCGGGAGTGGTTTGAGCTCCAATGTAGGTGCCTCACCACAGAAGGTAAAAAGTCTCTCATTAGTCAATGGCAAAGCAATGTAAGAGATATCATACTTTGTATTTGTGAAAATGAGTCCAATCCTTCCACTACTTCCTCCACATTTTCTAATAGTTGCACATCATCTTATCTATTCTCTTCAAGTCCTCCATGTAAAGATTGTTCCTCAATGACATTCAATCCATCATTGCTAGTCAATTCAAACATTGTTGGGTTATAGAATCAATAATATCAACTGCAAAAATGGAATGCACATCACTAGGATACCTCATAGCTTCAAAAATATTAAATCTAATTATCTCACCATCAAATTCCATAGACAATGTACATCATGAATATCAATTTTAGTTCGAGCTATTTTTAGGAATGGTCTCCCTAAGAGAATGGGTGTAGGATGTAAGGATCTATCATCTTCCATTTCAAGAATATAAAAATCTGCAAAAAAACCAATTCATTCACTTTACCAAAACATCCTCCATAACTTCTTTAGGGTATGCATTTGATCTATCCGCTAATTGAATAACAACACCAGTTTTTTTCTAAACCTAGATTTAAGGAAACATAAATGGCATATGGCATGACATGATTTGATGCACCTAAATCTAACATGCACTTTTCAAAACTTGGTATTACCAATGGTACAAGGATGGTGAAAGTGCCCGGATCCTTGCACTTTGGAGGGAGTTTCCTTTGAAGAACCGCTAAAACATTCTCCGCCACACTTACTTTTTCATCCCCTCTCAACTTTCTTTTATTGGTGCACAGCTTCTTGAGAAATTTTTCATAACGAGGTACTTGCTTGATGGCATCAAGAAGAGGGATGTTTACCTCCACTTTTCGAAAAATTCAAGGATCTCCTTTCTTGCTCCTCTTTCTTAGATTTTGCTAACCTGCTAGGAAAATATGGAAGTGTTATATAATTATGAGATAGAGGTTTAGGAGTGATTACCAACTTTGGATTCTCCTTGACTACGGTGGTAGATGAGTAAGAGAGTGAGAATTATCTAAGGAACGGATGTATTGCTTGACTCGCCCTTCTCAACCTCTTTGGATACTTCTTTTGTTGGCAAGTTAGGAGACTCCAATTGTTTCCCAGTTCTAAGAGTTATAGCACTTGCATTTTCCTTAGGATTCATCATGGGGTTGGGAAGGTAACTTGCCCGATCCTTGTGTTTCCAATCAGCTTAAGCTAGTGGCTATTTGCCCTACTTGATTCTCAATATATTGGAGACGGGTTTGTGTGGTTTTTTGAAATTGCATAGTAATAGTAGCAAGTGCTTTCACGAGATCCTCCAAGGATGCGCCCAATTTTGTGGAGATTGAAAATGGTTGCACATTCGATTGGTGAAAATCTGGTGGTCGGTTTGGCATTTAAAATTGGGTAGATTTTGTTGTTGGTTCCCGTATCTCAAATTAGGATGATCCTTCCATCCTTCATTATAAGTGTTGGAGAATGAATTATATATTTGCCTTGATTGACTTGAAAAACCACCAATCATATTTGCTTGCTCCATAGAACTCTCTTGGAAAGATGGACACATATTCGTGGGATGCCCTACCATCAACATACTCCACATGCTTTGACTTTGCCCTACTGCCATTTGTTGCACTAAAGATGTGAGGTTGAGAGCTTTTGTTCAAGAAGTGATGTGTTTACCTCATTGACACTCTTAGGTGGCGGTGGTGGATCATTGCGGGTGATGAATTGTTGAGAATTTGCAGCCATATTTGCAATTAGATTCCTTGCTGGCTCGGGTGTCTTGTCAACTAAAGCCCCTCCACTTGCAGCATCCAATCGTGCTTCTTTCCATTGGCATAAGCCCCTCATAGAAATATTGAATGAGAAGTTGATCGCTGATTTGATGATGAGACAACTGGCACACAACTTCTTAAATCTTTCCCAATACTCATAGAGAGAGATTCCCTATTGTATTGTCGAATCCCACATATTTCTTTTCGGATGCTCCTTGCCTTGGAAGCTGGAAAATACCTCTCAAGAAACACCTTCGCATTTCATTTCATGTGGTAAATCGTGCCAAATGGTAGATAATAAAGCCACTCCTTTGTCGAATCCGCCAATGAAAAAGGAAAGGCAATGAGCTTGATGTTTTCTTCTTAAATGCCAGCTGGTTTTATACTAGAGCACACGACATGAAATTCCTTCAAATGTTTATTTGGATCCTCACCCGCAAAACTATGAAATGTGGGCAAAAGATGAATCATCCCAGATTTGAGTTCAAAGCCAGCTTCCAAATTGGATATGTGATACACAATGGTTGATTCTCCAAATTAGGAGCAGCTAACTCCTTCAATATTCTATGATTATGTGTCATTTCAATAGTTTCAGGTTGATGAGGAGTTTCAAAATTCAGAGGAAGAGTTTCAAACTCGAGCTTGGGTGGTGAATTGATTTTGAGGTATAGGTGGAAGTGGTGGTAATAGTGCAGCGGTGTATTCAAGTTAATCCGAATTTGCTCAAGTCTGAACCTCAAGTCCTCCGATGACATAAATTTGAAAATAACAAGAAAACAAACTAATATAAACTAACAAAAAGAAGTAAGTAAACTAAATGAAAAACTAATTAGTATAGTGCGAGTAAGAGCGTCGATCCTACAATGATCAAGGCTAATTGATTTACTATTGACTCAACTAACTAAGAATTTAACTTCAAAATTACTAACCTACAACTAAGATTTCAACAAGCAAACTCTAGAAATAAACAAAAAATGTTTGGGGGGATTGAGTTGATTAACTAAGTCACAAAAATTAAAAACTAATTAAAATATAAATCAATCAAAATCAAAACAACAATGAACAATCGATTAAAGTAGGTTGAGGTTTCATTCGCCACCACTAGACAGTGAGTTCTAATTTCATATCAATATTATGAACAATTTGCCAATGAAATTATCAACCGTAGGTAATAACAAGCTCTACTATCTCAATCTTTCCTTAGTTTCTCATTAGATAACAAGCTCTACTACCTCAATCTTTCCTTAGTTTCTCATTAGATAGAACAAGCTCTCTATCTAATTCTCTACCCACCAAACAACCTAGAACAAGCTCTCTAGATTTAATCCAATGGATGCATTAAAACAAGAAAGATAGATTGATCTAAACAATAACTACACAAGCTCGGTCATTTAACTTAGGTTATATTTTCCATTGCAATTAATAAAAATATCCCATAATCATTAATCAAAATTTACTACACATGATTAGAAATTCAAGATAATTATCGGATTTAAAATCTCTAATCTAGTTGTAGGAATTCTCAAACCCGATTTGGTTGCACACCCAAACAAAGCAAGAAAATACCCATAAGATATTAAGTATAGAAAAATATAAACAACCTCAATTGGAAAATTGATCAATAATATCAAACATTCAATTACAAAAACTCATGTCTAGGGCTTTGAAATCAACCTCAATCAATAAAGAAGTTTAGCCTAACATGATAAGAAATGACAAGAGAATAAAAATTAGCAACATTGGGAATAAAGAAACTTATTGGTTGAAGAAGATAGTTGAGGTTGATGGTAAATTATGGATGTCCCATCCTCCAAGCCTCTTCGACTTTTTCTTCCTTGAAGCTCCAAAAACCCCAAGAGTGCTTTCAAAATATGAATGAATGTAGAGAGTGAGTGAATCAAAAATTGATGTTTGTGTTGAGATGATAGTGTCCTTTTATAAAGTGTGAGATGGTGATGTGATTTGGTATAAGTGTGTTAAGATGTGTTGTGTATTTTATTTAAAGTGAGGAATATGTGTTGTAAAGTATGTAATGTGTGTGGTTTGATATATGTATCTAGTGTATACATATCATAAACATTGCCAAAAGGTGTAAAGGAACACCACTTGTCACCACTCCAAACAAAAAACATCACTTTTATCACATGGATGGCGCCTAGGCGCCCTGTTTTGGCACTTAGGTGCCATTTTCTCTATTTTCAGTGCCTAGGTACCCTGTTTTGGCACTTAGGCGCCATGCTCTCTTTCTGTTGGCGCCTAGGCATCGTTGCTGCTGTTTGTGTTCCTTCAGTTCAGTTTTTGATATGTTTTAGCCTCTTTCAACTAATGTTTGACCTCTTTATAGGATGAATTGGCTTTTTATGTCTTCATAACAATTATAGACATATCTGTTATCGTTTCGTAGCCACTTAAATCATATTAATATCACATTTTTTGAGAGAGTTATGTGAAATATATCAATACTGCCATATCTGGAAGTTTTAGTGCATATTTGACTCTTTAACCGAATTTTACTCTTTGAAATAAATTGAATTGGATAAGTTTCCAACATGAAAGTTGTAGATACATCTATTATATTTCCAATAAGCTAAGAATCAGGTCAATAGAGCTTTTGATCTGACATTTATGCCCAAAATACAGACACTGCCGCAGTAAAACCGTGTCAATTTGACCCAAGAATGCTTCTTTCAACTTTGTTTTGGCTCATTTTCGATCTTTTCATTCTAAAACTCCTATCACACACAAAACATTAATAAAAACCTATTATTAACAAGAACAAAGCAAAGAATACATAGAATAATTGATACAAATAAATATAAAAATATGCATTTATTAGTCACATAAGATCGAACACTCCTTCTATATGTTATAACTCAGAATATAAGCATCAATGTAGGAATAGTCATTCAACAATTCATTCTATACATATTGTAAGGTGCCACAATGGGTAGTATGCCTCACCCTTCATTATTTTGAGGACTATGTCAGGAGGCTAGCGTTCAGTGGGACCGAAATTAGATTTTTCAGCACCCATTTACTATTATAGATTATCAGACTGCTCGACGTTTTGCTGTGTGGGATGGCGCTCGCCAATATCCTACTGGTGCTGGATTTATTCTTGATGAGGCACAACATGATCCACTTAAACTTCCACTAGGTCCATCCCATAACACTCATTCCATCCCACCACCTACAACTTCTGCACCACCCTCTGCCGATGATTCCCTATTTGTTCCTTTGTGAGTGAACCCCAACTCCGAACATGCCCTACATCAAGCGATTGCTATACTTACTCGGGAGGTACATCGTGAGGCTCGCATCAATGCAGCATTTAGAGCCTATGAGCTAGAGCGTGATCGCATGTTGGCTAAGTATCTCCAATGGACCGTCCCTAATCTTCACTTTCCCCTACTGTCGGTGTATCTACAGATGTCTTTCGATGGCGAGAATGATCTTTCCTAATGATACTGATGTTCTTCAGGAAAGTCATACATGTTTCAATTTCTTTGATCCATTGAGGACATTGTCTCATCTTAAGTTTGGGGGTGTTTGTTTGTAATACTTTGGTCAACATATATGCTTGTTTTGTGTTCTTTGTGTTGCTTTGGTGTCTTAGTTTTTATTTTTGTTCGTAGATTGTTATTTAAAAAAAATTGGTCTTCTTGAGTGCACTTGAATCGAATCATTGTAGCTAATGATAAAATGTTGATTGCCTTCATGACAACTTCTTGAAACTGATTAATGATGTCTTTTGCCTTAGCAATTAATGTGTATGTCAGTTCACCTTACTTTGTGATTCTTGTTTTAATTGAGCACAGACTGGTTGTCCATTTGTATTTAATTTCTTAGAGACAGTTTATTGGGCATAAGTATTTTCTAAAATATCCCACCAAGCTTTAGAACTTGCTTGATTACTAGTCGAAGCAAAATTCCAGGTACCATAGCATTAAGGAAATAATTTAGGTCATTTTTGGACCATTTGAGTCTATAAAAACCTACTAAAGTTGCAAAGTTTATCCTTAGTGTTCCCTTTGAGCCTAATGTAGCTTATTTCTTTGACATCTTACAAAATATCTCTTACATTCACACTTTTTATCTGTCAGATTTACTTTTCACTCAGCATACATCCAATTGAGAGCTTAACTTATACTATTGGGAAGTTGTTGACAATGTTGTGTGTCATCTCCATATTAAAAAAAAGAATTGGAGAATGATGAGAAGTTAAAAAAAATTAAAAAAAATATAACTGAAAGAAATGAGGAAAAAAATAGAAAAAAATGGTGTTGAATGAAAGAAGTTAACGATATAAGGTTGGGAGATTGGTTTTAGAAAACACAGTTTTAGATTGACTGTGTGTTTAGGGTGATTGTAAGCCATTTCACTATCCAGATTTTCTACCTTTGACCCTAACCTTGCATTACAAAATTTGAAAGTTCATTTGATCTTTGATGCTATGTTTTACCTACATTAGTAGAGATTAATATGAAAAACAAGCATATGAAGTTTGGTTATCATGTCAATTCATCTTTAGAAATGGATTTTCTAGAAAGTGTTAATTTCTATAAACTTATCCGAGTGATGAATATGGCTCAATGAACTAGCTATACACACACGCAAGATCATAAGGTTGAGTTAAACTAGTATACAGTTGGTACTTAGGTATTGATTGGCTTTTGAAGTTTCATTTCGGTTGGCATTTTGGAAATTTTTTAGGCATGTTAATGATTTGGTATTTCGTGACACTCAAGTTTGCATCAGTTTATTTATTTTAGTTGTTCTTTTCTCTTTTGCTTAAGGACAAATAAATATTTAAGTTTGGGGGTATTTGTTGAGTTGGTTTTATACCAACAATTCGTATGCCTTTTTATTAATATTTTGTTTATTTTCAAGTATTTATAATATTTTTGATGCATTTAAGTTGAAATATTGTAGGTAATAACAAACGACACAAACCTTAATACTATCTTATAAATAAACCGCTGAATTTATTTTATAATTGCAGGATAAGTGAGTAAATTCAGGATTTTAAATATTACAATGTGCATAGAGTGTCGATACCCAAAAAAAATGAAATTAGAAATTTTAATAGATATCTCATGAATTTCAATAAAATAAGTGATAAAAATAAACATTGTTTTTAATATATAGACTGATTTGACATTATAGACACATTGATGTAAAATGCTTTGACCGTCATCGACGGTTAACTCCAAAAAATGATATGGAATGCCCTAGGGTCATATAGGGTCAACTCCTCTCGAGTGATTGATTGCTTGATGGGATCTTCTTTTTGTCACACGAACAAATTGTTAGAGAATGTTCTGTGATAATCCTCCAACAATCAAATCAAAACAAATTATTAAAGGCGTTGGAGTGTCCCTAGGATAACCCTCCACCATTCAAGTAAAAAGAAATCGATAGTGATATTGACACGTGTCCTCGCGATAGCCCTTCGACAATCAAGTTAGAACTATAGCAATGAGATATCAATAAAAAACTGAAAACTAAAAAATGTAAAATTACTTCAACATACATTAAAATAAAAGGATTGCTGATATTTATAAGTGTTCAAATAAAAATTATATTTTTATATAATAGGGTGCATATGCTTAATTTATTTTTCAAGTTGAGTTTTCTACATGATTCTTAAAGTTTTCAATTACTTGGTCACTAATTGAATAATTTGTTAATCATATTGACCCGAGAGGTAAAATATGTGTCTAGTTCTATGTATTAAAAATTATAAATTGCATGTGAGATACGAATATACTTGCATGATTTGTGTAGTCTTGTTTGAAATCAATAGAACCTAATGAATTATTGATTATTGTAATTCACATAGGAATATAGTGGGTTAATAACTGATGATATTTTCATTATACCTCGGGAGAGGCTAGTGGATAATTTAGAAATTCTCGACTATCACTTGGGAATAAATTGAGATTGATGAAATAAATTATTCAATTCGAACTAATTATGATAAAATCCTAACCCTAGGTCTTTAAGTCATTGATAATCATCTTTATTTGATTTTTGTGTATTTTTCTAATAGTAATTTAAGTTTATTTGCATTAATTGTCATCCACATTCATTTTTTCAAATAAAATTAGAATTGACAAAAATTTGGTACTTAGTAATTCAATAGTCCTCGTGGGAATGATACTTACTCATCATTTTATTATTTGTTAACGATAACATGCACTTGCATTACTAAAATCCGCAACAAGAGAAAAAAATAAAAATTGAGAAATAATCTCTTCAACAAAGTTCTCATTTGACGTGGGTTGTTTGTAACATCATGAACACCAATTTCTCTTAGCTCTGAAGGTTCAAGGTTCCTTTTGGATATTTTTCAATGACAGACCACATTACTACTACCACTTTTGTCAATGGGGTGAGAAACACTCTTCCTATTATTGGCTTTGAGAGGCTCGATGGTTTAAGTGTTGCGTTCTTCGGGAAGAGAAATGACATGCATATGTAGGGAATCATGAAGTGGGCCATCTTCATTGTCGTGCTCCTTGCCTTTGGGTGTGATCTTACTTGGCTTCAAATTGATCAAGCTCGTAATGTTTTTTTCAAAGTAACTTCCATGAACTTTGGTCCACCATTTCTTGTAGTCTTCTGATGAGAACTTCTTTGCATTGGGGCATACAAGGAATATGTGCCTTAGATATAGACTTGGACAAGATGCTCAAATGCCAATAGTGAATTCCTTCTTCTAAAGAAGCTTTATGGATATCTCGTGTGAGAGCTCCCAGCACCACTTGATAGAATTTAAATTGGCAACTAAATCGATAGGGACTATAAGGCTCAATGATGAAGTGTCCACCTTGCCACAAAAAAAGAAAACTCGAGCAAAAGGTAATAAAGTAGTTTTGCTCAAATCTCTGTGCATTCCCATTATTGACATACAAGAAATCCTTGCTCTTGGTGATCATAATGCAAGTCCAAGAAGCAAGGTCTCCTTTGTGGATTCGCTTGCAGGCATCTTTGGGATCATAGTATCTTGTGTTTCCTTCACCAAAAAAGATCGCCATTTTGTGGCCTCATACTCCTTGCCAAATTTAGTGATGAGTCTTGAAGTAATGCGTCAACCAACTATAGACAAAGTGGATAGAGAATGTTGAACTCACGCGGGATGGTCTTAGAGAATTCGCGATCTTATTTAAGCCTTTGTAGATGCTTGTTAAGACAGGAACAACAAGGCCCACCATTCGCCTACTTGCCATGAAGAACAAATATGCAAAGCCAACAAGCTAAGTATGCCACCAAGTATGTTTCTTCTCTCGAGCTCTCTTTAATGCCAAGCTTTGAAAATGAGACCTTCTCTATAGGGCACCATTCTCTGTATATGTCGAAGTCTCCAAGTAGATTATGAATTGATTTAGGATGGACAGTCTTCTTCTCTCTACGTGGAGGAGGTGAATGGTACCTAGCAGCCTTCTTGGACCAAAATTTGATCCACTCCTCGATGGATACTCGAGAAGGTTGATCTCCATTAGCACTCCTTTGAAGCAGATGATAAGCATAAAGTAAGTAGTTGAAAGAGCAAGGGATGAATCTACTTCCTACCTCATCGATACCAGTCAACTCCTTGGCACAAGAAACAACTTCATCATAGAGAAATCCGGTCATAAGAAGGCCCACAAGAGTGTTCAAATCCCACAGTGATGTGGACAATTATCCAAGGGAAGCCAACAAAGTATTGGTGAGTGGACACCATGCGTCGCAACATGCCTTGACTATGTCGGAGTTGCGATCATGCGTGAACAATGAAGCATACACTGAGTCGTATATTTATGTCGTAAGAAGCTTGTGCCCACACCGACTAAGGATGTCTTTGGTCCATTCTCAATATCCCTTGATATAGTGAAACTTGCCAGTGAATTGAATTGCATCCCCCCACTTGGCATTGCCTTCAATGATGCGGCAACCCAATATTGGCAATGGAGTTGGCTCGCTTGATTGTTGATGATGAGTTGCTTGCAAAGCCCACACCTTGGAAGTCTTGCTCAAAGGAATCTCCCGGGACTATTCCTCCAAGTAAAATAATTTTTTCAACCTTGGCCATTGCTTTACATATAGACCAACGAGGATATCGTGTACTGCCAAAATTGAGCCTTTCTCCATGAATTAACTCTCATCGTCAAGGATCACCAAGTGCTGGAGTCCAAAGGAAGAAGAAATATATTTGAAATAAACCATTGAAAGAGCTGTCAAAGCATAAGCAAATAAGTGAATTAACTTGATTGAAAGAAAATCAAGTAAAATGAAAAATGAAGAAAATCGTAATTTGATTGAAGCCTTCGACATAAAACTCGCCGCTGCAAAATTCCAAAGCAAATCAAGTTAAATACTGCTTCAAATTATTTTTATCAATGCAAATGCAAGAGGAATTTCTTTTTACCAACAACTGCAAGGAGAAACAGAATTATGATCAGCATTTAAAAAAAAAAGGAGGGTTCTGAAAAGTTAGAAGCAGTTTATTTGCACCACTTCAACAAGTCATGCAGAAATTCGATAGGCGCTCACCAATTCTCAGGGCAAATACTTGAAGGAACACCCGACAACATAAGAATAAAAAAAAAAGAAAAAGAAAGTTATCAGCTTTAGAAAAAAAAAGGAGAAGAAGCAAGCTGAACGAAACAACGTCACAAATATGTGGTTAGAAGGAATTTTCAAAGATGATCGTCAAAGATGGAAAAATTTCCATTGCTTGAAGAAGAAACATGTGGTTAGAAGGAATTTTCTAAAACTTCTTTTTCAGTTAATAAGGAAATTCTTTGATTCTCTAATTGCTGACGAAGATAATTTAGTTTAAGTGGAGCTCTGACACGTTTGCTCCAATATGGAAAAAACAATGGCAGCAACATCAATTTGGAAAATACAATTGCAACAATCTTGTGTAACTATATTATTAAACTTTATATTAAATTTTATGACTAGGGGCCAGTTGACTTTGTTAAAAGATAATTGAATAGAAAAAAAAAGAAAGAAGAAAAAAAAAAGAGAATAAATTTTGGACAGAAGATTAATAGAAGGAAAACTATCATTTTGGTCGGTCAAGAGAGAGTCTGGAGGTTTCAATTTAAAAGGCATAAGCATTCAGATGGCAATTTGTTCTCTTTAGGCATGTGGGCCTCAAATCATTCTTTTAGGTCTTGTGTAACACATACATGTGTGTGTGTGTATAGAGAGAGAGAGAGAGAGACAGACAGACAGACAGACAGACAAGGAACATGCAAATTGAAAGGAAAAGTGAATTGGAAATTAGGTGAAGTAAACGGATGCATGCTTCGATTTGGTCTTCAAAAATGGAATTGGAATTTTGTTAAAGTCGTCATTCTACTTGATTTTAAGTGAGCCAAAACACTTTGGGCAAACAGATTTTTTAGAAAAACATGCAAGTTTGGATTTTACACTATTGACCCATTTCGTGTATAAACTGAAAGAAGAAAAATATGGGTGGAGAATCGGAGAATGAAGGTATGTTATTTGCCAAAGCATTCAAGTCTTTAATTCATTTCCTTAAGCCCAAAAGTTTATATGTATTTATACAAGGTCCAATCGAAGTAATTATCGAGACTTATTCACTCTAAAACACATCATTCGTGAACAAGTCTCGAAGGTGCATTTGTAAATAAATTAAATTTATGACCAATTAAATGATGACACGTGTAAAATAATATATTAAATATCAATTTTATTTATATTTTGAGATTTAATCAAATTTAATTTCTAAAGTAAATAATAAATTAATTGATATTTTAATATATATTTTTGGCCAACCAAATCTCGCCAAGTGTCAAATCTCAATTCTTAACAATCAAGATTGTATTTTACAATTTATAGAACTAAATACCAAAGTTTGGCAATATAAATCACATCTTGGAATTAATGAAGTAAATGTCAATTCAATCGTGAAATACCAACCAAATCGCGTTATTTCATCAAATAGTTATGGTAAGAACTTCTATCCTATAAGTATAAATAGAAATTATTTCCAAGAAGTTAAATACAAGTTGTAAAGAAGAAATCCAAATAAAAAATATGTTAGAGGAATTCTCTCTTAAAGATATCAAGTTCAAGGAGATCCACGTTGTTCAATGCAAAAGTAAAAGCGTTCATCGCGGAGTCTACTCAAGTGATAACGTTTAATTCGATATTAAGTTGTTAAACCCTTAAATTAATGTTATTAGAAATTCAATCCACATTGGAGGAGATTAAATGATCACTTTCATCAAAAATTTATCAAATCTACCAAGTCAACGTTCTTAAAGTTGTAACATTTAATTCAAAATTAATGTGTCAAACCCTTGAATTAACGTTATTTAAAGATGGAATCAATTTGGAGGAGATCAAATAGGCGATTCCACCTCCAAAATTTTAAATCTAAAAGATATTGTATTTAAAGAGAAGAATTAGATGAATTAGTTAGAGATTGTAATTATTTAATTATTTTGATACATTAAAATTCATTTATACTATTGTTCTTGTTTGTAAATTTTATAAATAATAAAATTTGTGTTACAATGACATTTCAAATATTTTGAGAGAATGAATTTTCAAAGTTTAGTATTCATTAAAATGACAACTTATATAAAGCACAATAACTTTCTACAAGTTTAAAGATAAGTGACTTTTAAATTTTTTATTCATTAAAATGACAACTTATATATATTATATATAAAGGCACAATAACTTTTACATAATTAAATTATATTTTACTCAAGTGACAGTTTGGTGAAATATTAGAAAATGTGAATTTAACAAAATATGAGGTTTTCAAATTATAAAAACGCATTCAGTTTTACATCTCAAAGGGAATGACCAAATAATAGAATTTATTGAAATGCCAATTAAAATAGAATTGTATATATCATCACGACTTGTACCACTAAATTTTTTTATACATGCTAAAACGTATTCGACTAATTGTTTTCGAAAAAATAAGCACAACATGCAAAATAATTAACCGTCAAGTAATTGATTGATAGTTACTCCAAAAATCTTAATTAGGTTTTATTTATGAAAGTAAAAATCATGTTAGTTCAATAAAAAATGGACTCTAGCATGCAGAAACGAGCATATGAAAACTTGACAATAAATAAAAACTTAAACAATATGTATTCATAGTATTCAAATTATAGCTACTTAACATTATCATAATTTATAACATAATATGTATATATATGTGTTTATTGTATCTATTGTACTATTAATTGTAAACTAGATACTATCATCAAACTAACATTATCAAAAAACTTTGTAATTTTACGTATAAGAGCTTTACATATGAGATTTTAAAAAGTAAAATATAAAAATATATTTTAATTTTGATTTACCTTTCATTCATTTTTATTTTCTTTTCTTTCAACAAAAGGGAAAAGATATAGAGTTTTATGTGTTAAAAAAATTAGTTTAATTATAATTAAAGTAATATACAGATAGCACTAATAAAAATATATTTTTCTAAACAATTTTTTCATTATTAAATAATAGAATTTACTAATTTCTTCTCTCTTAACGTGTAAAAAACAATCTGCTTTTTTTTATTTTAAAAGTTCTCACCCCCTTAATAATCCAAAATATCCCTAAGATTTACAAATGAGCTTCATTACTTTGTAGATGCTTTTATCTACAAGATTCTACTACTTTCTAGAACCTTCTATAATTTTCTATATTTATCTAGGTTTTTCTAGTACTTTTCACAAAATTCTATACTTGTGTAGAATATTTTCAACAAGTTTCTACTTATGTGGAAAAATTTAGAACCTTCCATCCATATATATGTATATTCTTCTTCAAACCTCCACAAAATTGAGGAAGATGCTCCTTTGAACCTCCAAACCCCCAAGTTAGGCAAAATAAATGCAAATGCAACCAACAAAAACAATATCGATGCTTTAAAGTTGTGGACCGTTAATGGATGTGAAACAAAATACCATTATTACAACCAACAAAACATATTTTGTCAATGAGGTTATGTGTAAATAGTCATTTGATGTCCAAATTTATACATTTAAGATTTTTTAGGTTCGAGTTTTACAGGTATTTGACTATTTTAACACTTCCTCTGTCCCAAAATAGTTACTTGTTTTGCTACAATACGAAATCAAACTCTTTAATGATTTGACTAACTTATAATATTGATTTTTTTATAATTTTAATGTCATCAAACTTTCAAAGTTTTACATTTGTTATACTAATTAATAATTATTCAATTAATTTATAAAAGCCAATTAGACTATTGTTCTTAAATTGAGAAAAATAGTCAAATTGACAAATCAATGATAGCAAGGGAACCATTTTTTTTTTATTTTTTTTTTTGTGGAACGGAGAGAGTAGTAATTTGTTTGTTTTAGATGCAGATTTTGATTTGAAGTTATTGATTGTACTTAATTAATCTTAAATATTATACAATAAATCATATAATTGATCATATTTCCAATAACTATAGGTACTAACGAATTCCGCAAATTAAGCTATTTAATTTTAGCTAAAATAATTTCTATGGTTACTTAGATGACTGCATTTTTTACCTAAGTCGAGCTCATTTACTTAACGGGATTGTGACTTTACAAATTAATTTTTTGGTTTATCATTCCTAGCTAGCTTTATCATGATGTTAATGGCAAGGTGTAGATGTGCACCCAAAAGGTTTTTGTCCCAGTCTTTTCCTGATTCATATTTCACAAATAGTTTTAATAACGTAAATTCCTTCTTCTTTTTTGGGAAAACAATTAATTGTATCTTTTTATGGTATGGCAACGGAAGTCAAATTCTTTTTAAGTAGTTGATTGAGCAATGGGTTTGTGTCCCTTACATGAGATACGAACTGATTGTTAAGATACTAATTATCTCAACGATAATTGTCTAATGATTAAGTCAATATAAAGTGGAGAATATATATAAAACTTGTAAAGTACAAAATGAATTTCATGTATTTTAAATATTTATAGTTGCTCAAATAAGAATTATGCCATTAGTAGGGTTTCTCAAGCTCTTAAGCTTGAGCCCGTTGAATTGGATTTTTCTAGATATTGGACTCAAATTACTATACACATCAATATGGTCGTTCTAAATTATTTTTTCTTGTTGTTTAGCTTGTGCAATAATCACAATAAATTTTCAAATTAGTCGTGATATAACAATTATTTTTTAAAAAATAATAATATTAAAGTAAAACTCTTGGGTTTATCCATCTCAATCCTGACCCAAGACAACTAAGCCCAAGGTCAGTTGAATTAAAGACAACCAAGTACATTTTCGTTTCATAGGTCACACCTTATTCTTAAGCTGATTTTTTTGCGTTGCAATTCATTAAATGTCGTATGCAATGAGCTTTGTTTGGGAAGGGACTTTTGATTTTATTTTAAATGAGTATTTTCATTTCTAGTGTTCTTAAGTGTATTTTTATTTTTTCATTAATTTTTATGTAAAAAAGAGAATATGTTTTGATATAACACAGAAATGTTGATTTTATTGGATGAAAATTGATATTTAAGTATAACAATAGTAATTAATGAGTCTCATTATTTTCTTTTTGTCTCATCCATCAAATTATATTGGATTGAAGAATTATTATTTAATATATTTTGGATCTCATTCTAGAAAGGGAAAATATTATTTAATGAGTTAGTGGATTTTGAGTATTTTAATATTAATAAAATATTAAATTAAATATTAATAATTTGAGTCCCACTTTAACTAAATAGGTGTGTAGGCTTGAATCAATGGTTATAGGTATATATGATGTGCTTTGAAAACAGCACAAACTAAGAACCACGAATTAAGCGACTTGAACTTCAAACCCACATCCAAATTACCTACAAAACAAATCTTAGGGATATTAGGGTTGCCCAGCATGTCCAAATCACCTACAAAATAAATGTTGGGGATATAATTAAGGGTTGTTCATAAAAAACTCTCCAAAAGGGTAATGTCTCCTTATGGACGTCACAGACGTTAACATTAAACTATTTTAAAGATGATAAAGAAGCACAACAATAAAAAAATCAAAGTCGGAAATACCTTGATCATGATAACATAAGCATAAGCATAAGCATTTTTATATACATAACTTTTTTTTTCTTTTATTAAAAAATTATAAACATAAAAACATTCATTTTATTCTTAAGGGCTCTAGCGTTACGCCATAAATATTGTTGGTGGGCCGTCACGAGAGGAGAGGGGTAACTAATTCCAAACCAAGTATGACAAGTTATAATTTAATGCACATGGTCATACGTCTGCTCCGAGCCCTTCAATTAAGTATGTTATAATTTATATAGACATAGCTAGAAAGATATTATGTGAAATGTTTATTGTGAATAGAATTAACTATAGCACGCTAACCTGGTGTAACCCTATCTCTACTATGAGTAGAAACCTCTAAATGTTGTTACAGGTTCCCTCCCTTTCTGAATATACACACTCTTTTTTATACGGGTACTACCCATTCATTTATATCTATTTTTGCTAAGAAAATAAGGAGAAACCTTGAACCTTTGAGACAGGGGTTCACCACGATATTCCCCAGATTACCCTCTGGGAAAGTGACAACATACACACATTGTTAGTCTGTAATTCCTCTAATGATTGTTTATAGAAAGTTCTACATTAACCTTATTTCTTTGGGATTATCATCGGTAGGATGTTAGGGCCAACAACTGATTTAATATTTAACATCAATAATGAGTTAATGAGCTATCCAATTATTTTCCTTTTTTTCCAAGAAATTGTTTAGCCAGAATCGACCTGACATAGTGAATTTATCCTAATGAGTATATAGTATTTATATATGTATAGGAATTATGCGTGGTGATAATGAGTAAAGTGCACTCTAAGTTAGTAACATAGAATATCCTTGCCAATTTATAGGAGTTACTTAGTAGGATTTTCTCAGGCTTTTCTGAGTTGGGAATTAATATGCATTTGGAATATCTTATTAACATAGAAAAGAAAGATGATTAACTTGGAAAATTAGCTTAAGTGCCCAAAATTGCCACACTTCAATCTTATATTGGATAGTGAATACCTGACTTGTGATATCTCATGGAAATTGATGGTTGGACTGATGCTTGTCAGATGGTAGAAAATCATTGAGATAATATTTAATTTCTCTGTAATTAATTATAGTGGTTAAAAGCTTTTGGATTGGCTAGTGGTGAGAATGGAAATCGCATGAGCTTTGTTGTATATTAGTTAGTATATGTTTAAATTTAGTAAGTACATTCTGTAAGCATTCTTTCTCAAAGGCTTTATGATATTTTGAATGGGGGTTCTCAACTAATTTTTTTTTAAATGCATGTGTGTGTATATATATATCACTCAATTAAAGCGTACACATCCCATGATAATTTAGTCCCGGACTTGTTACGCTTAGTTTGGGATTAACTTAGTTTGGGATTAGCTGCCCCTCTCCTCTCGTGACGGCACGCCAACAATGTTTATGGTGTAACACTAGGCCCTTAAGAATAAAATGAATGTTTTTATATTTATGATTTTTTAATAAAAGAAAAGGAAAGATTATGTAAACTTAATACTTATTCAAGCTACATCATGTTGCAGACAAGCTTAATATGAAGATGACTTAGGTTGGAGAACGAGGAAGGATGTGTGCACAATGATGATGGATTGAAAATGGAGTTATGTCAAGATGATGCTATGCTTTATAATTTGTTTATCTCTTTTTAAATTTTATGCTTTCGCTGCTTTCAAATTCAAACTTTTGGTTTATGAAATTATTAAATTTCTGATAATAATTCGTACTTTTATTATGTTGAGATGGCAAGTTTTATGATATTGTGGAATGATTATTATAGGTTGCAATGTTTTGTTGGTTTTAAACTTTTTAAAATATTAATAATAATAATAACAACAAAAATTCCTAACTTTGAAATTTTTTTTATTGTTGTGCTTGTTTGTCTTTAAAAAAAAATTCTTTAAAGTAGTTTAATATTAATGTTTCCTGTGACGTCCATAAGAGGCGTTACAAAAAGTCAACGAACCATATGAAAGATGATGATCCTATATGGAAAAGGGATGAAGTAAAAAAGATTCTATTATCTTATATAGATAATATCAAATGCGTAAATTGTCCTTAAATCAAGGAGTTTAGATAAGACAATATCTATTTTTCTTATTTAAGGTTTACATAATTAGAATAGGACTCTACCATTAGTTTTCATATTTTCATATTTTTCGATGGGCATGAGCTGGTTTCATCAATTCGGACTTATCCAAGTCAGTGGCCCTTTGGAACTAAGTAAAACTATTACCGCAACTCCATTGAATAACTCAGGTATTATCGTATCCAAGCCATAAAAGTTATCATACATCTTTTTGGGTATGAGCCAATTATGCTCAATGATCCAACTTAATCATTACACTTGATCATGTCATTCGAGCCCAATATTGACTAGGTCAAATTTGGGTTATATTAATATGAAAATGAGAAAACATAATATTTTTGTTGAAACTTGATAAAAACAAAAATGTTATCAGTATTTGAAATAGTAAAAAACTAAAATTTGACATTTGCAAATGAAACCAAATGTCATTTTTTCTAGTTTTTAATTTTTTTAACAGAATACAATTGGGAGCGACAATACTATGGATCCAAAAAAATTGTTATCAGTTCTCGAAAATAAACACATTGATGGCAAACATAAATTAAGCATATGATCTTTTTTAATTTCTACTCTTTCTATTCACAACTAGATGCTAATACATTTGTTTTGATATATTTACAGACAACGTCTTATTTTTTAAAATTATTTTTTTGTTTTATAGAAGTACCTTGTTATTAAATATATTGACGTGCTATCAAGTAATGATATGTTACTGTTGACTTCCAATCACTAGCTTTTATATTATAGATACAAAGATGTAAAAGATTTTAGCTTTCAGCTTTCGTGTAAAACTTTACATCAAATTCACATTCAAATACATGGTAAGTATTTTAACTAGCTAGGTTGAAAATCTAAAGTAAGGGAAAGACTAAATATCATTATTGTTTTTACAAGGAAATGATTAAGTTTAATTAATAATGGGGGTAAACTCAGTACATCAGATTAAATTTCTTTATTTATTTATTTATATATTATTAAATTGCAACTATAAACAAATTAAGCTACCAGATGTATTATTTACAAACTATATCTATTTTTGTATAAATAACAACCATATATCCAATGTTGAACCCAGCACCAATTATGTATTATTAACTATTATTCATACGATCAGACAATACACTAACATTTGTGATTGTCCCAAGGCTTTAGGTCCTGGACCTCCTAAGAATAATAACTAAAGATATTTCATCTTGTCCTTATTAGTCTTGTTGATAGGCATAATACTAATTAGGTTTCAGGCTTGATTTGGATGAGACTCAATCTGCAACTTATTTGTCTAAGATCTAACTTAGCGAAACATTTTATCAAGTTCAACCCAAGAGACTCTGTGTGACTCTATGTGGGCTTGTACCTTGCCCAAATGAAATTCGGGCTCCAACCAACCCATAAATTAGACATAGAATCTAATCCAACAAAAATTGGTTGGACTTGATATTGGTATGTTGGAATGGATTCAAACACATTTTTAGATTTAACCTACATTGAAATCACAAGCTTCCAATTTTATGCCAACATCCTTTTATTCATCGAGAAGGAATAAAATTATCCAAGCATGATCAAAATATCCAAAACTCAGTTGTTTTAAGTTAAAGTTGATATTTGCTTATTCATTAAAATAATACATTAATAGTTTAAAAACTAAAAAAAAACATGTGATGGACATAATTTAACTAACCTCAAAAAATATTATTTTTAGTCCAATAAGCAAATAGGTCCATAGGGCCTAAGCTCCATAACAAATACATGTAAATACCCTCCTTCATGTCATTTCTAACTAAGTACGTCAATTCATTTACATATTACTGAAGGATATTTTTTTAAATACCCTAATCATTTGTTAATGTTACAGGCAGGGATCCAACATTCCAATAATTTTTTGAAAATGAGCTAACTTTTGAAAATCTGATTTTTTATCATCCTGACTTACATCAACATACTATTTATAATATGTTCACCTTGTAGCTAAGTTGAATCATGATTATTGAACCCCAAACACGAAAATAGTGGACTCTAAATGACTAATTTATGAAACTATATTGATGTAAAATTCAAAACTGATGAGTCATTCATCTGATTTTATTGGGGTTATATATACCCCTTCCAACTTATGTATTTATTTTACTGATTGGCTTGCAAAATTATTAAATACTAGTTGACTATTATTTAAAATCTACAATTATTTAAAATCTTCACTTGTAGCCAACTTTAAAAACATCGAGTTCTTACTTCTTCTTCTTTTTTTTTTTTTTTTTCCTTTTTCCCTCGTAACATCCTATGTGCTGCTCATTACCATCACAATAATGTGCAAACCCCATCATCCAAACAAAGATGAGTAGAATAGAATATAATTCAAGGTTTATATATGAAATTCAGTTCAAACAGCGAAGCTGAGGTCTCATTGCATTCAAATTATACCATAAGCATGGGGGTTTATCTATTCATAGTAGTGGGTTAGTTGATTTTTGATTACTGGAAATTAGTTGATTGCTAATTATTTGTTAATAATTGATATTTCTTGTGTAATACGTCACCGCTTCACTGAAAAAAATATGATTAAAGTTTAATTTGTTAGTGAATTCATTATTTGATATTCATGTTTTTTATACTAAAAACACGAATTTGTCATTTACTTTTTAGATGTAAAAGAATATTTGAAGAGAACTTATGTTGCACAAAAATGGAAGGATTTAGAGTTATAGACTTTATCCTTATGTTTGGTGTTATTTCCCATGTTTGGAGATAAGTTGGATAGTGTGATTGAAAATGTGTTAAAGAAAAAAACATATTTTGATGTATTGTTAAAAAAAAATAATGCAACGTATTTTGGAAGATATTTTTAATAGTAAATATTTTTATCAATAATATTTTTTATATCAATTAGTAGGAATATAGCTGGCTATAGAAAATCTTATTATCGTAAAACGTGTTACCCAAACAAATTTTCTAAAAAGTTATTTTCTGAGATGGGTGAATTTGAAATGAAAAAAAATATATTAAAATGGTTGCTAAAAAAATTGAATCTATAGTAATACAAAATTATATATAAAAAGCTCAAATTATTTATTATTTTCAAATACTTCGATCGAAACACAATCTTACAGTTTTTAATAATCTAATTTTTTTATTTTTTTTCTAAAATTTAATTTAGTACCTGAAATCAAATCGAAAAAAAGATAATCAATCAAATATATAGTACTAACGAAATAAAATAAAAAAAATCTTCAAATCAGGAAGTGAAATCCCAATCTTCTCAATTCATCAAACTCACTCCATCTTTATTCCTAAAAAATGGGATGTGTAATTATTTAAAAGTCCTGAAAATATAAGTTTTGAAAAATCATAATTATTCATATATAATGAATCTCAAATACATCTCGGACATAAATAATTATGATTATCTACAAAGCCGTGAAACCTAAAACCTCTTAAAAGTAACCTGGAGGGGTCCCCAAACCCACCGATTGAAAATCAGTACTTTTTCTTTGAACCCAAAGTCCGAATCCATAGTTGGGTCGGGCCGAACTAGAAAGCCCAGTCAGCAGTGATGCTGGTACAGGGTGGCAGCAGACGCGGTTTCTGGGCCCAATTAAAAGTGTCCCAGCTGTAACGTGCCCGGCACGTGGTTATATGCTGAATTTCCGCCAGCTGGGTTCTATCCCAAAGTCGGCTGGCTAAAAACCTTATCCTCTCTCTTTTTGGGCTATGATAATCTCCCCACCCCAAGTTTCACCGTATATGATTTTTTATATTAATTTAAGGTATTATATCAATATTTGACTCAACCAAGTTTTAAACTAGAATTTAAAAAAATGTATAAACTTTATATAGTTAGAGATTATCAATTATTATTTTAATATAAATGATAATTTTTAGAGATTACATTTGAAATGAAACTTTATATTGAAATGTTTGGAAAGAAAATAGAAATAATGAATGTAAACACTAATAATATAAAGATTTCATGAAACTATGTGTAGAATACAAGTATCAATTGATTTTTAATTTATGGAAAACTATTCTTTTGAAATAAAGGAGAGAAACGGTTGTGCTATAACTTTAAGTGCTCGAAAATTTGGATTCATGGGAAAAGACTAATTTTATTATTGTAAACTCAAAAGAAATATATGCACACACAAATCAAGTTTTATGAATAATTTATTTTGATATTGTTATAGTAAAAAATATTGCTTAAATATATGGCATACCCTCTTGCTAGAGGAAATGTTTATCAACACTTTGTTATTACAATTCTACTAGATGGAGCTCACCAATGAAAGAATTTATCCCAAACTAGGAATTCAAAGCTATATTACTAGCAAAAGTGAAAGTGATTTTTTTTTTCAATCCATATATTGTGAATTTAAAGAAGCGGATTAAAAAATCGATCTTATTATTAGAAATCTTAGTCTAGATTGAGTATTTTGTTTGTGCAACTTAATTATCAATACTTTTGTTCTCTATCACATCGAACCTGATTGAACATATGATCATTTTGTTCAACTAGTAATTATTGTAGCTAGCTAGAAGCAAAATTGAGAAATAATTATTTTACGAGCTCAAAACACATTTTTAGTTAACTATTGCACCATCATTATTTTTTAAAATTTCGTAACATAATCATATTTTCATATAAATTTAACAATTATTCATCTTTTGTATGAAAATAAAATTGTTAACATTATTATAATTTATTGTGTTATAATCTCCTTAAACTGATAATATATGCGTCTTTATTATTTGCATGAAATAAATAAACAATAGATTTAATATGTCATCATCATTTCAAATATATGTTTAGTATATCTGTCGATTGTATAAAAAAAAAACTATTGAATAATAATTTTATTAATTGTTATTTTTTTAAATAATATAGCTGCACCTTCATCGTTCTTATCGAAAAACTTACCATTGTAATTCTATAAATAACATCCTTATTTCCATTATTTCTGCTTAAATGTTAAAAAACATTATACTCCTATATCACCCAATCGAAATACAATAAAAGAAACACTATTGAAAATTTAAGTTACTTAATTTTTCAAATTTCAAGAATTGAAAAGAAAAAAGAAGTTCTTCCTATCAAGTAAGAGCCAAATCAAATTGATCAACTATATTTTAGCTGAATTTCATCAAAACTTTCCCTTTTCCTCTTTATTAATTGATTTACTTATTTACAGTGCTTTTTTATTTGCCAATTTTTTTTTTAAATTTTGGTGAGTTGTGAAAGAAGGTGAGAGCCTCAAGGGTGAGTGTAGTGATTCTTTTATTTGTTGGCACGTTTTGTTTATCAGACAAACATTATTTTATTCCAATTGGACCTAATTAAAAAATAATAAATTAATTATTCTCTTGAATATTCATATCCTTGACTTTTCTTGTACATGTAGGCGATCGTCGTTTCTTAAATTAGGTATATCGAACCCCAGATTAATCATTTTATTTTATTTTTTTCGTCAAACCCTAGAATCCGTTTACAATTCCAGCTGAAGATTGAGTCTTTTAAGCAAGAGACGCCAAATTTTGACTCAATTCAATCGCTGAGGTCAGTTTTGAAACCTCAATTTCTGGTTTCCTTTTTGGTGCCCTCCTCAGATAATCTAGGGTTTTTAAAGAATTCTGTATTTTTTTAATGGTTCAACAATTTATGGGCTTGGCTTAGCTGAGTTGCTGGTGGAGTTTCTGTGATACTAATTTCTGCTTGAATCTTGGGTTAGTCTTGTTTTTGCTACATTTTGTGATATCTGATTCAAAAGAGAGAATTTTGGTTGCATATTTGTATACTGGATTTGGGCCTTCATTAGAGTTATTTCGTGGAGTAAATGGTTTTTTATTTAATGCAGCTGATTTGGAAGGGACCCATTTGAAGAGAGAGAGAATTGGGATTTGGGTTTGGGGTTTGTGAGATTTGAGGATAATATTTACTTGAGTTGTGAGGAGAAATATAAGTGAAGCTTGTGAAGATGATGTCAAGATCTTATACCAATCTTTTGGATTTAGCATCTGGAAATTTCCCACTAACGGGTAGGGAGAAGGAACGGAAACGCTTCCCGAGGGTAATGACAGTCCCAGGGAATATTCTTGAGCTAGATGATGAACAGGCTAGTAGCGTTACATCTGAAAACCCGTCTTCAGTTGCTGGTGATAGAATTATTGTTGTCGCAAACCTTCTACCTCTGAAAGGAAAACGAAGGCCAGACAATAAGGGGTGGACTTTTAGCTGGAACGAGGATTCCTTGCTTTTAAGGGTTAAGGATGGCTTGCCGGAGGACATGGAGGTTCTATATGTTGGATCATTGGCTGTTGATGTTGATCCAATTGAACAGGATGATGTAGCCAACTATCTTTTGGAGAAATTTAAATGTGTCCCTGCCTTTTTACCTCCTAATCTTTTGGCTAAATATTATCATGGCTTTTGCAAGAAGCAGTTGTGGCCACTTTTTCACTATATGTTGCCATTTTCAGCTGATCATGGAGGTCGGTTTGATCGGTCCATGTGGGAAGCATATGTATCTGCCAATAAGATGTTCTCACAGAAAGTTATTGAAGTACTAAATCCTGAGGATGATTTTGTTTGGATTCATGATTATCATTTGATGGTTTTGCCCACATTTTTGAGAAGGCGCTTCGTCCGGTTAAGAATGGGTTTTTTCCTTCACAGTCCATTTCCTTCATCTGAGCTATACAGGTCACTTCCTGTTAGAGAAGAAATCCTCAAGGCGCTACTCAACTCTGACCTTATCGGTTTTCACACCTTTGATTATGCTCGACATTTCCTCTCCTGTTGCAGTCGGATGTTGGGCTTGGAATATCAATCGAAAAGGGGTTACATAGGATTAGATTATTATGGAAGAACAGTAGGAATAAAGATTATGCCAGTTGGGATACATATGGGTCATATTGAATCAGTGATGAGACAGGCTGATAAAGAGCTGAAAGTTGAGGAGCTAAAGCGACAGTTTGAAGGTAAAACTGTGTTGCTTGGAGTTGATGATATGGACATATTCAAAGGTATCAATTTGAAACTTTTAGCTATGGAGCACATGCTCAAGCAGCATCCAAAATGGCAAGGAAGGGCTGTGCTAATCCAGATTGCCAATCCTGCTAGAGGGAAGGGAATAGATCTGGAGGAAATACAGGCTGAAATAGAGGAGAGCTGCCAGCGAATTAACAAGGAACTTGGAAGGCCTGGATATGAACCTATAATTTTTATTCATCGACCTTTATCAATCAGTGAAAGAATGGCTTATTATAGTATTGCTGAATGTGTTGTGGTGACAGCAGTGCGGGATGGGATGAACCTGACTCCTTATGAATACATTGTCTGCAGACAAGGAGTATCTGGTGCAGAATCAGGTTCAGACTTGAGTGGACCTAAGAAGAGCATGCTAGTGGTGTCTGAATTCATTGGGTGTTCGCCTTCCCTAAGTGGTGCAATTCGTGTTAATCCATGGAATGTTGAATCAACTGCTGAGGCAATGAATGAGGCTCTATCAATGGCTGAATCAGAAAAGGAGTTGCGGCATGAGAAGCATTACCGTTATGTTAGCACTCACGATGTAGCTTTTTGGTCTAGAAGCTTCTTACAAGATATGGAGAGAACTTGTGCTGATCATTTCAGGAAAAGATGCTGGGGCATTGGTCTTGGCTTTGGGTTTCGGGTGGTGGCACTAGATCCTAATTTTAGAAAGCTTTCAATAGATGATATTGTGGCAGCTTACTCTAGGGCTACAAGCAGGGCTATATTGTTGGACTATGATGGCACGCTTATGCCTCAAAATTTAATTATTAAGACTCCAAGTGCCCAAGTTCTCTCTCTCTTGAACAGACTTTGTGGAGATTCAAAAAATCTAGTTTTTATGGTAAGTGGAAGAGGCAGGGACAGCTTAAGCAGTTGGTTTCATCCTTGCAAGAAGCTGGGACTTGCTGCGGAACATGGCTACTTTTTAAGGTATGTTGCCTTAATTGTCTGCCTTATCTAGTTTTAGCTAATTTTATTGTCTGGTAGAAGTTGCTTTAAGGAGTGTGCATGAAAGATCTGGATAACTGCTTTCTCCTAACTGGGGCTTTAACATGGAATAAGACGAGTCACTAAGGGAATGAAATCATCACATAGACTAGATGAAATCTCGTAATCATCAGCTCAATGATGTGCTATTTCTATATTTCTCAATTATCTTCTATTAAAAATTAACCTCTGTGATGATTTCTTCAACATCGTTGGCTTGGAATTAATTGTTTATAAACTATTCAGTAGATGTTGAAGATTTACAACGGTTTTGGTTTGTTCAGAAAATGTTGAATTTATTGGAAATATTGTGCTAAAGGAAAAACCAGTGTTTAAAGGGCGGTTTTGGGAATCTTATTTTTCTCCTTTTCTTTCTAAATTGTGCCTTTTTTGCTCATGGATATGCTATTTATTTATTTATTTTGTTTATTTCTTTGGTGAAGATAAAGTTCAAAACCTTTTCCGTTTCCTTTTCTTTCTAAAAATTGTATTAATTTCTCATTGGTCTAATAAATTTCCATCTTATTCAATCTGGAATATTTTCGCGAATCTTTGTTAGTTTTTATATCTTCATTTCAAATCAAAATTTGTGGGGCATACACCTTGGCCCAGGAAGCACAAAAGGCCTTGTGCCTTTGCCTTTTCAAATACAGGGAAAAACTGGGTTTAGTCTCTTTAAATCTTTTAAAATATAATACAGATAAGGGCTAGTAGTGGGTACTGCCATGTCAATTGGATGCAGAAAGGTGTGCAATTGTAACTCTCACTTTTATGCCTTATTATTAAGCATGTTCTGCTTTGTTGGATAATAATGAACTTTCCAACAAGTAGCTATTGATCTTAAGATCTAGTTTTTTCTGATATATCAGTGGTTCAATTAGTTTTGAACTTCCGAGTATCAGTGGTGTTTCCAGTCCTTTTTTGATGTTTAGATGTACTAGTAAAATCTATGGTAAATAAGCTGACATTTCTTTCGAGGTTAGTGGAGATTTAATTAGGATATTTGGCAAGAAGCACAAATTTTGTAGCAACTTTATCTAAATGTAAATTAAACACTCCTCATGGTGCTCTCATTGAAAGAAAAAGTTTATATCTGGAAAATCACCTTGTATATGGTTCTTCATGCGGAGGCAACATCCAGTAAAGCATGTAACTGAGTTCTAGCAAGCTCAATGATGGGAAGACATTGTTGGTAATAAATTGCTGCTGTTTCTGACATATACTTTCCTTTGCTTTCATTTCTTTTTCTCTAGTTTTTTTAAAACTCTCTTTCATGCATACACTTAAATTTTCCTGATCGATCGATGTTAGTCATAGTTCAAAGTTCCTACAGTTTACATTGTGCAATCTGATGTGAAGGCTATGTTCAGTGTTATGGGCCTTCTGGCATCTGAATTTGACGAACCTGATTACTGTTTTTATACTGGACAATTGTTTTTTCTGTGTTTGTTTTACTAGTATCTCAATGTATCCTGTTGGAGGCCACACATTAGATGTGTGGGTTTCTCTCTCTTTCTTTCTTTTTTCTGTCCTTCCTTTTTTTTTTTCCCTCATTTTTTGTTCTCAGTGAATTGTTTATAAGGGTAGGTGCTGTAGGTGAATTCATCTGTGCATGTTATCATGCAAGTTCCAGATGGCTTTATCTTTCTTTATTAATTCTATTGCATTGATTTGCTACATTATTGGCAGGTGGCCACAACTTGAAGAATGGGAAACATATGGCCAGACTTCTGAATTTGGTTGGATGCAAATTGCAGAACCTGTTATGAAGTCATATACCGAGGCTACTGATGGTTCTGGAATAGAGAGAAAGGAAAGTTCTTTAGTCTGGCATTATCAGGACGCAGACCCTGGATTTGGTTTTTCCCAAGCGAAGGAAATGTTGGATCATCTAGAGAGTGTATTAGCAAATGAGCCTGTTGCTGTGAAGAGCGGACAGTTTATTGTAGAAGTGAAGCCTCAGGCATGTGTTAATAAGGACACAAGCTTTCATCTCTTTCATTGTTTTTCTCACTTTTCAGTTTCTTTAGTTCTCTTAAATTAGTTTCAACTGCTTATAATTCTCAATATCAATTTTCAGCATTGAAATTCTCTCTGTCCCAAATTCCTCTCCATGCTCACTCTTTTTTTTTTTTTAAAATTGAAGACGAGTTTTCACTTGGATGTTATGTGACATTATACTTGTTGTGTTGGACATATGTTTCTATAAAGCAAATTGAATATGATATTAAGGATGCCAATGCTTTTGTTGATACAGGGTGTTAGCAAAGGCATAGTTGCAGAAAAGATTTTCACATCAATGACAGATAAGGGGAAACAGGCTGATTTTGTGCTTTGCATTGGTGATGACAGATCTGATGAGGACATGTTTGAAATAATTGGTACTGCAGTGTCTAGACGTATTCTTTCTTACAACACCAAAGTATTTGCTTGCACGGTTGGGCAAAAACCAAGCAAAGCCAAGTATTATCTGGACGACTCATCTGAAGTAATAGCAATGCTTGAGTCTCTTGCTGAGGCTACTGATTCTCCAGCCTCATCTGATGGGGAAGCTGATAGCTCCCCCAGAAGAGTTGGTCATGTTTCTTCTTTTGTTTGAATTTGCTATTCTCTGAAAGGAAGCACTCTGGGATCAGCTAATGGTATCTTGCTCAGGTGGATGTTAGGTTTTAGGTCCGTAGAAAGGAAATGATGTATTTTGCTGTTTTCTCTTTTTCTCATCTCCTTGCTAATTAGCTTTTAGGCCCATCCTGGGTGAGTTTGCAGTGAACTTGTTAGTTGAGATTCTGTGAGTGAACCTAAACAAAGTGGAAGATTGGACCAGGTTGAGAACTCATTTTCCCTGTTTATGACTGAGGACAATTCAAGTGATGCTGCTTCTGAAGGATGGGCTATATGCCGTAATCTGGACAAATTTGAAAATTTGATTTTAAAGCAAAAGGCAATGACTTGATCTGACTGACAGAACTCTTGGCATCCTATTGATTTTTTCTGCAACCAAAAAGAGTATTATATTGTCTTACTGGAACATGTAAAATTCTACTGGAAAAATTTATCGACTTTGGCTGAGAATCTAATTGATTATAATCAGATCTATAATCCGAACTTTCAAGTCGTTGAAGTAATATTTAAGTTGATGCTGGATGCATAGATGGGGAAATTATATGGTTACACGATCAATGGTCCCTGAAGTGACTGGTTATGGGAAGTGGAATTTGCGGCCGGCTAAACTTGTAGATTGGCTGAATTCACCTTTTCTGCTCAGTGTTCCCTGTACAGGTTGGTATGACTCCTTTTTCCCTTTGATCTTTAGTTCCTTTGGGCCAGTCCTCATTGAATTAATGTGAATATGGGCTGGATAATTGCAATAATGTCTTTCACAGATGGATGCTCCAATGGAATGTTACAAGTGATTTTTGTTTTTTTTTTTTGGTTCCTTAGTTTTTGTTCAATTGTGGATATATAGATTGTTACCTTGTTCGGTTCAGTAAATCAACTGTATTTTGTGGCATTTCATTCTTTTAGACCTTGCTTGCTTCTATTCGATATTCATATCTAAGATGTGTAAGCAGATATTACAAGTTGGTGTACATTCTCTTCTAGTTACAGGTTATTCTATTTGGGTTATATGGTGCATGCATTATTGACTCAACTTCCGATTGTCCATCTCCACGATAAGTTATTTGCCCAGACTTCTTTTATAAGTTCTCTTGTTTCATCGTGCAAGTTTGAAGACTCAGGTCCACATGCTTATTAGTACTGTTTTCCTGTTCTGAGACTCAATTTGAGGTGTGAAATTTTTGGTCTTGGAAATCTTTCAATTTATGCTGCTATAGAAAACAATGGTTAATGCAGAGGCATGTTTCGTTTCCTGGTCAAGATACTGTTGTGTTTTAGTGGTCACCTCTTTCCTCTGGAAGGTGTAATGAGTTGCTAGCAGTGTCTGGTCAGGCTTTCTTGCCATATGCAAAGAATAGCAGTGGTCAGCCCAAGTGCGTTCAGGAAATAGTCTTCTTTTAGCAGTCAATTAGAAGAAAATCCTCTATAGAGGGATGCTTGGAAACAAAATCTGTTCTGAAGGAAATTACATCCTTCATAGATCTGTTACTCCGTTCCCTTCCTTGAAATTACGAGTAACAATGACATTCAAATGTCAAATTTTCTGTCAGACTCTTACTTCTCAAGATAACATCATCTGTTTGATCCTTGAGCAGTCCCCCCTTTTGAAGGCTATAACAACCTCAACTTAAATTTCAGTAATGTTCTTTTCATGGCATATCTTCTGCCGTTAATGAATCCATGAAACTCTGCCCGGACGTTATAATCAATCCTAGGTTTCCGGAGAACCTGAAAATTGCAATTTTATAACTTAGCAGTGAAGCCTTCTCCTGTTCTGGATCTTCACCCGAACAATTATCAACATTGAGGTTAAGATTTTCCCTTTTTTGGTCTGATCAGTTTTTCCCGCAAGACTGGTTATTGCTGCTGTTGGGAAAATGGGAGTTTTGTTTACTGGTTCTTGGATTTTAGTATGGAAAACACTAAGAAAAGTATGTCCTCTCTTCAAATGATGTAACTTTGTGTTTTATGTTTCACACATGTTACTTCCCCGTTGCACTTTCCCAACTAAAATCGTAGATCCAGACATGGCCTTGAGAGATTCTTTTGGACTTGGGTTTGGATGCTAAACTCGAGTGTCTAAATCATATGGATTAAGAACGAGTCATCCTTGTGGATGCAAGGAGAAGTGTCTTGTACGGATTAAGAACGAATTATCCCCGTGGATGGTGGGAAGTTTTGTGTCTAGTTACACAAATTCATGCATGGATTTAGTTGTCTTTTTTCTATTTTTCCAATAATGTTTTTCGGGGTGCTTGTCTACCTTTAAAATATCAACAAATCTTTGTGGTGGGTATTTGCTTCGTTTCACTCCCTTCGTTTCAAAACCTAGCCTAACATCACATTTTTAATAACTGAAAAAAGAAAATATAACTAAATCCGACTGAATTGATTCATATGGACCATAAATATAATCACACTCATCACAAAATTTTTGACATGATCATGGTCATCAAACAAAACCCCCCCTCTTTAATTTTTAAACTCTTCTGTCCTCAGTAAATTTTTGACATGGAAATTTCCGTATCACTTAGTAAATTAAACACATAACTACCAATTAATTACTGATTTAATAAGTTCATGACTATATAGCATTCATAGCACATTTATCACAAAATGTAATAGTTTTAGCAACTGAAACTATTATAAAAACTACATCCAAAGGTCCAATAAGTTCCATGTACAATACATTGTAATTCCACCAATTAAAAGTTCAGGAACCTCTGCGGTGCTCCACTTAGATCAAAGGGAAAAATAGAATTAATGAAAGTTACTAAACCATACCTGACTGCCTTCTAATGCTTTTAGCTTAAGTATTTAGACCACATTCTAATGCCTCATTTGTATTTTTTTTTTATCTCAGTGTGATTTTTTCTTAATTTTTATTATTTTAAATGCATAAATCATATTTATTTTATTCAATTTTAGTGAAAACAATTCATTTTATCTTTTATTTTTTCCACTTAAAACACTTTTCAACCATATTTCCCTTATTTTCAAACATAATTTTTGTAAAATATCAGTTAATCTTTTCATTCAATCAAATTATATCTCCTCAACCCTATATAATACAGTTCACAACTATCCATTAACTTTCATTAATATATTTTTATTATCATTCTCATCATTAATATGAGACTCATGACTATTCACTAATTTTTATTAATATATTTTTATTATCATTTACATTGCTAATATGAGACCCACAATTTCTCACTAATTCTCATTAATATATTTTTTTTACCAACTACATTATCAACATGGGACTCACCATCTAAAATTTATTTACTAAAAATATCTAACTCACATAAAATATTAATTGTGAACTCCATCACTACCAAATCACTTAATATATATATATACATATATTTTGAAAATGGAAACAATGAACCAAACATAATTTTATTCTCAAAATTATAAATTTCTATTTGAAAATAATTATCCAAATATATGTTCAATTTTACACGAAAATCTAGTAAAACTCCATTGAAAATGTTGAAAATGGAAATTCACAATGGAGAAAAAAAATAAAATCCAAATGAGGCCTAAGTGTGCAAGATCAGTTTCTATGTTTAAGAGGAAAGTTCATAGAGCCGAATAGTTTGATATGTTGGGTAGGCCCAAGAATTTAGAGGAAGATCTAATATCTTAGATCGACTTGGGCAATAAAGACCGACATGATATTTTGATCGGATGCTTATCTTAAAAGGGATTATGGTAATTGATCTGGTCAAAACTAACTTGGATAGGTCTGTCTCAATTAAATGCACTATTGACCAGCGTTCATTAAGGAAACTTTAGAAATTTTTGGAGAGGTGATGTGGAAAGAAAATGTTGCCTTTATTGGGCTTCGAATTCTCATCATATAACTCTTAATTTGTACTTATCTAGAAGTTATTATCCTAAATTGGTATATTATTGCTCATTATTATCTCAAAATATTTTTTTAATTAAACATTAAAGAGTTTTTGCTGGTCAAACTCCCAGCACCCTAACCCTATTTTACAGCCTTTGAAAGCAAATTTCTCTGATGCCCGTCAACATGCAAAGAAGACAAAATAAAATTTCACTACTCAAATACAATTCACTAATCATGACTTTGATTGCTATGAATAATTTATGATTTATATTTAAATAATATAAACCAATCAAATTATCCAAAACATGTTAAATGTAAGATCAACAATATCAATATACATCATCAAGTAATCTCTTAAAATCACATTAAAATTAAGAAATAGAAATTGGACCAATGGAGAGAGAGAGAGCCACGACACTTGCTTCTATTCTAAAAACATGATTGATTTCCTACTTACAATTTCAACGGCTGATCACGAATCCGAAATAAAACCTCATTTACTCTTAATGATGTCTCATGGATTCCATGTGTACGACCACACAACTGAAAATCAATCCTTAGCCACGCCGTAAAAACACTCAAAGTCTTGCGAGACAATATAAAATGTGATCTCTTTAAAGCTTTTATCAAATAAACAGATCAATGGCATGTAAATGAAATAATGACCCTAATAAATTCTTATCATAAAATGATAATAAGTACGATCATAAATCAAATAAAAAAATTATAATAAAGTGCCATAAAATGAATATTAGAAGTTCAACCGTAATATAATTAATAAGATAATAAACCCACAATAAAATAAGGTCATTAGTAAAATATCAAAAAATGTTAATGCAAAATAAAAGAATTTTAAAGCTTATTTCCAACGTTTTTTTTTTATGTGGTTTTCAAGATGAACAAGAGAAATGAAGGAATTGCTTTTTAAAGGATGACATTGGTTAATATAAAAGAATTGGAATAAAATTTGTCGTTGCAGGCCGCTCGGAATTTCTTCCTATGTAGTACGTGTCAATTTTTGTTCTTCTAGGGGCGTTATACTTGGGGGATTCACAAACTTTAATTTTGAATAAATCACAATCATTATTCTATATAAATTCAATTACATAAGTATTTTATAATTATTTCAGAGCTTACTAAGAATAACCTTTTCTAAGTAATAAAAATGCAAAGAGATAGTTTTTGGTGATAATAGAAGTATAAAATTTTGACGTGGTTTTTAATCACTTTAAGTGATTTTGCCTCTACTATTAATTTGTTTGCGGGATTATATAGCAAATAACTTACTAGGAAATTACACAGACTCCTCAAAAATATATTTTATTGAAAAAGATAAACACCCTTTTTTAATTATTGTGTTGTTTCATAAACAAAATAACTTTTGGATCAAAAGTCACATTTGCTAGGAACAAACATCAATTCTTAGAAAACATGATTATTAGATTATAGTTATTCACTAAAAGACATGACTTTTAATTATCGTTTTTATAATATTATAATCAAATTTCAACAGTAATTATGGATATGATCATAAGAATGTCCTATGTGTGTTATAATTACAGTCCAACTGAAAGTCGATTGCCATAGTCTGTCTTACTAAAATACCAGTTAAACCGATCACAAAGATAAAAAAACTACTACCTTGCAACAATTATGAGCTGTACCATGCTATTTTTGTTCTAGGCTGAGCTGGCACAACATAGTGGTTAAGGTGGTCGCCTGGAAGCCTAGGGCTATAATTATTCATATTAGATATGTGTTATATTAAAAAAAAAATCAAATATAAGTGTAGACATAAAAAAATATTATCAATTATGCATTGATACAGTATATATTTATTTATTAATTATATATTTTTATTTATTTTTAAAATTATTTTTGAATTTTAAGATTAAATAATATATTTAATTTATAGAGAAATTAGATATTATTATGTGTCAATTTATAATATTTTGACAATTAAGATTATACTTGTCAAATTATGAAAGTGAGTAATAATATTTTGATAATTGAAATCGTATTTTGTGATTAAATAAATAAATGTCAATCAAATCATGCAAAATCAATTAAATTTTATCGTTCCATTTGACAAAACCCTTATTCTACAAATACAAATAGGTGTGATATCCAATAAGCAAAACAAATAACAATTCCATATTCAAACAAGAGAAATGTTAGAAGAGGTTCCAAAATTCTCTCAATCTAAGTCCATAAATTTAAGTAGATCTACGACATTCAAGACAGATATCAAGACATTCGTTATAGAGTCCATCAAATCATGATATTTAGTTCAAGATTATGACATTAAATTTTTGAATTAATGTTATTAAAGACTAAACCCAACTTTAAATGAGATCAAAGTGTGAAATACCTTTCAAGCAATCTAAGATCAAAAGATTCTTAAAGCGAAGAATTGAAGGATCAAAATGGAGACTGTGTCAATCAAAATTAATAAATTTAGCTTGTACTATTTTTCTTGTCTTGTTAATTTTTGTAGACATAAAATTTATGTTTTAAATTTTTTGTACGCCCTAATGGGATGATCTCTACCTCTTATCTATTCTTTTTAAATCAAGTTTGAAGTTCAAATGGAAATGAAAGATAAGTACTCCAACTTTACAAATATCAAGTACTCAAAATACAAGCATGAGTCGGCAAAAGAAAATGGTGTTTTGTCGAGCTATGAAACCATTACTCCAAAATACAAGTATGATGGGGTAAGAGAAGATGATGTTTTGCTAAACCATAAAGCCACAATTTCAAAATATAAGCATGAGGGGACAAGAAAATATGATATTTTGTCGACTCATTAAACCACTACTCCAAAACACAAGCATGAGGGGACAAATACATATGGTATTTTAACATTATTAGCCAAATTTCCACTAAAACTGGAGCAAAACAATAAATAGGAGTTGGAGAAAGAGTTGTTGAATCCAACTACAATGAGCGAAGTTTCTACAAGCTCAAATTGTGAAATTACAGTAGCTAAACCACTTCATTGGAAGAGCAACAAACTACTTCACTGTAAGAGTAAATTGCAAATTTGATTAAGGTTATTGACAGACTCACAGTATATTTAGCAAGACTCTCAAATCACAAAATTGTTGAATAAAGTGAACAACATTGATGCTAGTCGCGTAATGGAAAAACAACTCAAAGCTAATGACGAAATTGAGATGTCCACGAAGCAAGAATCAAGTGAAAGAAAAAAGTCTTCAACTAAAAAGTTGCAAGTTTCATCTGATGGGTTGGCTCCTAATAACCAACTGAAGGAGATTATCATGGATACTATTAAAGAGAAGTTTGATAAAAGCTTCAAGTCAACTTTGACTTATGCTAAGCCATACACTCCAAGACTTGATTATTTGAAGATGTAAGATTGGCTATCAACCCCTAAAATTTCAGCAATTTGATATTAAGACATGCAACAATACTAGAACATATGCGGATTACCTGGTTAAGCAATTTGTCTGATCATTAATGGAAAATGCATTTGATTGGTATACTAACTTGGAGACAAACTTAATTGATTGTTGGGAGCAATTAGGACAAGAGTTTCTCAATTGCTTATATAGCACCCATTGTATTGTTAATATGATTGAGCTTCCTAACTTAAGATAAAAAAGATAACCCTGTGCTTGAATATATCAATGATTGGAGAAATTTATCTTTAAATTGCAAAGATACTTTATCGAAAACTTATGCAATTGAGATATGCATTGGAATCTTTACTACATACTTCAAGGAATCAAACCAATTTTTTTTAAAGAATTAACAGTTTGTGCATATGCCATTGAGATAAGCATAAATTCTAACAAACAAGAATACCCAAGTGATGTCAATGACAATGAAGAAGATGTGTTGATTTTGACTTTTAAATGCTATTAGATACTAGTATAAACTATTTAAAAAATTTAAATTAAATTTTATTCAAATACTCCTTGATAAGAGTATAAACTGTCAGTAATACTCATTAATATGTGTATAAACTATTAACAAGTTTAAATAAATTAAAAAAGCTCTTTAACATAAGTGTAAAAACTCTATAACTCAAGTCAAATGAAGTATTCCTTGATAAGAGTATAAAAGATCTAGAAGTCAAATTCAAATAAAAAATTCCTTGATATGAGTATAAACTATCAATAAATTTCAAATTCAAATAGAGACTCATTAATACGACTATAAACTACCTAACAAATTGAAATTAAAATTCAAATAAAAACTCCTTGATATAAGTGCAAATTATCTAACAAATTCAAATGAAAATAAAAACTCCTTGATATGAGTATAAACTATTTGCAAATTTCAAATTAAAATAAAAACTCCTTAATACGAGTGTAACTATATAATAAATTCAAATTAAAATGGAGGCTTCTTAATACGAGTATAAATTATTTACAAATTTCAAATTAAATGAAAAGTCCTTGATACGAGTATAAATTATTTAACAAATGTAAGTTCAAATTGAAGACTCATTGATATAAGTATATACTAACTACAAATTAAAGCTAAAGAACTCATTGATATGAATTTAAAATATTTATAAATTCCAAAAAAAATCAAATAAAGAAGTACTTGATACGAGCATAAACTGTTTACAAATTCAGAACAATTCAATTGAAGAATTCCTTGACATGAGTTTAAATTATCTTTATGTTTCATATAAAGTAAACTGTTGTGACTTGATTCTTGTAATGATATATTTCGAGACTTATTTACTTTTTGTATCCATCAAAATAAATGCACATGAATAAGTCTCTCGGGGGCATTTGTAGACATGAATTTTTTTTAGCTAATTATGCATTGGTACGTGTAACATATTTTTCTTTATTAATTTTGTATTTTTATTTACTTTTGAAGTTACCATTGAATACTAAGACTAATAAGATATTTAATTGATAGACAAATTAAATATTACCATCAAATTACAATATTTTGACAATTGAAATCATATTTAGCAAATTATAAAAGTGAATATCAAAATTTTGGATAATTCTAATCACATATTGTGATTAAAGAAGTAAATCTCAAGAACCCATATCATACAAAATATAAATAGGTGTTATATCCAAGAGCTAAAATAGACAACAATTCCACATTCAAGCAAGATAGAAGTTGGAGGAACTTCCAAAATTCTCTCAATTCAAGTCCAATAAATTTAAGAAAATCCACGGCGTTCAAGGTAGATATCAAAGCGTTCATCCTGGTTTCATTAAATCATGATATTTAATTAAAGATTATGATGTTAAATCATCGAATAAAATTATTGAAGACTAAACCCAAGTTTGAAGGAAATCAATGTGTGAACTGCCCTTCAAGAAAACAAAAATCAAAAGATTGCGTTGTTTGAAGCGAAAAATATCAAAATAGAGATTTTATATGTTAAATTTAATAAATTCAATTTATATTTTTTTTTATTTTGTTAATTTTTACGGACGAGAAATTTGTGTTACAATAATTTATTTGGATTTCGCGCTGTTTTACTCGGATATTTTCTATTGTTTTATGTGCTATTTTACTCTTGAATTTTTTTATAAATCTTGCAAAAATTTCACTCACGCATGTATAGTTCTCCGCATTAGCAATGGTGCAAAATTTAACAAAGAAAATAATGAGAATAGATAGAAAAATGAAATGCTTTATAGAGTTTAGCGTGGCATAAACGATATTAATTTTTATTTTCTTGTGCTATTTTTCAGTTGATTTAAAAACAAGAAAAGGAGAATTTGTCGAATAGAATAAAAAAGAGTGAAAACAGATTCCCCTCAAATTATGGGAATTGATTGCACCTTCCCTCAACCCTCTGTAAGTGTGGATAAACCCATCAATTTTACCAAAATGTTGCCCATACCCTTCTCTAGTCCCCTTTTTTTTTTGGCGAAACACTTGTAGCTACCTTAGGAGTTCAATGAAAAACAGCAGTCACAACTCATCTGAAGATAGATTTCACGAGCCAACTGTGGAATGATGAAGCAGAACAAATGGTTACTATTCTTTGCTCATTTCTGCACTGACTATACCGATCTTTACACAACATACAAAAGGCAAACAGCTCAGTGGTTTCACTTATAAGTGGGACTGGGAACTGGTATAAGGGAAAACAATGGTAGATTACATGAAATCAACTAGTTCTATGAGGTCAAGTTCGATATGAGTTTAAAGTATGTATAAGCTATTATACAGTTACGGGAGCCGGTGTAGAAGGAACTCTATTTTCAGCTGGAATTTCAACAAACTCTGAAAGGATTGCCCGGAATTCATCTCCAGCTATTGTCTCCTTCTCTAGAAGTACTTCCACGATCTTATCCATTGCTTCTCGGTTGTTACGGATTTGGCTTAAAGCAATCTCATAGGCATCATCTGAAATCCTCTTGACTGCAGCATCAATATCTTCGGCAAGCTTTTCTGACATTGAATTCCTTGCCATCATTCTCATGATCACATCAGCACTTTGACCTGATGAGTCCATGAGCGACCATGGACCTATTTCAGACATGCCAAAAGTAACAACCATCTACAAAGAAAACACAACAATTTATTAACAACTAACAATGACCAACTAACATTAATAAACAATGAAGATCCCAAAAGTTTCAATAAACAAGAAAGACCAGGATTAAAACCGGAATCTTGCTTCCCAATTGTCAGCCATGTTAGTCTATATTAGAGGTGTTTTGCTTATTTTGTAAAGTTCCGGCCACCCAGTACCCAAACCAAAAGAAAGAAATAATAAATAATAAATGAATCCCAAATGAAGGACAGTGGATTTGGGGAACTTCGTAAAATAGTTAAGGATGCAGGATTGCACTTCCAAAAGAACTACTTAATTTAATTTAATCTTTGAAGTTAATGATGCATTCAAACATTTGACTACAAGGCAACATAAGAAGGTTTACCTGCCTGGCCAAACCAGTGATCTGCTGCAAATCACCAGCTGCACCAGTTGTCACCTCAGGCTCACCAAATATAACCTCCTCAGCAGCTCTTCCACCAAGCCCACCAACAATTCTGGCAAAAAGTTGCTGTTTTGATATCAAGGTTGGATCATCTGCAGGGATGAACCAGGTCAAACCACGTGCTTGACCACGTGGAACTAAGGTGACCTTCTGAACAGGATCATGCCCTGGGGTTAGAGTTCTGCATGATAAAACAAGCAACAAAGGTGACTAGTTACAATTGAAGTATTGTCACAACGAGCCTTGGTACTTGGTTAAACCGCCCCATTTTTTTTTTTCATTTACACAGCGCCAAAATTAAAAGGAGTATATCACATATTTTGATTCCAGGTGCTCAATTGTCACATGCAACAAGCAAGAATGTGAAGATAGAAAAAATATGTTTAAGTTCAGTCAGTTATCATTCAGAAATGTTCAAGCATGCAGCTCAGCCATGTCCTGCCAAAGAATGAAGAGGCTCGTAATGAAATGCATTTAGACTTGACAAACATGATTCTCCAAACTTAAGGGAAGGAAGTAGTTTTAACAACTACAGTAACCAGAGGAGGAGCCACACTCAGGAAAGATCGTGATAGTGAATGCCATGCCCGAGAATTAGTTGAAAACCACAAAAAATAGAAGGCAAAAGTTTGCGGCACAAGATTGATCCAGATCCAAAGTTTCAATTTAAAAGTAGGATGAACAAATGCTGCAAAAGGTTCTGTTGTTAAACATGAATCCACAGAAGATTAAATTATGCAATCCAATCTAATGGTAGGTCGTATAGATCTGCACTTACCCACAGATGGCATGACCTACTTCATGGTATGCCACGAGACTTTTGCTCTTGCCATCTGTCATAACTGTTCCCTCCATTCCAGCAACTATCCTATCAATTGAATCATCAATTTCTTTAGATGAGATGGCTGTCTTTCCACGCCGACCAGCCAGAATAGCTGCCTCATTTAAGAGATTAGCAAGATCTGCTCCACTAAAACCTGGTGTCCTCATAGCTATCACTTCAAGTGATACATCTGAATCAAACTTTTTATTGCTTGCATGAACCTTTAGGATCTCTGTTCTTCCACGAATATCTGGGACATCCACAGTTACCTGAACAAAGATTCAAATTACCTATATACCTTTATTTAAATATAAAATTAGAAAAGAGACACAAATTGTTTATTTACCTGTCTATCAAACCTTCCGGGCCTCAACAAGGCAGAGTCAAGAATATCTGCACGGTTAGTAGCTGCAATTACAATTATACCAGTATTCCCTTCAAAACCATCCATTTCTGTCAAGAGCTGGTTTAGGGTCTGCTCCCTTTCATCATTTCCTCCACCAATACCAGTTCCTCTTTGACGCCCAACAGCATCGATTTCATCAACAAATACAATACAGGGAGCATTTTCCTTGGCCTTCTTGAAAAGATCACGAACTCGTGAGGCACCGACTCCAACAAACATCTCAACAAACTCAGAACCCGAAATGGAGAAAAATGGAACACCTGCTTCACCAGCGATTGCCTTGGCTAGCAAGGTCTTTCCAGTACCAGGAGGACCAACAAGAAGAACTCCCTTAGGAATACGAGCACCCACAGCAGTAAATCTCTCAGGCTTCTTCAGGAACTCCACCACCTCCATAAAATCTTGCTTTGCTTCGTCTACCCCAGCAACATCATCAAAAGTGACACCAGTGTTTGGTTCCATTTGGAACTTAGCCTTTGATTGACCGAAAGCTAGAGGGAAACCAGGCCCTCCAGGCCCACCCATTCCTCCAGAGGACCTTCTCGAGAGAAGGAAAAGACCCCCAATCAGAATTAAAGGGAAGGCCAAGTTTCCAATTAAGTTAAACAACAGAGAACCAGAGTCCTCTTGTGCATTGTGGGCAGCAAAGTCAATGTTCTTCTCCCTAAACTTTTGAAGGAGCTCCTGGCTGAGGCCTGGGAGTTGTACACGCACTCTCTGCACTCGGTTACCCAACTCTGGAGAGATAGCCTCAACAATGGCAATGGTTCCATTTTCAAACAAATCAACCTTCTGCACTCTATCCTTATCGAGATACTCCAAGAATCTAGAATAAGACATCCTTGAATTAGAAACACCTTGCTCATCAGCAATAGCTTTTCCATTGCCCAGTAATGCGGGTGCGGCAAGTCCAGCATTACCAAGTAACAATTTCAGAAAGCCTCTTCGTCCTTCATTTGTCCTTTGATCCAGCGATGCTCTGATATTAACTACTTTAGATGTATCATTCAATAATGGAAGACGTGAGGATTGGATAAACTGCTTGCCATAAATTTCTTTGCTCAAACCTTTTCTGGTATTACCAGCGGACAAACCATTTCCCACTACGCATGCCGATGAGGCTGCCATCTTTTTTCCTCTGTTGTTTAACAAAATTAATTAACTTATTCAAGGCACATATCAAAAGATCATTACCAGATGCTTAACAAAATTTTGCAAATCCAGAGCCTTGGAAAAGGAAGGAAAAGAGAGAAAAAAAAAAAAGAAAGCAATTTCATTTAGTCAAGCAGTAGCCCACGTCACAACTCTAATGTCAAAACTAAATAGTTGCATAAAAGGAGTTCTCTTTCAGCTGCCAAGAATCTTGGTTGAAAAGTAGAATTTTCATTTTCAAATTAGCAGTGACGCTAAAGGGCATTTACCCTATACATTAACCAAGCCAAAAACTCCTCATGGGACTCAAAATAATAACTAATCATCATTAAAAAATTAGGAGGATAACACACACACACACACGCAAAATAAAGAAATTAAACCCATTTAACTAATTAATGAATCAATCCAGATTAACTTAAGCGTCAGCCATTACTTCAGTTCTACGATACCGAAAAATAGCAAAAACACAGAAAGAAAACATAATGAAAAGCTCTCTTAGCACATGCAAATCGATTATTTCAATCATAATCTACTGTTTTTCATCAAATTACTCAAAACCCACCACGAATATGTGGAGTTAAACTGAATTAAACTCATCCAGCTCCACAAATTCAACCACAGAATGAGATGAACAGAAGGGTGAAAATACTGATTAAAACAAAACCCACCAAATTCTGAAGACAAACAACAGAGCTGTATACTTTCATAAGAAATAAAAAAACATACCTGAGAGGAGGTGGTTATGGAGAGCGAGGAAGGAGGTGATGGGGTTTGAAGGGGGGAGAGGAGTGGGGGAAGTAATTTAGAGGGAATGGATGTGGTTTGGAAATCGTGTACGTGGCATTTTGCCAGTGATATTCGTCTAACCTTTCATTTTGCTTGTCCTAGATTTTTTCTCATTGTTGATTTTGGCATTTGGTGTTAAGATTTTTTTCTTTTCTTTTAATAAATATTATACTTCTCTTAACTTTGTATATTGACTAAAGTAGCCAACCATAAAAGAATTGGTTTTTTTTTTTTTTTTAACCCAAATTCCTAACTTGCGTCAAACTAATTCTGAACCTGCTAGACACCTGTCCCTAACACCTAGGAGGAGGTAAATTGCGGGATATGCCTCAACCAACACCCAGGTTCCCAACAAGAACTGTACACTTCTGCGCACAAGAAGCCCAACCCACAGTGATCGCTCGAGACACCTCAGTTGCAGGGTCCCACTGACAGCCCAGTGATTGCTTCATACTGAAATGCATCCGCAGGTTCCCACCAGGATTCGAACCCCCACCCTACTGCTGGAAGCAAGTGCAAGTCAATTGTTCCGCCAGTTGAGCTGTGCTCCGGAGGACAAAAAAAAAAAGAATTGGGTTCTTCTTATGAGGTTAGGAACTTCAAGACAATCATACTTATTTAATGTATAAATAGTCATGATTGTTCAAAATTCCAAATTTTGAATCTCTTAAAAATCACACTAAGGTTTGCACATGTATCCTCTCTATGATGAAGTTTTTGGTTTAGCATAATTACCAATGAAAATTCACTAATCAAAAATCTCACACGCAATGACTTTACTAATCAATATGTCCATAAGCTGATTCAAAATATCAATGACTTCACTAATTAATATTTTGATAAATATTTTTAAAATTAAATCGGACTAATCAGTTCAATTACAGATCGTTGAACAATCGAAAATTTAATCAAATCATAAATCCGGTCAAACCATCAAACATGTCAAAATTATTTTTTTTTATTTTTTATTTTTTAAGAATCTTCAATTTTTATTTGGTTACGTGTGTTATTTGAATTTTAGGATTTGTTATATATATTTTTTAGTTGGTTATTTATTTATTTTATCTTATATATAATAATTGGTATATTATATTAATATTTTATATGATATAATAAAAAAATATAGTTAATTTTCATCAAACGATCAAACTGACGGTTGAATCGGTCGGATCGATTAAATTGCTAACTGACAATAAGATCGTGTTATTCATCGATTTGATTATAAAAATACTGATTCAAACAATCAATTGTTTTTTTTTTTACCTTTTCCTGTCCTATTTATGTGAATTAATTTATTAATGATTGTTTATTGATTTTTTGCTATTTTCTGCTAATAATATTATTTATTTGGTTATGGTTGAGAGGTTGAGGAACAATTCACACATGAAAGTCATGTTATTAAGGTTGTGCTGCTGGTTACACAGGTTTTGTGACTCTTTTCAATTGCTTGACACCTCTGGATTTTACAGGTTTATAAATTGTAGTATTGATCCAACATTGTACTAGACTCTCCTGTTTGTTGAAATCCCTCCAAAAAGAACTGATGGAGAAGCATTTCTGTATTCTCTTGATTTTCCATTTTGATATTCCTATTAGGCGATGACAAGAAACGACATTTCAAAAAAAATTGGATCATCGTCGCCTTCATGGAATTCTGAGCCACTGAAAGTGTGTTTCCATGCTTGTTTTTTGGGTAATAAATTTATCTTCAATTCAAGTGATGTACATAAATGGTAGAATTTAGCACCATTCTGCAATCCCTGTGGTTCCCTCCAGATTCTAAGTCCTGGTGCAGAACTATGTCTCGTTACTGTACCGTTTTGGCAACCATCTTTCCCTGATGCAGAGACGATACTGAGTCATAAGGATTTTGAGGCAGCAGAAGTGTGTCTGATTTATATATCCTCAGAGATGTGATGTCAAAAAGATTTCTTCTTCCTGATCAAACTTACCTCTTTCTCCTTTACTTCTGGTCTTGCCTTTCAATGCTCAGACTCGGGTTAGGCAAAACATATGTCTAAATATAAGTGTATGAAATCAAAGTCAATTTAGATTGTTTAAGTTTGCATTTCTGCTAGCCAACTCCAACTCCTCACCCACCCCCCGTGCAAGGATACAAGGAGGAACACCAAGAGAAAAACCTGATAGAATCTCTTATGTAACTTGGGGCACAATATTCTGGGACATGAGAGATTCATTTTCTTCGAGTAAATGCACCTTCCTTTTGGACAATTAACTACTGTCCAGAGTTCTTAGCATTGAAGAATTTCTGAGAAATCCTGAATGTACTGTCAATGCAATTTGTTTGGCAAAAAATAGTTCAGTCTATCAACTGGACAGCAGCAATGGCTGGTTTTTTGTCTCAACTTTTGTGTTAGAGCTACACGGACAGTCATCATACTGGCTGCAGTTCCATCAACTCTTTTAACTTTTTTTATCACAGAGTCATTGATCTGAACAAGCTCCAATTCTCCACCAGTGGTGCCAGCCAGGCAGGTTCTAATCTCTGATAGAACCTGGAAAACGAATAAACTCACATCTTAGTTTTGCTCTGTTTTACTTGTCTACAAAGTGACACACAAATTCTAATTTTGACTTGAACATTTAACTATCAAATGGTTAGATATTTTAGAAGAGGAAAAGGGTTGATGGAACAAGAATGAAGGTAGAGAGAGAAAAATCGCCTGTGCGTTGTGAGAGTACGATGAAGGGGTGTGATGCAGTATTTATAGAGGGAGTTTGAAGGGGTGGTTTGTCGTGGGATTTCAATTTTTACTATCATAATCACCGTTCGATTGAAATTCCTGCCTGAAAACGAGTGGTGTGGACGGTGGGGATTTAATGAAAGTCTTTTTTAAGAAATTATGGAGTTTTCCTAGTATAGGAAAACACGGTCTTTGTATGAGCTGTACAACGTGAGTGAATTAAACGTTTTTATTGTAGGTTCAATTTCGAATTGAATTAGTGCTTCTCCACTAAGCAAATTAATTTAAAACAAGATTAGTAGGAGTATCTTTCCCATGTAAGCAATAATCTTTTGCTAATTAAGAAAAAAAAAGATAAATGATATTTAGCTCCCAAATTATTAAAATTAATTTTTAATAATATAATATCCAACTAAAACTTATAAATAATTTTAACATTATTTTTAGGTTTTAAGTAAATTTCATAAATTATTTGTTAATAGGGTATTATTCATAAGTAAAACACGGAATACATGTACAATATATTTTAACTCAAAAAGTATGAATTTTTTTTGTTGAATTTAAAATTTAAATAGAAAATAATATTATTTTTTAATTATTTATATATAAATATAAAAATTCGTAGTTTTCAGTAAAATGTGTCACAGCCCAAACTCATAGACCCTACCCACCAGTCCACCTTCTTCTTATTCAGCCCATTATAGTTGTGATGATGTAAAAATAAGCCCATTAATTTTGTAACTGTTATGAAAAGGACATCTCATATGATCAATCAGAGGAATTATCAGAATAAATATCTGAAAACAGGGGAAAGAGGTCAATTCATATGCAGGAAAAAGAGGAAATGTTCTCTATCTTAGCTTTGTTCACAGAGTTAATTAGTGCCACTGTTAAGGTAAATATAAAAGACATAAAAATGAATAAAAAATATATAAAAACATTGGTTTTCATTTATTGAGCCTTATTATATATAGGTCTTGAATAGTATATGTATGCAATTTCTGTAGCTTTCTTTGTACACACCTTTTTTTAAGCTTCTTTTATTGAATTGTAAGGATCTTTTGATAGTTCGTCCTCTTGCTAGAGTGGGTATGAGCAGATTCGGATGGCCTAAGTCCAATGCATAGATTGTATGAATTCATCATCCGATCCTGTAGATTGGGATCCTGCAGATTGAAAGAGTAATCTAAAGAGCAAAGTATAAAAACTTAGTTTACAAGATTGGTCCCATTGAAAATTATAATAATTTTTTTTTTAATTCTACACTACAATGTAATCTTACAGTTAGCCCAAATTTTCATGAAAAATACCTACTAGGAAAACTATTAGCTTGTTTGGCGCATCATCAAATGCCTGTCAACTAATAACAACTAATAGATGAAACCAAGTATCATCTAGTACCAACCAAAATTTTTATCACCTTTTCCAAAATTTGTCATCCTTCAAGTTTTAAGCAAAAATGAACTGAATTTATTTATCAGAAATCATCCTGAGCATGGAGTTGTCTACTGCATGATCTGAGCATAACTTAACAATCAACTGAATATCATATGGAATCAACATCATTCTACACATCATTATTTCATCATCCACCAAAACAAGAAAAGATCCCTATTAGTATAAGTAAAATTCTATACAAGAAATGGGTTTTGCCAAAAATTAATAGCTGATACACACCAGCAAAACATCAATTAATTGGACATGAAAAGATTGTGAAAACGTTCTGATTCGTATTATCATCTTCTCTTCAAGGAAGAAGCAAATCTCCTATAAATTCATCATCACAGAACAATGAAACTTGACAGGAACCACAAATCTTTTCACCACATTGCTAGAACCACAAAAGATCCCTATCAGTCAGAGACCGGTTTGAACTAGAGACCAAGAAAACATCAATAGTTTGTAAAAACCTTCTCATATTGCAGCCAAATCAACAGGTCTGAAACATCAATTACATTGAGATGAAGTTTGTAAAAACCTTTTCAAATTGCAGCCAAATCAACAGGTCTGAGTTGATTCTTTGAGTACAGTACCACGGAGCACTTCTTCCATATCAAGATGTATGGTACCACCGAGCATGTTAAAGTTGATTCTTCCATAGAACCAACTAGAACTTCTTCCAAATCTGTTGATTCTTTCAGTTAACCATCATCAGAGAGTTTGAGTTGATTTCAGAGTCCACTGACCGTTTTTCCTTCCACCTTTCTTGAATCTTGATTGAAAACTAACGTTGCACTTTCTTGTACTGTTCAAGGACAGGATATATGTTGTCGAACGCCGTAAATATATCATCCCTCACCTTGGATCCTGCAATCACTATCTTTCCAGATGTAAAAACCAAAATCACAACCCGTGGATTCTTCATCCTGTATATCAGGCCTGGAAATATCTCAGGTTCGTAAACTGAATGTGCTCCATGGCGGCACACCATAGCCTCCAATCTGATAGGAAACTTAACATCACAGGAAGCGACAATGTTTTGAATCTTGAAACCGTTAAACTTGACAGGGAACCCAATCTTTTGGACGATCCGCGCGAACTTCCTGGCAGATATCTTGGATGCTTCTTCAGTCTTTGCTCCGGTGCACACCACCTTCCCGGAAGCAAAAATCAGGGCAGTTGTTTTGGGCTCCTTAATCCTCATAATAACAGCAGAAAAGCGCTTGGGATTGTACTCCGCATTCAGGGCTTTAAGGGCGATCGCTGGAAGATTTAACTTGCAGTCCAAGTTTACCGTTGAGACAATATTCTGAATGATCGGTGCAACCCTTGACGGATGCTCGGACAACTCGGCGTTGGGCGCCTGGTTTTCTTCAAACCAACCATGGAAATTCGCCGGCAACTGATTCACTTCTGACCAATGAGTATCCATTGTTTCTTCTCCTTCTTTCTTGCCTCCCTGGTTAAAAAAACAAAAAAAATACAATTGTTGCCACTACTCTCTGCCCTTCTAATACTCTAAGGATATGCCCTTTAATTCGTCAGAAACTAAAGAAATGATGCAGGGGACTAGGAAATTTAAATAGGAGATGAATAACAATTGCAATCTTAATAGGAAATTGCCTTTGAAGTTTCTCAAATACTCTTAGGTCTCTCTGTTTCATAATACTAATAGGAATAGAATTCTATTTCACAATATTAATAGGAATAGGAAATTTCATAATACAAGAATAGGAAACTAAAATGGCCAATCCCCAATGCCCGAGCATATTTCTTGAATTTCCTCCTATTTTGCCTACATTTTTCCAATTCCTACTTTCTATTATGTCCTAAATATTTTCAATTTCTAATATATAAATGAGACAATATTTAAAAAAACGATCCCCATTTCAACCCGTAAAATATGTTATATTTATCATAAAAGCCATCCCAAATTTGCACAAGATATTCTAAACAGAAATTCCAATTCTATTTTTCATCTTAATATATTATTTCGTTTTGTATCATATATTCTAAACATCAATTCGTATTCTTTTTTTAATTTAATATGAATTTTCATTTTATATCGTGTTCAATTAGAATTCTCACTTTCAGACAATCTTTAATCACCCGAGGCACCCTCCTCTTAATCTCAACAACAATGTTTGCGATTATCCAACCATCAATGCATAATTATCACTTCAAACTAATCAGATGATAGGTAAGCAAACACCAAACTGAAATAAAAAATGCTTAATTTGATTAATAATCATAAAGAATAAAATATAAAAGAATACATCAGTCATAACACAAATGAATAGCCAGTATTAATCCCTCCATACTGAACTATTGAAAAAGAAGAAGAAGAAAAGAAGAAAACAAATATAACAAAAACAGGTGCAGAAAGATTGGAGCGTTCACGCCATGAGAGCGACGGCGAAGAAACCAGCGGCAGCTGCTGCAAAACCAAGTCTGTTGATAACGGCTCCGTTTGACGAGGGCTGTGGAGCGACACTGGACGACGGAGGCAAGGCAACAGAAGGAGAGGGAGAGGTGGCTGATGGAGGAGGCGGGAGAGGGAGATGAAGCCGGTGGAGTGGACTTTGTCGGAGCAGGGGCCGAAGAGCTAGGGCTTGCTGAAGGAGAGTGACTCGGGGATTTAGCAGCACTGTGGGACGGCGATGGTGCAGCGGAGGGCGACTGCGCCACTACGGAACCCAAGATACACGCCACCATAACCAGTAAAAGAACCCTAGAAACCGCCATTACAACTTTCGAAAGCTTCGAAACGACGCGGACTCAGAACTTGGGAAGAGCTAGAGAGAGAAAAGGAAAAGTTTGACAGAGAGAGAGAAGATGTTGCTTGTGTTGTGAGAGTACGAGGAAGGGGTGTGACGCAGTATTTATAGATGGGGTTCGAGGAGATGGTGTGTCGTGGGATTTCAGTTTTCATTATCATAGTCACCGTTGGATTGAAATTCCAGTCTGAAAACGAGTGGTGTGGACGGTGGGGATGTGATACCCATGGTTTCCAGAAAGAATATGCATGTCGATTCAGACTCTAGTTGAACTCAAATTGCAGGTTATGAGATTAAGCAATCAAACAACCGTTATCATATAACAGCATGTTGTGTTATTCTTGCCTTAAGACTCATAAACATGTTAATATTTTATGCCAAGTAATACTTCCTATTTTATGCTTTGAGTTATTTGATCTCCTGCATTTTTTATCCACAGGCAAGAGTAGAATGCAAGAAATTTTACTTGAAGGTAAATTCCATATTCAAACTTTTGCAACTCAGTGAATATGCCATTAATTCAGGAGTTTCAACATCATTTTTTCAGCTGCTTGAACATGCATAATAACCGTACTGCATCCTAATATATTAATGTGGCAACCTGGAGTCTTTTTTAGCTATGCATGATTGTCCTTTTTTTTCCTCATTTTATGAGTCTTACTCCAAGTAGAAAAAACATATGTCAGTGTTCTCCACTCTTTCCCTTAGTGAAAGAGGCAAGGGAATCTCATTTAATGAGTAGTACAGACAATGATGAGAAAATATGAAAATACTGTTCATATTTCACTGTCCAAAAAGATAGCATCCTTTTGTTCGGTTCATCTAAACTGAAGTTAGACAGAGAACACATGATCCTCATTCCTCGTCTTTTTGTGTTGCTTCCGGGAAGACATAACTAAAGATACACGTAGCTATAACGAACTGTCAATAGTTGGAATCATCCACTTTAGTGATCTCAGTGGGTCGTTTACATGGAGGTAGAATCAGCTACCAGGTTATATAAGCATAAAAGCTCTTCTGTAAGCATTCCTAGAATTGGCTTCAGTAATGGAAGCTGGCATTGTTACATTTTCTTCTATCCCCAGACACCAGGGATTTTTTTTTGAATATATATATATATATATATATATATATATATATATTAATTTTTAATTCACACGACATTGGGTCAAACTCTAATTTTCCACTTAAAGATGGGAGACGGTATCACCATGCCAAATGATTGGCGGTGTATATGTAAATTCATAGGTAAATTATATAGGAGCAGTTCTGCTGTTCCCTTCTCCACATTTTCCTCATTCAACTTGAGGCTAGTTTTTCCAATTGTCGAGCATCTGCTCCACCGCTTCGATTTCAGGTATCTTATCCCAAGCCAAGTCTCAATCCGCATTTCCATCGCCATCGTTGAACTCAGGCACAACCCACAAGCACCTTTGGAGCCTTAGTACTACAACAAGACCATCAATCTCATGTAGAGCCATATTCCCTTTCATCAGCCATTAGGCCTCACTGGACACTGAAAAAAATGGTTTAATTTTGTTGGTTTAAGGAACAAGAGATTGGGCTGAGAATGCACCCATTGGTTCACTTTGCTCTCAGTTTTTGGAGAAGGATGACAAAACCCACTCGTGGGATACAAAGTTTTGACGAAGAAAGAAGAAGATTTGCAGGACTGCTGATTTGTTTCTAGATTCTCTCTGTTCTTTTAGTGAAGGTAAAGTTTTATTATTGGTTGATGAATGACATCTGAAGGAGGAAGTCAAGACTGTGGACAGAATGTGTGTAGTGCCCCGATTTTTCTTAAGAATGTCAATTTTCATTTGTAGGCTTATATTATGTAATTTTATTTTATTAAGAATATTAGAATTTTTTTTTTTTTAAAGTTTGCTGGGTATTTGAACTACTACAATTCCTAGGCCATTAGGATTTTAATTATAATTTATTATAAACTTGCCCGTACCTTCCCAACCACCACTAAACACAGAGCTCCTCCAATGGAGATTATAGAGCAATCAGGGACAATTACAATGGGTGTGCTCGTGTGGAGGTGAGTGCACAAAGGAAATAGTGAATGGGAACAAGAACAAGAAGAATACAGAGAAGAAATGAGAGCTGTGTTGTTATTTTCCAAAATTGATTTTACAACTGTTAATTGAAGTATTTATTAGCTAGATTATTCGTGACTGACGTAACTAACCAGCTAACATCTATTAATCCTACAATAAATCTTTCCGGGTGTCACTCATTCTCATTTTCCAGCTAAGTCGTGTTTCAATCTTTTGTGGCTACTTTTCTCCTTTTACGTTTCTTCTTGAGTTGTTTCTCCTCAAGTACGAACTTGTCCTCAAGGCTGAAGATGAGGATATTGTTTGGTGATGGCAACAAAGTCTTCCCACGTGGCCTCTGAATCAGGTAGGTGTGACCAGCGGATGAGAACTTGAGGGACTATAGAATTATTTCTCTTGGTCAGTCGCCTGTCAAGAATCTATATAGGATGGAGGACGACCTTGCCCTCTTCATCGAAAGAGGGAAGAGTGTTGCGAATTTTATGAATGTAAGTACACATTATCGTTAATAAGTAATAAAATAATGAGTGAGTATCATTACCACAAGGATTGTTGAATTACTAGTTATCGAAATTATGTTAACTCTAATTTTATTTGAATAAACGAAAGTGGATGGTGATTAATGCAAATAAACTTAAACTACTACTAGAATAATGCGCAAAAATCAAATAAAGATAAATTTCAGTGACCTAAAGATCTAGGCTTATGATTTCATTATAATTAGTCCGAATTGAATAATTTATCTCATCAATCTCAATTTATTTCCTAATTGATAATCGAGAATCCCTAAATTATCCACTAGTCTCTCCCAAGATCTAACGAAAATATCATCAATTGCTAACCCACTATATTCATATGTGAACTACAACAATCAATAATTCATTAGGTTTTATAAATCTCAACAATACTATACAAACCATGTAATTATATTCTTATCTCACATGTAATTTATGATTTTCTACGTATAGAATTAGACATATATCACTTCTCGAGTCAATATGATTTAGCAATAATTCAATTAGTAACCAAGTAATTGAAAGCATTGACAACCATGTAAAAAACTTAATTTAAAAAATAAATCAAGAATTGAATTGATAAAAATATTTAAAACATCCTAATTACATTACATCATAACCTTACAAAAAGAAATTAGTTCATAGTTAAAATGAAAGATAACTTAGCAATATTCATACACATAATAAAATAGAAAGAGGAAAATAAAATTAGAACTTGGATAATGATGAATTTTTTTCTTTGTATATGTATTATTCTTCAAGTTTGAAAAAATTCTCTCATCTTCCCCAAATATGCAGGAAATATGAATTTATCCACTTTTACCAATACATCTTCAACAACTCCTCTGTCCAAAACAGTGTGTGCAGTGCCTAAGCGCTAGAAGGCAGCACCTAGGCACTGCACTTGCTGCCCAGAATCGATTTTTGTAGCACTTATAGCCTCTTTCAACCAATTTTTCACCACTTTAGAGGCCAAACTAGATTTTGGTGTCTTCATATGAATTGTATCTCTATGTGTTGGATTTCCATTTCAACTTGAATCAACTAAATATGACTTCGTTGGAGAGAGTTATACTAGAAATACTAAGATGTGTCATCCCAGAAAATTGCAGCCCAGTTCTGACTCTTGAACTCAGTTTTGCTTATTGAAATCGACCGAATTGGATTTTATAGTAAACATATAAGGTGTAGATCTATATCTTGGATTTTCAATGGATCAAGAATAAAATTTATATAAAATTTATCCTGAGAGTTATGATTGAAATGCCAAAACTGCCATCAGTGGCACCACAACTTGAATTTTTCAACATTTCAACCAAGTTTTTGATTTCTTTCCATTTTCTTCTCTTATTGTCATTACCTATAAGATTTCAAACTAAATGTATAAAAAGTAACACAAACACTTGAAAACAAACCAAATGTTAGTCAAAAGATATATGAATTATTGGTATAAAACTAACTTATCACTGCCCTAACTGGAATACAATCATTTTCTAGTAGCTGCAGTGCTTAGATGCTACAACTTTAAGGTTGCAAACCTAAGTGCAGGTTATAGTAAGTAATAATTTTTTCGTGAGTCCGAGGTCAATCCATAGGGAAGTTGTTTGAAAAATTCAAGTTTATATTTTTAAAAAGATGGAGTTTATGTGAATCAAAATATATGAACAATTAATGTATGATGTAACTAAAGAAAAATCGAAGTAATAAAAGTACTGAGGATTAGAGATCCACTCTTGAGTTTTGGATAGAGAAATAGTTATTTATTCTTTTTACCTCTATTAATTGCCACAGAATCCATACATAATGAAGATTCCAATGAAAAAATATTATCAAGTAACTTATGCAATAAGGTAATCATGATATTGTCTTACTATTGCAAATTATATCTTAACGCTAACACTTATTTATGGGATCAAACATTTATGCACACCTTCGTCAACAACAAATTAAGGTTTCACATTAGCAGTCGGTGGGGTAAAACCGTACAATAAGCTAAATGAATCCAAGTATTTGTTGTGCCATTGGAGATACATAAATCAAGAATCACCACAAAATAAGTAGGGTTTAGATCAAAAATAAAAATAATAATACAACATACTTAAACAATTTCTACCCTTATAACTATTTCTCTTCCTCCATCAAGAGATTCACCCTTTTTTCTCAATAAAATAAAATTTAGAAAGACATAATAAAAGTAACAAAGACTAAAAATATAAGAGAAACTAGAGAATGCATTTCTATTACTACTAGAAAACTTACAATACTAGAAAATATACAAACTAGATAACTTAGCCTAAAGAAACCCTCTACCCCCTCCTCTTACAAGCTTAATACATGGCCTATTTATAGTACTTGGAGTAAGCTAGAGGCCAAACAAATAATGGAGGGGTTAATCAAGTAGTATACTAGTTGCCAAGAGTTGATAAGTTGTTACACAAATTTCTCACCCACTGATGAAGGAGATATGATCAAATTACCGAGTCATGTCCAAGAGCCGTCCTTTAACATCAACAGCAACTTGCACCCTATGGTTTTACCATTTCGACACATTTTCACACCATATTATCTTCAGCAAACTTGTTTATTTACCTCTTGGTATAACATATCCGAATTTCAGTCCAAAATAAATTTGGGCTCAAGATATATAACCGAATTGATGAAATAAGTCAATACTGGGCTGAACTCTGATCCGAATTTTGGTGATCTATTTTGTACAACTACGTGGATGAATTTTCTGCTATCATCAAGACTGAATTGGGCTAACCCTCCAACATAAAAGTTGTACCTCTATCTCTTGGCTTTCAAATGAAATAAGTTTTTGATCATGAAGTTATGCTCAAATTACAAAAACTGCACAAGTTTAGAAATATACTTCCATTTATTTCCTAACACAAAACATTAATAAAACAATAATATTAACAAGAATAAAGCAAGAAAAGTATAAAGGATTTGATACAAAAATATGACAAAATGTACACTTATCACTAGGCGCTGGAGCTACTGGAATTTTTTTTTTAATTTTTTAATTTTTTTAGGAAAAATGTAAGATGAATGCAGATTTTTGTACATCCAAGTGACATTTTTTCTTTATCTTCAAATCTGCAAATCAAATACTAAAAACAACAATAAAATTCACAAAAATCTCAAAAACTAATCAAAAAATTAATCAAATGGTATACAATTAATGGATATAAAACCCACTCATCAAATACCCCCAAACAAGTAATTTTTGTGGGATAAACCTTCTTCATAGCTGTCCCCAGATAAAGGAAGAGTTCTAAGAGTTTTCCAAAAAATTAGGGGCATAAAAAATCCAAATGGAAAAAAAGATAGCAAATGCTACCCAATCTACTAGATCCTTTACATAAAAATAAAGGTAAAAAATAATTTTATCCATCTCTAAATGTACACCCAGTAGATTATTTGATTCATATTGATGCAATGCAGCCAAATGAAGAAAATTGGCGCCTACTAAAATAAAAGGGAGTAAATGATGAAGACTAAAAAAACTATTTAAGGTGGCATTATCCATGGAGAACCCACGTCCCTAACTGTTGCTTGGTAATATTGTGCTAGTCCTCGAACGAAAGAAAGAAATAAAATAAGTAAAATATTAAGTAATAATCGAACCTACTAACCAAATGGTCCTAATTTTTTTTGTGAGTTTATAACTCAAAGAAATCTCAAAATATTATCAAAATGCACGATTTCAACTCAAGTGCCAAATTCATCCATCTTTAAATCCTTTAAGTATGTGTGTGTCTAGCCTCTTACACTTAACTTTTCGCCACTCAGATTGATTTATGCAAACTTACAAAAAATATTGATATCTTATTTATGTATTTTAGAACTCTATAGGCTTGCTTTTCATATTACTCTCTACTATGTAAACTAACACAACATCAATGATTATTAGGGCTTTAGAAGCTTGTAACGTGTGACTGGGGTAATGGTAGGATAAAAGATAATATAGTGGCTCAAATTACTCGTAGTACACAACTATTCTAAAACCTTATTGATGCGCACCACTACATCTTCGTCTCACATCTTCAAGTACCTTTCATCTCCTTATTAGTCACACCACTTTATTCATTCCATTTTTTTTTCACATTTTTTTAAGTGTTACATCCCCAAACATATTTATTTTTATGAACAATAAATGTTGCATTTTTTCCTCATCTTTCTTTATAATTTTTTTTAGGAGTTTTGTACAAATCACCATCTCTGTTTTGTTATTTTTTTTCAAACCACTTTCAATGCTCAAAATGATATTACTAAAATAATCATGAGCTAAATATGGGGTAATATGTAGATAAAAAGTTTATTTAAATTCTTTGACGAGGTTAATTTTTGGGGTGACAAATAAAATGGTTCAACAGGCTCAACGGGGGACATTAGGGATTATACATCATAAACAAAATGGTTTGAAAGGCTCAAACAGTCCAAAAATGGTCTAAATCAATTCCACAATGTTATGTAGCTTGAGATTTTTCTTTGAGTGATAGTCAAATAAGTTCTAGAATTATATGAGATCGATAAAATTATTAAGTTCACATAAACTTTCTCTAGGTAAGCAGAAAAATCAAATGTTCAAGGGTATGTGCTTAGTATGTCAAAAAATTACCAGAAAGGTAAAAATGCCACAAGAGTCAAGCACATACAAAAATATAACATTCATCAATTTCCAAAAGTTATAAACAAATAAGAGCAAATTTTCGTCATTGGGCCTAAGTAGAGAAAAACTCCACCCCAAACTTAGAACTAACATTGTCCTCAATATTAAATGAAAAAAAAAGTCATAGAAGACTTCATTGAATGAGGGTAGTGTCAGTTCTCATCTACTTCATCATCATCCTTTTCAAAAATAATGATGAGCGTGTACTCAATAGTTGGTGATATATCACTCCTTATTTTACAAATCTTCTGAAATGAAAACAAAAAAAAAATAAAATCATCAAACTAAAAGGAAAAATGAATGTTAAAAAACTAAATAAACCTATGTAAATAAAAAAAATGTAAAACACTTGGGTTGTCTCCCGAGAAGCGCTTAATTTAAAGTCATTAGCTAGACTTCTTCTTTGGATCTCGTCTGTGTTTGTTAAAATGATCGTAGACTTATTGAGGCTCCCACCACTATCAATGTACCCTTTTAGTCATTGCCAACTCATTTGGCGCATAAATTCCAAAATCTCAATGTTATCTTTATTTAAAAATCCAAATAAACTGACTTTTAAATGCTCAAATTATTATTTTTCTTGAGCAGTTACTTGGATACATTCGTCAACAGAGTTTACTCGCAAACAATTATCAATTCTGCTTAGGTGCTTCATAGGCTTAAATATTTTAAATGTGACTTATTCATCTTGAAATCTCAAGATTAGCTAGCCTTTTTGCACATCAATAAGAGCTTTTATGATAGCTAAAAATGATCGAACAAGAATGATTAGAATATCTTGGTCTTCCTCCATATCAATAACAATAAAGTCTACCGAGAAGATGAACTTGCCAACTTTTATCAACACGTCTTCTATGATCCCCTTCGGATACTTGATAGACCTATCTGCCAATTGCAATGAGACAGTAGTAGGCTTGGCTTCTCCAAGCCTACGTTTTCTAAAAATAGAGAGACATCAAATTAGTACTTGCACCAAGATTGTATAAAGCTTTATTAAAAAATGAATTACCAATAGTGTAAGGAATTGTAAAACTCCCTGGATCTTTCAACTTAGGTGGTAACGTTTTTTGAAAAATGGCACTGAACTCATCAGTGAGTGCCATAGTCTCATATTCCTTAAACTTTCATTTGTTGGATAGGGTCTCCTTCATAAATTTCATATAGTTGGGCATTTGTTCTAAGACATTTGCAAAAGGAATATTAATGTGCAATTTCTTAAAAATATCCAAAAATTTAGAGAATTGCTTATCTAGATTTTGTTTCTGGAATCATTGAGGAAATGGGATAAGTGACACATATGGATGAGGGTTGTCTAGAAATAGTTTCGACTTTGGTTTCTTAGCATCTTTGTTTAGTGTTTCACTAGTTTCAACAGACTCCTCTACTATATTTTCCTTTGTCAGCTTCCTTGGTTCATTGATTTTTCTTTCATGGTCCAACAACTCCTTACCACTACGAAGAGTAATGACATGAAAATTCTCCTTTAGGTTTGACTCAATGTTACAAGGCAATAACTCTTGAGGTCTTGCGCTCAGCATATTGGCAATTTAGCCCATTTGAACCTCTAAATTTTGAATAGAGTCTGTTTGATTTTGTATAGAAGTCTCTTGTTTTTGCAAAGTAGACTCCGTTCTTACCATGAATTGATTTGTGCTCATAGTCAACTAGGCAAGTGCTTATTCAAGTGAGATATTTTTTTTCTGGCGGCTGCAGTTGTGGTGGAGGTTGAGGCTGAAAATTTGATGGAGGCCTCATTATATTTTGACAATTTCTTCATCAAAGATTTGGATGAATTATTTTGCCCATTAGAGTTTTTGATGAATTGCACATGTTTGGATTGTGATGGAGCAAAATGGATTGAAAACTTGATATTTAGTGCTAAGATAAGGACCATTGCGAAAATTACATACCTTAATTGGTTTGGAAACTGTATTAGCAGTGAATGAACTAAGCTGTTGAGACAATGTAGCAACTTGAGCAGTGAGTGTAGTGAGGACATCTACTTCATGTACTCCAAATGCTTTCTTTGAAATAATTCTTTCAAAATGCCATTGATAAGCATTTATAGCCATGGTTTTAAGTAAGTTGTAGGCCTCATCGTGCGTCTTTCCCATCAGAGCTCCCCCAACTGCTACATCAACTAAAGTTTTAGTTGAGCCACTCAAACTATTATAGAATGTTTGCACTTGAAACCAATTTGGTATACCATGATATGGGCACCTCCTTAATAAATCCTTGTACCTTTCCTAAACCTCATGCAAAGATTCCAAGTCATATTGAGAAAATGTAGTGATATCATTCCGACAAGTAGAGAATTCAACCAAATTTTACCCTTGTCCCAAAGTGAAAATGGAAACAATCTCAATCTAATGGCATTAGCAGTAACACCATTGTATGTGTGCATTAGGATCCTCATTGGCTAATCCACAAAACTGATTAGCTTGAATCATCTTAATAATAACTGGTTTCATCTCAAAATTATTTGCTTGAATGATAGGGTGCTTGATTCCCGAGAGTGTATTAACAACCATAGGCATAGCAAAATCACATAATACCCTATTGTTCTCAGCAGTTTCCCTTGCGTCTACCATGGTGCTTTGTGATTATTTGGAAACTTCTCTCTTCACCTATGATCAACGCCTGGAAATTTGAAATAGAAAATTAAAGTAAAATAAAATAAAATAAAAAAATTCAAATTCAAATTATAGTTATTTGGTATCGATATTAATAAAAACAAATAGTCCCCGGCAATGATGTCAAAACTTGTTGTGAATTTTGTGAATATAAGTGCACGTTATCGTTAACAAGTAATAAAATAATGAGTGAGTATCGTTCCCACGAGGGCTGTTGAATTATTAATTACTGAAATTATGTTAACTCTAATTTTTTTTGAACAAACGAAAGTAGGTGGCGATTAATGCAAATAAACTTAAACTCCTACTAGAATAATGCAAAAAAATCAAATAAAGATGAACTTCAATGACTTAAAGACCTAGGGTTGTAATTTCACCATAATTAGTTAGAATTGAATTATTTATCTCATCAATCTCAATTTATTTCTCAAGTGATAATAGAGAATCCTTAAATTATCCACTAGCCTCTTATGAGGTCTAACAAAAATATCATCAATTACTAACCCACTATATTTCTATGTGAATTACAACAAATCAACAATTCATTAGGTTCTATGGTTCTTAAACATGACTATACAAACTATTCAAGTATATTTCTATCTTACATGCAATTTATGGTTTTCTATACATATAACTAGACACATGTATCACTCCCGGGTTAATATAATTAACAAATCATTTAATTAGTGGCCAAGTAATTGAAAGCAATAAGAACCATGTAGAAAACTCAACTTAAAAAATAAATCAAGAATTGAATTGAAAAAAAATATTCAAACCATCCTATTTAAATTACATCACAACCCTAGAAAAAAAATTAGTTTAAGGTGAAAATGAATGACAACTTAACAATATTCATACACATAATCAAAAAGAAAGAGGAAAATAAAAATAGAACTTGGTAAAAGATAAGTTTTTTCCTTATAGATGTCTTCTTCTTCAATCTTAGAATAAATCTTTCATCTTCCCCAAAATTCCTTCTCTTTGTTTTTTTCTTGTCTTTCCCTCTCTTTCTCATCTTCTTTCTTCCTCCCCTTCTTTTTTTTTCTCTTGTAGGCTTTTGGGATACTTAAAATTAGATGAGAAATGCCCTAAAGAGAGCAAAATATCCATTTTACCCATTTTTTTTGTTTGGCAGTGCCCTTACTAGAATATGAACATTTTCCAGTAGTTGCAGCATCTAGGTGTTGGAGCTACTAGAATTTGTTTTTTTTTTTTTTTAGAAAAATATAAGGTAAATACAAATTTTTGTACATCCAAGTGACATTCTTTTTTTCATCCTCAAATCTGTAAAATAAATACTAAAAACGATAATAAAATTCACAAAAATCTTGAAAACTAATTAAAAAGTTAAGAAAATAGTACTCAATTAATGGGTATAAAACCTACTCATTAGATAGTAGAAGCAACATTGTCTATAAAGCCCACCCTCTTTTTAAGGAGAGAAACATGGAACACGGGATGGATCTTAGCATGGACTGGTAACTAGAGTTTATAGGCTAATGTGGCTACTTTCTCTAAGACTTGAAATAGATTTGAAAATTTTGGACTTAGCTTCCACAATTTGGTTTTGTGCAAGGAGAGGGTTTCAACTTCAAGTAGATCCAATCTCTAACTTGGAATTATCTTTCTATACTTTTTCTGTCAGTTGCAGCTTTCATTCTTTCCTGTGCTTGTTGTAAATATAGTTTAAGATGTAGTTGGATGTACTGTCTTTCTTGTAGCAAGGATTTACTCCAATAACTGAGGATGCCATGTATGGTCCTTAAGCTAAATATGATGTCTTGTAACCATAGAGGGCCTCAAATGGTGTTATAGCAATGGCAATGTGAAAAATTGTGTTATACAACATCTCAACCATTGTTAACCAATTAGTCTAGTGCCTTGGTGAAGAATTACACATGCATCTTAAGTAATTCTCTAGACATTAGTCCACCCTCTCACTTTGGCCATCAGTCTGAGGGTGATATACTGTACTTAAGTGTTGTTGAACTCTGAGGTTCTTAAACAACTGCTTCTAGAACTAACTAATGAAGATTTTATCCCTGTCAGAGACTATACTGCAAGGTAAGCCATGAAGTTTGTAGATAGTGTCAAGAAAAGTGTATGCAAGATGAGAGTAAGTGAAAGGGTGATGTAGTGCAAAAAAGTGAGCATATTTTGTGAACCTATCAACTACAACCCATATTGTATTTTTGCCCTCTCAATTTGGGAGTTGCTCTATAAAGTCCATAGTAATAGGTGTATCCAAGCCTTATCTGGCACATGTAATGGTTGTAAAAGTCCAGACAACCTCTTGTTTTCATGCTTACATAGTTAACATATTCCACATTAAGAGACCACCTCATGAACCAGTGACTTAAGGCCAGGCCAAAGGAATATAGCTTGAACCCTTTGGATAATAGCTTGTTCCCCATAATGCACTCCTAAGTTGGATGAGTGCATGTATTCTACCACTTTTTTTCTCAAGTCAGTAGCTTGGCCAACATATAGTCTTCCTTTATATCTCAATAATCTTTCATTGTAAAAAAAATATGATAGATTATAAGGGGTATGTGATGCATTTTATGATGGTTCCTTAGGCTTGCTTATCTCCCTCATAGCTTTGTTGTATATCTTCCACCCACAATGGTTGCAGGACTGTCAAAGTGTTGGAGGAACCTTCCTCTATGTCTCTCATTGAAAGTACATTTGCTACCTTATTTTCTGCACCTTTCTTATACTCTATCTTATAGTCAAATCCTAACAATTTGGTCATGTACTTGTGCTGTAGAGGAGTGGAATTTTTTTGCTCCAGTAGGTATTTGAGATTATGTTGATTTGTTCATATGATGAACTAACCTTGGATCAAATAGGGTCTCCATTTTTCAATGGCTAAAGGAATAGCCAGAAATTCCTTTTCATGCACTGACAAACCAAGATTTTTAGACCCCAATGGTTTGCTAATGTAGGCTAAGGGATGTTGGTCTTGCATTAATACAACCCCTATCCCAGAATAGCGGACATCCGTCTCCACCATAAAAGTTTTCTTGAAGTTAGGCAACTGCAGAATTGGGAAAGAGACCATGACTTGTTTCAAAGTGTTGAATACTAGTTCTGCTTCCTTCTGCTACTTAAACTGACCTTCCTTCTCAAGCCAGTTAGTGGCAATTAAGCCATAATGTAGGATAAACTTTCTATAATATCCAATGAGCCCTGAGAAATCTCTCAAAGCTTTAACTGATCCGTCTCCACCATAAAAGTTTTCTTGAAGTTAGGCAACTGCAGAATTGGGAAAGAGACCATGACTTGTTTCAAAGTGTTGAATACTAGTTCTGCTTCCTTCTGCTACTTAAACTGACCTTTCCTTCTCAAGCCAGTTAGTGGCAATTAAGCCATAATGTAGGATAAACTTTCTATAATATCCAATGAGCCCTGAGAAATCTCTCAAAGCTTTAACTGACTTTGGTTGGGACTATTCTACCATAGCTTTGATCTTGTCAAGATCAACCTCTACCCCTTTGTTACTAATGATATGCCCTAGGTAGTCAATTTGGTTTTGTCCAAAAGCACATTTGGAGGCTTTAGCAAACAACTGATTTTCTAATAAGAGTTTGAAGACGACTTTCAAATATTTTTGGTGTTCTATCATGGTAGGACTATAGATGAGAATGTTATCAAAGAAGACAAGGATAAAGCTTCTTAGCTGGTGTCTAAAAATGTGGTTCATTAAAGACTGAAATGTTGCTAGAGCATTGGTCAAGCCAAAGGGCATGACCTTGAACTCATAAAGATCTGGCACTATCATGAAAGTAGTTTTTGGTATGTCTGGGGTGTGCAATTTGATTTGGTGGTAACCAACCCTCAAATCTATTTTATAGAACACCTTAGCTTGTCCTAGTTCATCTAAGAGGTCATCTATTAAAGGAATTGGAAAATTGCCTTTATGGTTAAAGAATTTAGCTTCCTATAGTCTATGCAAAACCTCTAGGAACTATTTTTTTTATACAAAACTCATCCTCTTCTAAGTTCTATTTTTATATTTTTCTCTTTCTCACTTTGATTATGTATATGAATGTTGTTAATTTGTCTTTCATTTTTACCATGAACTAATCTCTTTTTCTTGGGTTATGATGTAATCAAATTAAAATGTTTTGAATATTTTTATCAATTCAATTCTTGATTATTTTTCAAGTTGAGTTTTCTACATGGTTTTTTATGCTTTCAATTACTTGGCCACTAATTAAATGATTTGCTAATTATATTAACCCGAGAGTTGATATATGTCTAATTTTATGTGTAGAAAGCCATAAATTATATGTGAGATAGAAATATACTTGTATGGTTTGTATAATCCTGTTTGAGATCCATAAAAGCTAATGGATTGTTTATTATTGTAATTCACATAGGAATATAGTGAGTTAGCAATTGGTGATATTTTCATTAGATTTCGGGAGAGGCTAGTGGATAATTTAGAGATTCTTGACTATCACTTCGAAAATAAATTGATATTGATGAGATAATTTATTCAATTCAAACTAATTATGATAAAATCATAACTCTAAGTCATTAAATTTTTAACTTCTATCATTCATTACCTTTGATTTTTAATTTAGTTTAGTTAGATTTAATTTATAATCATCAATACATTCTTACATTTTTTTCAAATAAAATTAGAGTTAATATAATTTCAGTACTTAATAATTTAATAGTTCTCATGAGAACGATACTTATTCATCACTTTATTACTTGTCTACAATAACGTGCACTTGTATTCACAAAATTCGCAACAAGTTTTTGGTGTTGTTGTCGGGGGTTTGTTTTGTCAATATCGATACCAAGTAACTCTGATTTTAATTTGAATATTTTGTATTTTTGTATTTTTTATTTTTCTTTTATTGTTTGAGTGTGTTTTTATTTATCATCGCAAGTGTTTTCTTGTATGTGTGAGATGAGCATACAATGGTATACAAGATGACATATAATGTATACTATTTGGCCAACTGAATATGACATGACAAATCAAGCTTCAACTTGGGCCTTTGGAATTAATCAAATAGATGCCATTAATGCATTGACTGCTCAAGTAGAAGTCCTTTCTAAATAGTTGGAGAATTTTTTTGTAGCAAATACTATTCATTCACCATTCAAAGTATGTGAGTCATATGATGATTTTCATATAAGAACACAATACCAAGAGAGCAAACATTTGCACCACCATATGTCGAACATGCTGAATATGAGTGGAATTATAACCAATTGCAAAATTATCCTTTCTCCAACACTTGTAATCAGATATGGTTAAATCATTTGAATGCTTCATGGAGAAATGATGAGAATATGATATGGTATGCACCTAGTTACCCACCATTAGAGAAGATGCTAAGCCTTGAAAAAACATTAGCTCAATTCCAAAGTACTACCGGCCAAATCATGTTGCGAACTAAACCTAGTAATCCATCACAAGAGAATAAGTTTAGGTTTTAAGAAGTAATGACTCAATTAGCAAACACTCAGAGCCAATTCATGTTGGAAGCTATAACTAATGTCCAAAATCCATCATCACAATTTCAAAACTTGGAGATTCAAATTAGTGAGTTGGATAACATGTTTCCAACAAGACAACAAGATAATTTGCCTTACACACTTGAGGCAAATAGAGTGGGCGAAGAGCATTGTGATGTTATTTTGAGAAGTGATGAAGAGTGTGAAACTCTCTTGTTGGTTGAAGAACTCATCAAAGATGAACAAGAGGTATCAACACAAATACCTCTAGTGGAGAATGGAGAAGATCAAGGAAATGTTCAACCAAACCCATCTTAAAAGCCATTATTGAGAGTTTCTTATCCTTATCTTCTACATAATAACAAGCTTGTATCAAATATTGTGGAGGATAATACGAATATCTCATCATACACGCATGAATTAAAGGATCACGAGTTGGTAGATTGCTCATTAAAGTATTATATGGTGAAAAAATAAAGGTGTACTTGAGGATGTTGATAAATTTATTATCTATATAGATTTCATCATCCCTGCTATTGAAAAGGATAGAGACACTCGCTTCACACAAGGACAACTATTGTTGGTCATCGGGCATATACTCAATAATATATAAAAGATACTTGATCATGTCGAATTATGCTCACTATGTTTATTTTTGTGGGTTACCTACACTTCTGGAGCATACAAAGGCATGGCATGAGAAACACGAAAAGAAAAAAATCGACTGAAGAGTATAAATTAAGCGCTTCTTGGGAGGTAACCCCAAGTGTTTAACATTTTCTTTTATTTTTATTACGTAAGTTTATTTAGTTGTTTAGTATTCATTTTTTTCATTTAGTTTGATGAAATTTTTTTGTTCTTATTTCAGAATCTAATTTAAGTTTGGGAGAGAATTTGTAAAATAAGAAGAGATATGCCACCAACTAATGAATGCAAAAATTCATCAGTGTTCTTGAAGAGGGTGATGATAAAGTTGATGAGAACTTACACTACCCTCATCCAGGAAAGTTTTCTATGCCTTATATTGTTTTACTTAACATTGAGGACAATATTAGTTCTAAGTTTGGGGGTGGAGTTTTGCTCTTATTTGTTTATAGCTTTTGAAAATTGATGAATGTTTTATGTATGTGCATGACTCTTATGACATTTCTACTTTTCTTGTAATCCTTTGACATATTGAACACATAGCCTTGAACATTTGGTTTTTCTGCTTGCTTAAAGAAAATTTATGTGAACTCGATACTTTTAGCGATCTCATATAATTCTAGAACTTGTTTAATTGTCAGTCAAGGCGAAATCCTAGGCTACATAATATTAGGGAAGTGATTTAGGCCATTTTTGGACCATATGAGCCTTTCAAGCCATCATATTTATGATGTATAATCCTTAATGTCTCCCGTTGAGCCTGTTGAGTCATTTTATTTGTCATCCTATAAATCAACCTCAGTTAAAGAATTAAAATAAACTATTTATCTTACATATTACCCTACACTCAGCTCATGTTTATTCTAGTAACATCATTTTGAGCATTGAAAGTGGTTTGAAAAAAAATAGCAAAAGAGAGACGGTGATTTATACAAAACTATTGAAAAAAAATATAAAAAAATGATAAAAAAGTGCAACACACATTGTACATAAAAATAAATAAGTTTGGGGGTGTAGCATTTCAAAAAATATATATATATATGAAAAAATGGGAGTTTAAGGAATAAAGTAGTGTAACAAATCAAGAGATAAAAAGTTCGTAAATGTGTGAGATGAAGATATGATGATACCTATCAACAAGGTTGTAGAATAGTGGTGTGTTATGAGTAATTTGAGCCATTATATTGTCTTTTATCCTACCATTATCCTAGCCATACGTTACAAGCTTTCAAAACCCTAATGATCCTTGACATTGTGTTAGTCTACATTAATAGAGAGTAACATGAAAAAACAAGTTTATGGAATTCTAAAATATATAAATAACAGATCAATAATTTTGTTAGCGCCTAGGCATTGTAGCTACTAGACTCGGATGAATTTTTTTTTGAAAAAAATATAAGATAAATATAGATTTTAGTACATTCAAGTAACATTCTTTCTTCATCCTCAAATCTATAAAATAATATTAAAAACGATGATAAAATTCACAATAATTTTAAAAACTAATCAAAAAGTTAAGCAAATTGTACTAAATTAATGGGTATAAAACTCACTCATCAAATACCCCCAAACTTAATATTTTGCTAGTTCTCGAGCAAAAGAAAGAAATAAAACAAGTAAAATAATAAGTGATAATCAAACCTACTAACCGAATGAGCCTCAAAATTCGTTATGAGTTTATAACTTAAGAAAATCTCAAAATATCATCAAAATGCATGATTTCAACTCAAGTGTCAAATTCGACTACCATATGGAATTTTAAGGGCAAAATGGGCATTTTGCCCTTTTTAGGGCATCTCCCTTATATTTTGAGGGATTTCAAGAGCCTCCAAATTAGTTTTGGAGGGAGGAAAAGATGAGAGTGAAGAGAAGTTAAGAAAGAAGAAGGAAGAAAAGAAGAATACAAGGAGAAGATGAGAGATTTCTTCCAACATTGAGGAAGAAGACATCACAAGGGAAGAAACCCATCCTGTTCCAAGTTCTATTTTTATATTATCCATTTTCTCTCTTTGATTATATGTATGAATATTGTTAATTTGTCTTTCATTTTTACTATGAACTAATTATTTTTCTAAAATTGTGATGTAATCTAATTAAGATGTTTTGAATATTTTTATTAATTCAATTCTTGATTTATTTTTCAAGTTGAGTTTTGTATATGCTTGTTAATACTTTCAATTATTTGACCACTAATTGAATGATTTGCTAATCATATTGACCAGAAATATGATAAATGAGTCTAGTTTTATGTGTAGAAAATCATAAATTACATGTGAGATGAGAATATACTTGCATGATTTATGTAGTCTTGTTTGAAATTTATAGAAACTAATGAATTAGTGATTGTTGTAATTTACATAGGAATATAGTGGATTAGCAATTGATAATATTTTTGTTAGACCTCGCGAGGGGCTAGTGGATAATTTAGGGATTCTTGACTATTACTTGAGAAATAAATTGAGATTAATGAGATAAATTATTCAATTCATACTAATTATGGTAAAATTATAACCCTAGGTCTTGAAATTATTGAATTCTATAATTTGTTGCTTTTGGTAATTAGTTTAGTTTAGTTAAATTTAGTTTATAATCATCAACACATTATTGTATTTATTCAAATAAAATTAAAGTTAACATAATTTTGGTACTTAATAATTCAACAGTACTCATGAGAATGATATTTATTCATCACTTTATTAATTGCCCACGATAACCTACACTTGCGTTCAAAAAATTTATAACACAAGAACAAACACAATGGGTGTGCTCCTGTGGAGGTGAGTGCACAAAGGAAATGGTGAATAAGAACAAGAACACGATAAAGAGAGAGAACCAATGCGAGCTGTGTTATTATTTTCCAAAACTGATTTTACAACTGTTAATTGAAGTATTTATTAGTTAGATTATTCCTAACTGACGTAACTAACCAGCTAACATCTGTTAATCCTACAACAAATCTTTCCAGCTGTCACTCATTCTCATTTTCTAGCTAAGTCTTGTTTCAATCTTTTGTAGCTCCTTTCCTCTTTTACGATTCTTCTTGAGTTGTTTATTCCACTTATATGACATAATTATATAAGGTAAGGAATTTTATCTCGAAATCGTGTACATCAAGAGTTCATGGCTTCCTTTAAAAAGTTAATCGCAGAATATCAGAAGTAGTGGGTATCTGCTTGCTGTTTTTCTTATCCTGGGAACAAATCCTTATCAATAAGTTGCATCATTCGTATTATTAAGTATGTGGGGATATAAAGTTCATGTAGAAAGAAGAAAAAGCTTTAAGGATTTTGCATTGCAGAATTAACTTCTTGGCTGTTTTGCATGATTATTTGGAGAATAAATTATTATTTTATTCATTTGCTCTACTAAGGAATCCATTGACAAGTTTTTTTTTTTTTTGGTTTAAATTTAAATACAACACATTAATGAATTGTCACTCGAAAATAAATTGAACTTAGGCACTGGAATATTTCAATTCGATCGTTTATTTATTTCAAATGGTGTTTTATTTTTATTTTAATGATATCAATATACGTTAAGTGTACATTATAAATGTCATTTTATGTACTTTGTCTTGTAATGATGATATTAAAATAGGAGATGAAATATCATTTGAGATATAAAATCCGACTTTGAAATATTTATATAATTCGTAATATGGGCAAAAGAATAGACTAACCATGTCATCGACTGAGGAAAAACGTAATTGCATGAATATGAAAAATCAAGAACATCATGAGACACATGGAGACATGCATTACTCATATTCAGAGAGTAAGATAACAAGATTGCAGATTTCTAACTATGCTTGCAACACTCACACTTCCATGAATTACACTCCACACCAACAGGAGCAGTTTTGGGTTAGGGTTTGATTAGAGTTGACCAACTTCGCACACCATCCTTTAGATTCTTTTGATTAATAGGACTTAGATTTTTGTCTTTGGAATATAGTATTGGTACACCACACATAGAGCTTATTGTAAAGGAGTAGTAATCTTTGTTTTACTTTTGAGCTTTTGTAAAATTCTACGTACTACTACTCCTTTTGACTGTATATATATAGGTTGGGGTTATTGTCTTAACCCCACTCCTGATCGGGTTTTTGAGAAAAACATAAATTCTAATTTACAATTTATTTTGTGATTTAGATTCAGTTGATATTTTAAGGTCTTGATGTATTGTTAGATTTGGGAGAATTGAAATAAGTTGATTCTTGCCATTCTCAACTTTTATTTTCTATATATTATTTTAAATTTTTTAACATGTTATCTCATTGTCATGAAATCTACTCTTTTTGATAAAAAAATTTCCTGAACAATGAGCTCTTTTAGCAAAATAGGGTCAATCGTATAAAAAAAATAGCCTATTGATTAAGTGTTAAAGTGTATTTCTGAATCATTTGTGTGATTACATAAAGTTATGTTTTATTTTGAACTCTCATATTTGCCTATATCTATTTGGGCCCTTCGGTAGATTGTTATTTTAAAGAATTAGTTTCGAATATTATATTGGTTGCCAGTGGTAATACAAATGGAAATTGATTGATTAATTAAACCTTCCTGCCACGAATATAATAATGATCACAGTACATTGTCTGTGAGCTAAATAAATTATTAAAAAATTTACACTTTTGCTAAAATTTTGAAATAAGTGCATGAAATAATTTGATATTTGAGGGCTTCATGTCGTCCCAGTAAGCCATGATAATAAGGCCATATTGCGTCCGTTCTTGGGGCATGACAATATGAGATTTTTTGCAGCACAACTGAGATGAGGCCACGCCAAAGGTTTTGCCTCTTTTTCCTTTTTCTTTCCTTTTGTTTGCTCACATTTTTGTTGTAAATTACAAATCCCACCCCTAAAGTTTGTTCAATTTCCCAAGTTCATGAGTCCAAATTATCTATATTCCTACAAATTTGACAAGATGGTTTAACACTTAGATTATTTGAGACGGATCATTAAAGGGTTCTAGCTTAATTTGATAAATCTTATAAAAGTATATGAAATTGGAGTATTAAGGGAACATTAGTGTTTTTCTTCACAAAATACCCTCATCATTATTTTTAGCAAGGACTATCCTGAAGGGCAACAAAGACATTTCACGCGTTAGAACCGTAAACAGAAGGTTGACAACAATTGTAGCCTTTGAAGGAATTATTGAAACCATAATCTTGTTCAATGGAGCTGTAATCCTGGCCTGGAATTGACACAGGACAAAGTATTACAAGGGCACATTATATTTTCCCTGTATCTCTTGGAATTCCCTTCACTATAAGGTTTAGGTTTAGATCCCTCTCAATCCCACCACGCCTGGAGGTGGCGTTGTTACTACTTGGTTGAGGTGGATTCTTGTTAAGCAATGACGAACCTGCAAACGGGGCATTTCCCCTGGCTCTTCACCCACGGCACGATGCAGTCCTCATGAAACATATGGTTGCAGGGGGTGACCGTCACAAACTGTTTAGTCTCGAAATCTTCCAAGCAAACCGCACACCTTGTTCCATCGTCGTCCTGGACAGAGCTTCCAGTGTAGCTGCCTGTGGACTTGGTGCTCAGTCTCTTGATTATATTGCTTATATGTGGGCTGTAGAGTTGTTTCCTCAGCTTGTTAAGTGCCTGCTTCTGCTCTTCTGGACTCAGCCTGGATTGCTCCTCTGGACTCCGCCTGGATTGCTCCTCTTCCTGTAACAGATTGTACCATGGTTCGTAATACCTTGGAGGAGTGTCAGGCACGGGTCTTCGAGCTCTGGGATGCGTGTCGTAGTCGTCGATGAGTAGTAATGGTACCGAAGGACGAGGGGGTGCTGCTGCTCGGAAACTGCACAAAACAAATGTGATTTTCAACTTTACATTGCTTGTATACAGTAATATGTGTTCTTTGCAAAATCTATCAGTTTGGATGATATTACTCAATGCGTTTTGGTGTATATTGATGGTATTGCAATATAAGATGGAATAATTCGGGGTGAATACACCTATCTCAAACCTCATATTTCATTTATTACATAAGATGATACTAAGGATTAATTACAAGAAACTCCATGCAGAAATAGCATAATTAATGATTATACCCCGATCCTTCCTCTTTTGATTTCCCAAAGGGGCAAACTTTTTAATCTCGATCTGATCTTGCGAAGACCACCCATTTACATGATAACAATTGTAATTGTATTTGCTTTGTGGTTGATAACTTTTCTTGGAACGTAAATCAATCACATGATGTTTAAGTCTACTTGCCCAGCAATTGAATTGGAGTTGATCAGATCAAACTTAAACTACTCCCTCTATACCAATTTATTGCTCTCATTTTCCTTTTAGAACGTCACAATACAAGACTTCATTTCCTTAAATTGAATTTTTTTTTTTTAATTTAATGATATGACACTAATGGCTCTCAATTACTATTTTTAAATTTAACAATGATAATACAAAAATACATAAATCTCACACTTTTTCAATTCATATATAGCTTCACGTACAACTCTCATCTAAAACTTTATATTGGACCCATATGAACACAATTTTGGGCCGGAGGGAGTATAATTTATTATTCATGAATGTATAATATACCCAAGGTTTTTGCTTTCTCATGGATCGTATATATGAAATGCATTACTATACAATAAAAGCCAAGAAATCAATCTGAATCACCTGGCTAAGCCATAATTAGGTCCTACCGATCTCTCCTCAAATAACAACCATGGATCTCTTGTTTGTCCTCTGGGATTCTGCATACAAAACAAAAAAGAGGAAACCAAAAAAAAAAAAAAAGAATGAAAAATATGCTCATATATCTCATCTTTATAAGTTTTAACTCAATTCATACGACTATGTTTTTCATAATATCAACTACTTTCATCCTGAAAAATCTTTTACACCATAAAACTCATATATGCAGATTCAGGGAACAAACCAGAGATCTTGCTGGAACAAAGTCTGATAGGTTAGTAGGCAGATAAATCCAGTAGTCCTGTCCAGACTGCCAATTTTCCGGGGGTCGAGAATAGCGGGAGCTTCCACTCATGGTGCTAGATGATGGTTTTTACAGCCCTGGAAGATGAAATGGAGGTTCAGGCTGAGGAGTTTTATTCACCAAATTTTCCTCTGTTGTGGTTTTGTGCCCTTTGACAAGCTTGGGGAATTTTTCTTGCTTTATTTATGTCATTCAACTCATCTGTAGTGGCTAAATTTTAACGTCTTTGTTCATTGTAAGATGCCATTTTAAAGCGTGGTGGTGTCCAGGATAAAAAGATCCATCACTGGATATGAAGCAAGGAATTTGATTCTGGCAAAATGGGTGTGCAGTTCCTACTTTGAATCTAGAAAGTTAGGAAAACTGCAAGCAAACCCCACCCCCAACCCCCCTCCCCAGTCGTGGACGTCAGTTTGCGTGCAACTCAATTATCTACTTCATAAATTTAGTTAAAAATATGTGTTCAGTATAACTTGACTTAAAATTTTAGATAAAAATTAAAAAAAAAAAAAAAAAAATAAAAATATTTATAAAATTGATCTCAAAAATAATAGTTGAGATGATGGTGTCATGTGTTTATTTTTAATTAACAGAGTACTTATGAAAAGAAATTTTTTTATTTTAAAAGATGAAATCTTATTTTGGAACGTTTAAAAATTAAAATAAGAGAATAATAGGGAAAGTAAAAAGTTGAATAAAAATAGTTTAAAAATTAAAATAAGAGAATAATAGGGAAAGTAAAAAGTTGAAAAAATATATATATATTTGCAGTTTGACCTCAAAAAGTTGGCAAAAGTTTAGATATGAACTTGTGACATGGCGCTCAACTACACCGCATATTTTGCCCCTCCATCTGCCAGGGGCTTAACCTGGCAACTCGCGGTGGTCCTAAAAACAGATTTAAAAGGGAATTCCACAACAGAGTACTTTGCGGCTGATGTAGAAGTGTCTTTCATTTTCCTGTCATTGCCCATTTGGTTGAAGTTCCATGTGAAAATTACTGGATTCTAACTGGAATACGAAGATAAAAACGTGAGAATAAACGAAATTTGAAATTTCAAAAATAGTTGAATCACATGTAAAATGTTACCAATATTCACGACAACTAACACAGGAAAAATGAAAAAAAACAAAAAAGAAACAACTTATATGCAAAAATGTCCTTAAAAATCGTAGCCCTTCTATTCTAAACTTATGACTTTTATTTTTTGTTAGGATCGTCCAAAATAAAATATTATTTTTTAAAATAACTTTCTTTTCCCTCATAAACAATTTTCTCCTTAAAGTAATGACGTGGTACCATCAAATCTAAAATATATAAATTGCAATGGGTCATATATGGAACTAGTTTGTAGAAACTCATAACTTGACTTGCTAGGTTTTTAGGGACCTAGTATCCACCCTTCTCCAAACTAGAGAGCCGGCAAAATTAGACCATTAAACCTGCTACATTCGCTTTACAATTTAAAATATTCAAGAAATATAATTTTAAATAATAATATCACTATAATTTTTTAAATATAAAAAAATAATATTATTAACAAAGAACTCATTATTTTTCACAAATTTATGTGTATGTTTTAATTTTTAAAAAAATAAAAAATTTAAATTTTTTTATTACTTATATATATATTGAATGCATAAAATATTTATTAATTATATATATTAAAAGGGTCTAATCCAAGTCTAAAAACTAAAATCCAAAACTTGGCCTAAGACCTTTATGATTTTAAAGCCCTCCCCAACCGGGGCAAGTTCGGGAGTTCGAGTTTGACCCAAATTCATTGTCATCGCTACCAAAATACTATTTTTGAAGATAATCTTATAAACATACTAAAAACTTTTATTATTTCAATTCTCATCTAAAATTCTGTGTCTAACCAAATTGGATACATAATATTAGAACGAAAGGAGTATATAAAGTGGCATCTATTTCAATTTGTATTTCATCATGTATTATACTTCATGAATACAAACAAAGTGAATGCAATTCACGACCAAGTATTTATTTAAAATAATATTTCATACACTTGACGTGTATATACGATGTGAAATAAAAGATAAAATATTAATTTACAATAAAAGATCTAAACTTATAACGGGAGGGTAAATGCACAATGCATTCCAAAAACGTTGATTCTTGCACTCTACAGTCACTCCCGTATATGATGCAAAAATCAACATTTTATGGCATTTGGCTCCACTTCTTACCTAGAATGCTTGCAACCTAAAAACATAAAAAGAAAAGATTTTTTTCAATGCTTTTCCAACAAAATAGAAATACTCAATACGAGAGGCCTTCATTCATTTCCCCCTGGTTTCCCGTCGTTGATTTGGAGGATGGGATTCTTTTCTTATCTTATACCTCCCTTACCATGGATCCCTACATTACATCTTTTTCCATCACTTATTTTGCTTCTCCAATGTTCACATTCCTTTTTCATCAATTTCCTTGCTCTCATTTTTCCCGCTCAATCCTCTTCTTTTTTAATTTTTCCAGATGAGAAAGAAATTCATCAACCAAGAAGATCCCTGGCACATGAAAATGTGTTGGATCATCTAAGATTCGTTGTGGTTGATCAAAGTCGTGTATTATATGTCAGGTTTTTGCCATGGCTCGAAAAGGTACTTAAAACGAATTGCATAACACGATTGAGCTTACATACCCATAGACAGATTATTTACCAACAGAATAAGAATAGAAAAAGATGCAGATCGTAGGCAACTCTGTAGTAAGTTTCAGCCAAACCACACTTACCAGATGCATAATGCAATGATATTTACAAAGAACGAATGTGTGGAGGGAAAAAAAGTGCCAAAAGAAACACACATGCACAAGTATTTACCTTACAACTTGTTAATAGGATGTGAAAAATGAATGAAATGGATCATGAACTCCAATGACGTACTTGTTTTAAATTGTGAAGAACCACAAACCTACAACTTGGAGGAGTAAAAAAGAGAATTCAGAACCCGATGTATGCAGCACTCACCAAAGGTCTACCAGTGGTGCATAGATATCATGCCATGTGTTGAGTCTAGAGAAGGTGAAAAACCTACTATAGGAGACAGATCCCTGTGTTGACCAATGACTTCTAACTAGTTTTAGGTCTACAAATTAGTGAAATAAGGACCAACATCACAACGGCATAACATAATTTTCAGAGACAGTTTGAGTGAAGAATACCTGATGCTTAAACTCTCACATGTTGGATCATGGATGGAAATTTTGCAGCATAAGTCACCTCTCATGGTTGAAGACAAATATAAATTCCAGAATATAGATTCAATAGACATGAAAGCAGCACGCGTTTGAAGGGGAACCATCTTGTAAGTTTCCATAGCATGTTATCTAAAAGTTGGACAACTTCAGCTTATGTGGGAACCAACTAAACCAAAGGAATGCATGCAAACTTTGCTATGTGAACAAATAGAAATCTTCTAAAATCCAACAACTTGCAAGGTGGTTTTCTTGATATGTCAAAGTTCTGAAGAACATAATTAAAAGGTATTTTCTTTCCAAATTATTTTGAATTCGAAAAAGATCAGAATACTCTTCCATAACGAAACTCTTAACTTCTACATAACATTACTTTTGGCATGACTATTGTCATTTAGTCCACATTCACCGTAGGGTAACTTTTTTAAAGCATTCTTCACTTTCTGTAACTGTTGGGGTTTGGTTCACAAATCAACAACTGCACACACTGTTAAAAGAAAATCTAGACTAGTCTTTGCATCAACTGGCAAGGCATAGGAGAGGGCAGTAAATGTAGCAATGGCAAATGTCAGGTTGGGGTGGATTCCCTAGGGGTTGGAACCGTTAGACCCGCTAAACCCAGTTTGCAATTTTCAAAATATAATTTTTTAAAAAATATCTTCATGATTTTCTAAATATGAGAAAATAATATTATTAACAAAGAATTAATCATTTTAATTAAGTAATAATATATTTGTATTATATGTGAGTAATCTATGTAATTTATATATATTTCTTATATATTTAAATGGGTTGGGTTAGGCTCGAGTTGGTTCAAAAATAGTAAAACCCAAAATCCACCCCAAGACTCGTTTATGGTCTCATTACCCACCCCAAGTGGAGCTAATCTGGGTTGACCTAGAGTCATTGCTATCCCTAAATAAATGTAAGACTGTGCATCATGTTCTCCCAAAGTGTAAAAGATAGATCATATGGATACACTCTATACATTCCTTTATAGCTAAAGTTTGTGATCGTGATCGAATTAGATTTAGCAAACTCAGCAATCAAGGTCCACAAAACTAAATCTTGAAGGTTGAAACTTGTCTCCTGAATAGTAATTTCATGTTCAATCATTTCTTTAAAATTAATTAAACTTACTTTCCCTCTAAAATAGCTATATTATCAACTAATCTCCTCCCTCTTTCATAATTACAGAAATCTCCCCTCTGAATTTGCTCCATTACAAAACCCAAACGAAAGTCATGAATTGACAATTTTGCCCTCGACTTAAAAGATTAAAAAAATAGTCAAATTATCAGTTTATTAAATGATCATTATGCACCTGGTTGTCTTGTTTATATATTTGGGAAGAGGTGCATTAGCAATATTTTTGTAATTGAAGAGATGTATTTATAATATATCCATAATTGAATTTCATTGTCCCAAAAAAGTCAAAAAATATCTCAAATACAAATGTCATTTTTGCCCCCCAATTATATAGAGAGTGTTTTAGATTTTGGTGTTGAAGTTTTAGAATAGACTCTTTCATGTGCACATAACTTGGCATTAACTTCCATTGGTGTTGAAATAGGTTTGCAATCAAGTATCCCAAATCTCTCCAGCAGGTCTCTCGCATACTTTTATTGACCGAGAAACAACCCTACTTTTGTACGGTCAACCTCTAATCCCAAAAAGTGCTTGAGTTCTCCAAGTTCCTTCTTCTGGAAACGAACTGATAAATTCTCCTTCGTCCGAAGAATTTCTGCCTCATCATCACCAGTTATGATTAAATCATCCACATACACTAGCACGATAGCTAGATTTCATTCATTGACTTTGACAAACAAACTGGAATCTACAGGTGTTATTGAATAACCACTTTATATTAAAAATTCAGCAATCTTACCATACCAGGCCCTAGGTGCTTGTTTCAGTTCGTAGAGTGCTTTCCGCAGCTTACACACATATTCAAGTTGATCTTGGTTCTGAAAACCCATTGGTTGGATAATGTAGATCTCTCGATCTAGCTCTCCATGAAGAAAATCATTCTTCACATCCATCTGCCCAGTCTTTGTTGGCTGCAAGCGCGAATAGAACTCGTATAGTTGTAAGTTTTGCCACAAGACTAAATGTTTCATCATAGTCTAGGTGTTTTGATCCAATTTTGAAGAGGCAATTTATAGAGGCACATTCCTATGAAATCCTAAATCGACTATCTCCCTCCCCACCACAACATATCCTCCCCCCTTTGTCCATTTCTCCCTCTTGTTGGGATAAACATACCAAATTTAATCAAATTACCGATTAAATACCAACGCAATAGAAACAATAATTATCGCTCACTTGTGTGAACCTACCAGAAAATAATAACAAGCAAATCAATCACAATTGCAATAACATAAAATCAAGAAAATGAAGAATTTTTAACGTGAAAAACCTCCTTGATGTGATGAGTAAAAACTACGGGACCATAGTCCACCAAAATAATCTCCACTATAATAAAAAATGAGAATACAACAAGTTCAACAATCTGCCTCAAGTGATATACAATTACAAGCACCTCAAGATAATTCAATCTTGACAACAAACAAGTTCTACCAAAAAAATTTGGAAAAATCTCACAATAAACGTGGCACTACTATCCATGAACGGTAGATGTGATCATGGTACGATTTAACAATTTTTTTTTATTAATTTCAAATTGAATTGCCCTATGCAGTTTTACTAAATATTAATTTCAAATTGCGATTTTACTAAATAAAATCATAAGTGCGGTTTAGGACGATTGTGGGTGATTGCGGGAGTTGCATGGTTTTAAACAACAAAAATAAATCATGTGATTGTAAAAAAATATATATTTCATTATTTTAGAGAGATGAAGAAAATGCAAAATAAGTGAATTTAATATTGACATGTAATATCAAAATTACATGAATTGAAAGATTATGTCTTAACAATATCAAATCAGCCAATATATTCAATAAAATCTAAACAACAACAAATTTTTGCCACTTCAACTTGATTCTCCAATAAGTACAAAACAATGGGAAATTAAACAAGATCAGAAATGGCATGTGCAACTTACTAGCATTCCAACCTTCAAATGTCTTATCAATAATTGTATAAAAATGCATTACTATACTCAATCTGCAAGAAAAATAAAATTTTTAGTGTAAGTAAAGACACAAAATATAAATTATAAAGTATCTTATAAAGTTACAAACCTAATAAAAATTCTCTTTCCTTCATATTAATCATCTAAGCTTGCATAAGAGCTTAATCCATCCAATTCTCGAAGATGAACAAACAATCATTACTATAAATAAGAAATACTTAAAAGCATGATTTAAAAATAAACAAAAAAAATTGAAGTGTTTTACCTTTTTCTAACTCCTTAAATTGTTCAATATTCTCCATTATTGCGCGAAAATCAATTGGAGAAAGTGTAACACGTAACCAATCTTGAGAGCATATGAGGGCCTCTACCATTTTTGAAGATAGAGAGCTTCTAAATGGATCAATCACATGACCACTTGTGCTAAAAGCCGATTCTAAAGCAATAGTAGATACTGGAATAGCAAAAATATCTCTTGCAACTTTGGAAAGAATAGAATGTTTTGGAGTGTTCACCTTTCACTAATTTAATACATCAAAATTTTTGCTTGATTTTTCACAACCATCAAGTAAGTATCTTGCTACTTTAGATTTGCTTTCAACACACTGCTCTTCTTCCAAATGCTTAGCAAATTGAGATTCTAATAATTCACTTGGGTCATTTTCTCCATCTACCTGCATGTAATTATAGCCTTGAATTGCATGGTCATCTTTACCAGTTTGCTGAAAATTGAAATCTGTGTAATACTTATACAATAAACCCAACAATTCTTCTATTTTGTTAGTCATTCTTTTCACAAAAGAAGCATCACCTTCATATATTTTTGCAAAACCAAAATTAACGTACTTTAACTTGTATCTTGGTTCCAAAATAATAGCAACAAACAACAACTAGTTGATGTTATCAATGTTTCCCCAATATTTGTTGAACTTTTCTTTGATCCGAATAGCCATTGATGCCATATCACAATCTCCCTTATTGAACATAGTAGACAAACCAACATGCACAGTTGCAAGTTCATGAAAAAATGAATTTGAAGTGATATATAATGAACTAAAGAATTTTAATGTCACATGATAGAAGATTTTTAAGAACTTGACAAAGTTCCAGCATAATCTAATCTATGTCCATCGGAGGTCCAAGCATTAATCCAATCTATGTCCATCGGAGGTCCAATTATCTTATTCCCTCTCACTTTTCTCTTTTTTCCCTCACATTCTCCATCTTGATTCAATCAAAGTAGTCTGTGTATTTTTTGTCTTCATCCACTAACCTCTCAAAAGCTTTCTCAAACTTCTCGATAGCCTCAAGCATTATATAAGTTGAATTCACCATATTTCTACATCTAAACAAACAAATCTCTTAGAATTGATTTTTTCTTTCTCTACACACTTCTTGAACGACTTTAGCCTATTTGGAGAAGACCTTATATACTTCACATCATTCCTAGCCCGCATTATGACCTCATTTTGCTCTTTTAGCCCCTCTTTGACAATCAAATTAACTATATGAGTTGAACACCTTATATGCATGTAATCATTATTCAAGATGACATCTTTCCATTTGCATTTTTGTTTCAAATGATTAATTGTTTTATCATTAGAGCTAGCATTATCCACCGTAACTATGAGAACTTTATCAATACCCCAGTGAATCAAGCACTATTCTATTTGTTTCCCTATTGTTTCCCCTTTATGGTCTCAATAATGCAAAAGTTTATAATTCTTTTGTGTAATTTCCAATCATTATCTATCCAATATGCAATAAAACACATAATTTAAATTTTGTAATGAAGTCCAAGTATCGGTAGTCAAGCATACTCTTTGATTTTTCAAAACCCTTTTCAACTTCTTTTTCTTTTCAAGAAAGATTTTCATACAATCCATAGCAACAGTATGCCTAGATGGTACTTCAAACCTTGGCTCTAAAGCTTGACAATAAGCTTTAAACCCTTCCCCCTCCATAATCTTAAAAGGCAACTCATTGATGATTACCAGTTTAGCAAGACTTTTCCTTACTTCTTCAAGATTTACAGCCTTTTCTTTAATGGTAGAATTATCATTTTGGTTGCCACACACAATTTTATAATCATGGATAGTCTTTTGTGGCACATCTAATTTAAATGGATACTTCTTGCATGAAGACTTCAAATGTGTTCACGTACTAGTAGTTTCATTAAGTTTTGGATGAGCAGCATAGCTCATGCCACAATAGTTGCATGCAACTCTAGGTGGGCTACTACCTTCCAATTTAGTAAAGTGGCCCCATATTTTAGAGGTAATCTTTGAATCGTCTCTCTTAACTATTTCAACTGCTTTAGTTATTTGCTTTTTCAAGGCGGTAGCTTAGATGATTTATTGACTTTTGAACATGATTCATGTATGCCCTTTTTTCATTTGGATTGTTCTTTTGAGAGAGAACCTTGTCATCACCTGATTCAATACTTTGAGTTTGTTCTTGAGCTTGTTCTTGTTCCTTACTTGAAGCTATCGTTTCCACTAGAATTTTCAAGTTAGAAACTTCTTCAGAAACTACAATCTCATTCTGTTTAACATAAACAAAAAAATAGAAAAAATTTAATATAAATTAATACCAAATCCAAACACATGAAAATATTATCAAATCTAAAAAAGTAAATATATTTTAAACATATAATGAGACTTACTATTGCATTACTGGTATTCTCCATGGGATGGACTCACTAACAAATTAATTTAATACCTGTATTGAATTAAACCTATTAAAACATTATTACAAAAACCCGAAATATACAAAATTAAATCAAAGATTCTGCAAAATACTATAAAAAGAATGCAATTTGCATTCGGTTTTGAATCAAAATAGAATGCAAAACATATTCTGTTTTGACTCAAAACATAATGCAAAATGCATTCTTTTTTTAATGCAAAGTGCATTCAATTTATTCAAAATAGAATGCAAAATGCTTTTGCATATGTTTTTATTGAAAACAGAATGTGCAAAACATGATGTAATTTTGCATCTATTTTTATTGAAAACAGATTCTGTTTTCAATGAAAATAGAATGCAAAACATAATGCATTTTGCATCTATTTTTATTGAAAATAAAATTTGCAAATAAGAATGCATTTTACAGTATGTTTTCAATAACACAATGCACATACACGCACGTAGAATTATAAATGGTGTATGAATGTGTTGTTTAGTTAGGGAGAATGAATGCAATGGACACTAGGACTATAATTTGTTGCAATTGATTAAATTAATCTCAAGTAACTGTCTCTCCCCCTGAATAGATTGTGAAGACTAAGAGTATGGGATGAATAATTTTCAAGAAAATCCTTATTGATTGTTTGAAAGTAAATATTTCATTAATGGCCACAGAGGATGTGTTTCACCTATAAACTAAAGGATTTTAGTTATATTTATATGTGTTTATTATAAATTGGGCAAAACAAATACGATTATCAGGAACATAGTATAAAAAAAAGTGAGTAACAAAACTCTTCTCTTCAAAATTAGTATTGGTTTTTGCTATCCAATCATTCCTCTCCCCCGTGATACATATGAAAGAAAAATAAAATTACGGAGAACATTTATAAACATTCATAGCATGATTGACATAACTTTTGAGAAATATAGGTAGAATATGCAATACGCATAATAATATCAAACAATTGCAAATGCAAATATATATATATATATATATATGTATATATATATATGGAGAAATTAGACATGGATTTTATTTTTCTAATCATTTTTAGAAAAATGGAAGAAAAGGGAACTCACTTGATTTCAATAACTTGCTAGCCCTGGGCCCTGGCTGTCTACCTTGAGAAGTAGTGAGGTGAATTGAGGAAAATGGAAGAAAATGATCCTAAACAAGCTTGTGGGTATTGTGACTTGGGAGAAAGACAGATGGGAAGACAGACTTCTGTTGCTCTTGAGTCTTAAAATTGAAAGATGAAAGTTAGGAGAAAGAATAATTAGCTTAATTGCTAGGGTTTGCTATGATAGATTAATTACAGAATTACCTTTTTAAATTGTAAATAAGTGGCTCAGTTGGCGGTTTGTTTAGCTCCTAAATTGCCACTGCCACTGCACTGCCCTAGCTGTACGATTTTTGTTTAGTATTTTAAATTACGATTTTAGTGATAAATCAATATTAATGATGCAGTACGAGACGATTCGGACGATTTTTTAAAAATTATGATCAAGCCTAATGAATGGTTTTTTATGAAAGGAGGCTGTAAATCTGATCTCCACCATTCACAATTTAAAATTGTGAGTCCTAAATGTACTGTCAAAATTTTCAGTTTGATCCAACGGTTCGATTTTCTGAAACAGGCTCTTGATCGAGACTGCCCCCAATATTATTTCAAAAAACATGATTGCTCTGTTCATCACAGAATCAAATGTTAAAGAACACAGATCCGAATCTCCATCATCCAAATTGTAGCTCAATGTGTCATAAATGTGTTGTCCAAATTTTAGCTTGATCCAACGGTTCGATTTATTCGGATGGTATTTTAAAAGTGAAAGGTCGGGTGATGCTTTCAAAACTAATTTCTTCTGCTCCTCTCTCTTTTACTCTCTTGTTTTTGATGATTATGAACCAATCTGGACTCTATACCCTAAATAAATAAAAAATGTTATTTGATAAAATTGTCCTTTCATGTGATTTAATTCCACATGCTTCATTTAAATTGAGTATTGGAATATTTCCACATTAAGGAAACTCAACCCTCTCTCTCTCTCTCTCTCTCTCTTTCTCTCCCTCTCTCTCCCTTCCTTGCACTACTACCACCTCATCAATCTTCTCTCTTTCTCCCCAACGCGGGCCATCCCCCTCCTTCCCATTGTCTCCTACATCTCTTTTTTTCAATCGCTCCTATCTCTTTTTTTCGCCCACTCTCTCCTCTCTCCATCCGTTCCACTGCCTCCTCCTTCTATTTCCCCTCTACTAGCCGATTTTTCCTTCTCACAAGCCTTCCCCATCTTCCTCTCTCTCACCTCCTCTTCCATCACCTAATCGTGTTTTCTCCCTACTCACTGCCTCCCTTCCTTCCCTCATTTTTCCCATTGCAACTCTTAAGCAGAGAAGAAAAGCAATGACTGGAAAAGGAAAAAAGAATTGAGAGAAAGAAATAGAAAAAGATAAAAAAAGATAGAGGAAGTTTTTAACTATTTTTATGATATAAAATTATTTCTAATTATTTTTTGAAGTCATTTTTTTTTTAGATATTAAATACTAAAATACCAGAAAAAGTACTTGAAAGAATAATTGTTAATCTACCATACATTTTGAAGGGCCAAAAAGCAGCCACAAACAGCTATTTTTTTGGTCTGATATAGGGGAGCTGTTTTATAGTTATGAAAAAGGCAGGAGAAAAGTAGGTAATTTAGTTATTTCAAATGGGAGAATAAGTGTATTTAATCTGTTTCTTTAACTCAGTAATTTCATATTTCCTGAATGTGGACACACTCACTACATTCCATTATTGTTGGAGGCAATGATCAAACTAGACCATTGAGCGTGGGCTGACTTTTACTCTTTCAAATTAATTATGGTATGTATGAAAATGGGTTTTAGGAAATAATATACTTCTGGTGGCTCCGCAATGAGCTCGCAATTGGAAATAAATTTGTCTATTTCATTGTCAATTTTGTTTCAGAAAACAAATTTAAAAAGGCTGAATTAAAAAATCCAAAAGGTGTTTTCAAGTTTTTTTTTTTTTTTTTTTTTTTGCATTTGATTCATTCACAAAATATATTTTGAAAATGCTTAATTTCCGAAATAATCATGTCATACTCACCACATAGGGACCATTTTCATTGAAAATGAAAACATTTTTTTGAAAATTAAACCAAATATATTCTTAGTATCCTTTAACGATGACCAAGAAGCACGAGAAACTGGGTCCTAAAAATCTTGCTCCTTTTGTTTTAGAATACTCTCCCACTCTCTTTCTCTCTCCTTTTGATGGGGAGGAGAAGAATAACATACCAAAAATTCAATATGCTGACTGGAATCCAGAACCTGAAACGTGCATGGAAATATATAAATAGAAATTAGTAGAATCAGATTCATAAAGAACTGTAGATGCTAATTAGAAACTGCAAAACTGAAATGAGGATTTTACCGGTGAATAAAGTAGGGAGGGCATCTTTCTTGTATTTATTAGGAAGCTCAGAGAGTTTCCCTAGCCATAGGTTACTCCATGCCAAAACCACAGCAATTACAGTCGGACCTAGTACAATTGATTTAGTAAAACCTGAAAAGGGAGTTGGAAGAAACTGTTCAGAAATCATTTCTAAGATATGTACTCTTAAGAAGCCGAAAGCCTTAATTACCTTCATCATTAGGTTCTGAACATTTTGCTTTGGCATACAATGATCAAGGTACTGGTACCATGCATATGAACAGGGGACCGTAAGCTCGAATACAGTCGTGCTCAGAGAAAGGTCTGCTTATGATATTCTTCAGGAGTAGGCTTTTGCTCCTAAAGCTTAAAAGTAACAGCATCCAGTTGGCATTTGGAAGGTAATAGCAGTATAAAATTTTAGGAATCGAGTCCAGGAAATTGGAGTCAGAGGATGAGCAGTGGGAACAAGAAATAATTTAAGTGACCATGCTAGAGTAATTAACTATAATAGAATACTGGATTGACTTATATAACTGGCAATAGAAACTTATAATTCATGGACAATTAAATCAGTGTGCATTAGGTGGAACAAGATTCAGAAACTAATCTGACCATTCCAGTTTTCTTCTGAGCATGATATTACTAAAAATTCATGGCGGAGGGACAAGTTCAAATTCTAGACCTTTAGTTCACATGCACACACACATACAGAAGTAGACTGTAAACATGTGTTTATGTGCATTTAATTATGTTTATGTACTCAAAATTTTAACCCAAGCTATTAGTTGTCGGAATAAATTATTGTGTGAAAAGCCCAACTCTATCAATCTGTTTCTCTTTCTAATCAAAGCGTCATGGATAGAAACACAAACAAAGGCCTGACATCTGTATGACTAATACATTAATTAAGCTACAGCTGAACACAATCGAGGTTAAATAAGAGAATACTCTTCAAGCTAGAGTAAAATGTATAATATTATAAGTCCATATACATAAATCTGCAACAGATCTAAAATTGCTAGGGATATTTGGATAACAACTAGAGATACAGTCCAGTCATACATCAACATTCCACAGGTGCCTAGTTTGATGTTGATGGAGTAGAGGTACTTATTTTCTAATTTTGGAGTTCATGGAAGTGCATTACAACGAGAGGACTCAATCACAACTGAAGTCATTTGTTCTTTCATGAACACAACAGAATTCTGATTCATGTGGAGCTACTAAATCAAATAAAATCACTGAATGCAGCTCCTTCAACAAACCGATGCACATTGCATCGACATTACTATGGCACAGATGTGTTATGGACACATGCATCTCATCCTTGATGGCTTAAATCACAATATGAAATTGGACTTCAGTATTTGCCTTTCCAGCATTAATTCCAGGATGCTATTATACAGGATACTTCAAGTGTCCCTTCGGGAAAAAGTTATGAGACAGACAAAGAACTAACCGAACACAAGTCAATCAGGAGCCTTTGACTGACCCCAACGAACTAAATCTAATATTTTAGCAGACAAAGTCATCCACCCAAATCTTGGCTTCAATCACCTCTTTAACAGCAAAGAGGTTTCTAGAAAAACTTGAATTTCACTAATTTCCCATTTTTTCTATGTTTCAACCACCTCTTCCCTCCATAAAAACAATGAACCACAAATATGAGTAACAAAGTTTCATGCATCTGCCATGAAAACGGGTGGAGCAGCAAGGTCTTAGCTACTTTTCTTCCTGTAAAGAGATCTGCAAGAATTTTAAACCACTAAAACGACATAACAAGGACCAGAAGGATTTTGTTTTGGTATATTTGAGCAAATAAAATTAAAAGATATTGCTGTTTTTCATTAATCATGAATGGTGTTAGATAGAACAGGCATCTTGATAAATGAGTGTCAAAATAAGCTTCGAAGAAAAAATTTCATGCCTTATGTTGATCTTGTGACTCTACCAAGAGTTCGGAAAAATAAAATCCAGCAAGCTAACAGAAAGCAGCAGGAGACAAAGATAAAACATGCCATTGACCACAGAGATATACCCTGGATAAATTAAAAAACTATGATGATGTATTACATTAAATCTTTTTGCACCCAAAAGTAAGCACTTTCATAATCCTATCACATGAAAAATATATGTGTGTGTGTGTGTGTGTATTAGCCTGTCCACAAATTCGGTCAACTCCCGAACTTATTTTTTTAGAAACTCTTAGCATAATGTAAATTGAGCTGTACTGAACTCTGACTCTCGAACAACAAACTACTCCTTAACTAAAAGCCATCACTTAGAAGGGTAGCCTCGCTTCTTCAATTGACACAAAAACTAGCAAAGTGAAAATGAAGGGAAGAAAATGAAGACAGCTGAGTTGAACCAATCAAATACCCAAATATGATATTTTCACAAGAGTCATGCTCCATTCGGAATTTTCAAACACAATCTCAAATAATCCAGCTCATTACAGTAACTACACCCTTTCAAAACAAACAGGAAAAACACATATATGCACACCAGGGTATTAAAAATGTATGACATACTCAGACACACGAACAAACATGCGCAGTAAAGCAAATACGTACACCAAATTGCTTAACCTATTTCTACAAACCAAAACGAAGAACTCTATAAAATACAGAAATCCTCAGCATCCAAAAACCCACGAGCAAATTTAGCAAAAATAAGAACAACTTGTCAAGAACCCAGTAATCCCAAACAGAAACCAAGAAAACGAGTACATTTTCCCAACGTTCAAGTATCCAGAGGAGAAAACTGATTCATTTATACAGAAAAGCGCGCCCACACATAGTAAAGTATTCTCACCTTGAAATCGTTAGAATGGGAGAGCGTGTATTTGTTTCTGACCAAACGGTCGCGGAGCTGGCGGCGGCGGTGACGGCTTGCTTGAGGGGGATCCGGTAAGCGCCGCCGCCGCTGGAGTCGACTGAGGTGGAGGGCTTTGATTCTCTGTAGCTGGTATTTCTTTTCTTGTTACGCCTTCGGCGAATGTTATCATGAAATGGCCCCGTTCCCCGTATGCCCCCATTTCCCGTGGCGCCCAAAGACCCCATTTTTTCACAACACAGAAATTCAACCAACAACAAGAAGAAGAGATTTCTTAATTCTTTATTTTACTCTATTTCCTTTGGTGGTGCCATGTAATTTTTCACTCTGATTTTCACAACCCCAATTTACTTTTTAGCCAACTCTCTAATCTGCCACAAATTATTAGCAATTATGTAGACAACTTCATTGAGTGGTTTTCTTAAATTATGGAGGGTTCTTAAAATAACAATCCTTTGTTAGAATATTCGATTAAACTAAAAGTAACAATTCTTTATATATCTCAATGAAAAAAATAAAATTTAAATTTTTCCGCCACAAATATGGTTGATTTATTATGATAAAAGTTAATGTTGAATACTATGTAATTTTTTGTTATAATTAAAAATGATAGAAGACAGATTGAGAGTCTAAGGACTGCAAGATCGAAAACAGCAGCGAGACTACCTCTCTACATACATGATTCAGAGTTACAAGATTAAAAAAAAGAATACAATTTTAAGTCAATACTCATCATGGTTTCTTTTCTCATTGCTCAATGTATATATACAAAGAATTGGGTAGTTCACAGTATTCTTGATTTGATAGTTAGTTGCTAACCAACTGACTTCTAACTAACATGAATTAATTTCTAACTTGGAAGTTATAATACACTAAAGTTGCTATTTTAAAGAAGTTGCACTTTTTCCACTTCTTTTTTCTTCACGTTTTTCTTTCTTAATTCCTCGGAGTTGCTAATTTGTTTGTAAATGTGGTTTTCTCCTTATTACGTTTCTTCTTACTCTTTAATTTGGTCTGCAACAATTTTAGTAGACGAAGAAAGACCGGGAACTTTACTTATGAAAGTAGGCAAACATCCCATTTTTAGTGAACTTATGAAAGTAGGCAAACGTCCCATCTTTAGTGAAATCCAAAACCTTACAATTCTTAAGCCCCAACTTCATTTGCCAAATTATTTGTTATAAATTTCTAATTATTTCTTGCTTATTGCAATCCACGCACATTGTATTCTTTTTAGCAGCCTGTGGGCAGTTTGTAAGCGGCTTAGTTATGAATAGAATAACAATGAGATGTGTTTAAATTCAAACTTATCTTACTTAGAGGTGAATTTTTAAAATTATAAATAGGTTTGGATCGAATTTTGATTTTTAATTTTTAAATTTATCTCATCCTAAACCCACTCTATTTATTTTTATTTATTTTTATTTTATTTTATATATATTTATGTAATATTATTTTTTTATAATGTTTTTGGAAAAATTTTAATAGTGCTATTTTAAAAAATATATTTTTTAATATTTTAAAAATTATAAAGCAAATTTAATGGGTTTAGCGGGTGTGAGTCCGGGGCTTTAGAAACCTTAGTGAGACGAGTCTCGAATTTTGACAAATCCGCCTGTTGTCATCCTTTGTCGTAAAGCTACTTAGGTGCTGCATAAACTGCACAAATCTTTTTGATTAACTTTTATAAATAGAAACATATAAGTTTAAGAGTTGGAGAACAACCAAGAAGCAAGTGAATACGAAGAGAGAGAGATCAATTTGTTAGAGACAAATTATAAGAGGTGTGAGAAAGATTTGTGGATTTTTTTCCTTGTGGCAATACTAAAGGATTGCAAGAGTGTTCATTGTAATTTTTCTTATAATGGTTGTATAAAGATTTTTTTTCTTGAGTTTAAGTATTAAACTTAAAATTATATCAGTTAAATTTAGCTCGCAAGAATAGAAACTCTTATGGACATAGGTGATTTGTTGAACTACATAAATCTCTGTGTACATTATTTTCATATTTTGTCAGATATATTTGTCATCAACTTATTATCATAATTTGTGAATTCCTTTAAATTAAATCAGATATCCCATTTTATTTTCTATGTGTGCAACTTTCAAGCCCTGGCACACTAATGTGAAATCCCAATCAAAAAGTAAAATATATTTTAAATACAGTAAACATAATCATAAATAATTAATGTTTTGGATCGTAGTTGCAACAGAAGTTTAAAATTGAATTTCCGTAATTTTATTCCAAATATGCATAAGCAAACTCATACTCGCACTGATTTTTTAAATAGTAATAAAATTAGATCAAAATAAAATAAAATTCAGATAAAAAATCCAATCATTGACATTGATATGCAAATAATTGAGGTGTTGCCCCTTGGTTTGTGTAATGTAGCCTATAACCTACTCTTTTTTTTTAAAAAAATTTTCTTCGGCAACTAATTGTATACACTGTAACCAAATAGCTTTGCTGTTATAGAAAATAAGATAAACACACAAAAAAAAAAAAAAAAACATAACTTGTTTTTTCAAAAGAAAGAAAGCAGTAAAATATTAGTCTCTTGTTAATTACTGCATGAATGACGTTTGACTTTAGCTAATTGTAAGACTCTTGACATTACCTCGTACTTCTTGTATTTTTAGTCGATCAACAATTGTATATCTTTTTCTTTGTTTTTTTTCTTTCCAATGAAATAATATCACAAAATAGTTGAATTAGTGAAATTGCTCTTTAGTTTCTCGTAAATTGATATTCTACACAAAAGCTTTTTCCGTAACGTAATTAAGAGTAGAATATCATGAAAAATAATAAATAAAGAAATTTATATTGAAATTTGTCCAGCCCAATATTCACACAAGTACACAACTAATTGAAATGTACAATTTATATTTTTAGTTGTCCAGAGAGTAAACTTCAAATTATTGTTTTCAGTATCGTATTGGACCGGCCGGTTCAATCGAAACTGGTGGTCGATTCAGTTCGATTAGTTTTAAATAATCTGATTTTTAGTTCAACCAGTCAAATTGATTTTTTAATTTTTAATTTTTTTAAAGAAATTTAAACTTAGTATTTTATTATATGTATTTGGTAATTTGAATTTTGTGTTTTGTTAAATATTATTTTTAATTAATTATTTATTTTTTTAAATTTTAAAATATATTACACATCAAACATTATCATTTTATATAATATAATAAAAATATACAATCAATTTTCATTATATTTATTGGACGGATGACTGAATTGGTTCGACTGGTTTAGTCATTGCTCCAATTATGAAAATACTATTTCAAATTATACAATATTTACCATTAATCTAAATTGACTTAACTCTCTTCATCTATATTAGATCTAATAAATCTTATCAGATATAATTGTTTTTCTTTGTTATTATCTATGATATATAGATACAAAGACAGAGAAATGAAATAACAAAATACAACCAACCATATGAAAATTATAATAGGTTTAAGACACAACATGGTTGGGACATTGGTAAGCCTTATTAAGTTGCTTCAATTTATTTAAGACGGTGCCATTTGAGAAGTATAGTAATAACTTTTTTAGCCATAGGAAAATTTTTTTTTTATTACGCCCGAGTCCAATTACCCAAATAACCTAATCCCACATCACCAAAGTAATTTACTGATCTCATGAAAGCACTAAAACAATTCTCTCCTAAAGCTACTCAAAGTCACGACTCTTCAAATCTATTCATCGCCACAAGTGTATATGAGTGTTTGCAATCGCTTAAAAAAAGTGCTTTACAGTTTTTAGATTAGCAAAAGTAATTCAAGAGTGTTTGTACATGCTATTTCTACTTTTGTTTGGTTTTGAAAAACTTAAAATAAGCCAAAAGCTGGAAGCACCCTTAAGGGTGCTTTGGTATTTTCATAAATATTTGAAATTTTTTCTTGACATTTTATTCTTCTTATATTTTTAAACCTTCAGTTAAATCACTGATAGTTTTGCCCCAAAATACTACCAACCCATACTATGTACATGCACATAACATACAGTTAGATGTATATTTAAAAATATACTAAAGTATTTATACATTATGTATATCTGTAAAAGTAATATATATACTTATTTGCACATACATAATTTGCACACACATAATTATATTTATTATACTTATCATAATACTTATTATTTTATTTCATATCTTACCTAAAATATTTTATATATATGGTACTATACTCAAATACGTAATATATATATATATAACAACTATATATTTATTTGTATAGTAATTCATATTTAAATATCCATGTATTGTATGTTTATTTATATGCAAAAATATATTAATGAATATTACTATATCCAATAAAATATGTATATACACATGTAAGCATATGTACAAATATTCATTTATAATTAAATACTACTATGAATTTTTATATTAAAGTGTCCTAAGTATATAAGACGTACAAATAGTTTAATTTAGTTTATTTGATAAAACTCCACAAAATTAATCATTTTTTCAAAGTCTAAAGGTAATTTAAACTTCTACATAAAAGGCAAGTTGAATAACTTATTACCAAACACTCCTTTTCATTTTATTCATACTTTTCATCAATACTTTTCAAACACTCTCAACTTTTACTTCTCAACTACTTTTTAACTTTTTTTGGTAGAAATTTTTAAAACAATACCTACATTTGCCTCCTCGTGATAGACCCGACATCTAACTCTTGGTATATGTGTGAAATTTAATATTGGTTATGAAAATAAAAAATAAAAAATAAAAAATTTATAATTGGATATAACGGATTCATCTAAAAACTAAGTTAACAATTTTTATAAAACAAAGACAAGTGTGAAATATTTACTAGTTGAGCATTTTGTGATGATGTATCACTTGTGGGCTTTCACCCTATGGTTGTAAGGCGTGACAAGATATTCTAGCTGACCCGAAGATACTATAAGCATAATAGGTCAAACCGAATGTGTATTGAGGGCAATTTTGAATTGTAGAAGGAACATGAAGATGATGTTGGTTGTTCAATAGGGACTATTATGATATGCTATACTAGTTGTTGAAGAAAAATTAGAAAAGTTCATAAGTGGTTACAATAGACTATTCTAACAACAAGAGCTAACTACAGTAATTGTGGGAGGAAAAACAAGAAAAGTTTATAAATGAATATGATAATGAACTTTTTCAGCAGCTTGGTTAATTATTATCACGAAGTGTAAAGTTAGTGGAGTCCATTGCTAGTGTCTCGATTCAAAGCCCCCACCTTGTATGCTCGAGATGTCATAATTTGAGAGTTTCTGAAGCTTGAACGGGATTGTGGTGGCTCTTTTCATGATAAACATGGTGGAGCAATGCTAGTTATAGAGCTCAGATGGGCCTTAAGGAGGATGTTATTGAGTAGGGTGATATGTCGGTGAAGTTGAAGACGTGATATGAGGATGTTAATAACCAAAGATTAATATAGTTCGAATTTTTTGTGTCAGACACTACACTGTGTGTTCGACACAGTGTCAACTTTTACCTTTCTTCTTTTTAATTCGACATAACCAATCTATCCAACATGTATCGAGCTTTTTTCGGGTGTGTATCTATGTCTAACACATGTAAGCATAAAATTTAAGCATTGAAAAGTCATGCGGTACAATAAAATTTAAGCATTGAAAAGTCATGTGGTACAATAAAATTTAAGCATTGAAAAGTTTTCACTAAAATTAATTTTGCAAGAATTCTTGTTTTTGAGAGAGGATATGTGATATTGGAGGTTCATTTGTGATGAAAATTTATTGACCAATTCAAGCCGTTTGTCTAAATGGAAATGTGTGAAATAGATTGTAAAAAGATGACTCAAAAAATAATATAATGCCCTTAAAGAGTAACTAATCTATGTTCATAAAAAGCTACAAAAATACAACACAATAGATCTACGAGATTATGAACATTTCGAATGTAAAATGAGTATAGTAATACAACATCCATCCAAGATTAAATACCCCGCTGGTACTATTGACAAGTTAATTTGATGTTATTTTGAATGTAATATCGAATAATTCCATGGATTTTTAAAATTATTTTAATAATGATAGTAATATAGAATAATCCTATGTGTTCTTAAAATTATTTTAATAATGATAAATAAATAACAAGCATAATAATTAGAAAGTTTTATAATATCAAAATTATAAATGGAACACAGTATATTGATATGAGATATTTACTTGTACGAGAGATCTTAAGACGAATGTTATAAAATTAATAAGAAAAACACTTGAAGAGAAACAATTAACTAAACTTTGCCATGGATTAGTTTTGCAACCTGAATTGAGAACGAGAGAGACTTATTTTTGGTATGTTGAGACAAAAGGAGAGCCATACTATATTCATATAGCTATTCGAAAAAGAATACTAAAGATTTATTTTGTTCTATTAGAGTAGGATGGTTTAAATTGTACTATGCAAAGTAAAAGTGCAATATTCACATATTTTTTAACAAGCTCACTCCAAATGTTTTGAGCTAATTAGTGTCTTCATCCTAATCAGGGACAAAGCCAGACATTTTAGTGGTGGGGTGAGATTTGATTGTTAAAAATATAAATATTTACTATTTATTTGCTAAATATTAATTTTTTTTTCTTGTTACGGTCTTTTCTCTTAAGTCAACTAATTATTAATGTATGAAAGCAAATATAAGTGTAGTACATGATATTAATACAAATTCATCATATCCATCATATTTGCATAAGTAGCCAGCCAAATAAAAAGTATCTTCTAAACAAAAATGAAAAATAATTTTAATTAAATACTATACAAAACAAAGTTAACTTATAAATTTAAGCAAGTATGACCTGAAAATTAGAGTAGCTATCACCATTTTATGGCAATCTTATGAGTTATTATTAAGTATTCAAAACTTCACAATTATTATGAAGAAAGAAAATTGTTCTCTAAGTGAAAATACAATTTACATAAGTAGTTATAACTTATACATGTATGGAAGATTACATGAGGAAAAACCTAATTATGAAACCCACTTTAAATAAAAAATTAAAAAAACAAAAGAAAAAAAGCTATTTTTAAATTTTTAGGTGTGTTTTGTTAAATTATGTTCAATATGACTGAAAGGAGATGAGGATCTAATTCTCATTAGGCCAAACAAAATAAAAAATAATTGAAAAGCAAAGTATAGGAAAAAGGAGAAGCCAATCAAGAAAAATGGATTGAATAAGTGTGAAAAAAATATAAAAAAAACTAATAAAGTCTTTGACTACTTTTATTGTAAAAAAGACCCATCGAAAAAGATACTTCTTAAAATTAATAAAAAATAATAATAACGATTTCAAAAAATAGAGTTTCCCAATCAAGTTTGCTTTCAAAAAACTAGTGCAAGAATTTGAACATTATTATATAATTATTAATCAAAATAAAATGATGTTTATATCTTGAAAAAACTATACTCATATTTTCCTACAAACAAAAATAAGGCAATCTCAAATATAAACAAAGAAAGTGGAATCAGATAAATCAAACACTAAAAAATAAAAATTGAAAAAATAACAATAATGAATAATCCTTGAGTAAAATAAACTATATTTGCTAAAAGGAAATTATATGAAATTTTAAAGGTTAGTATAAATACCTTCTTAGATTTTGTATTAGTAATAAATTTCATTGCCAATTTTTTCAAAAAGATGAAGTTTAAAGGAATTGTCCGAGTTTTTTGGTTGAAGAGGAAAGAACACAGACAACTAAATAGATATGAGGAGATAAAATTTGATTGAAATTTTAAAGAAAATGACAATAGTAAAATAAATATTTTACGATTGCAATTTAATCAATTGGGAGGGGGGGGGGTGATAATTTTAATTTCGTGAAATATATACATATATATAAGATGAATTATAAGTATTTGAGGAGGGATTACCAGCCCCTTACTCCGTCGTTGACCCTTATAAAAAAATTATATATGATTTGAATCTATATATTATACTTAATAATAAATAATATATGTGATATTCACGTAACATTATATTTGAGTCTAAAAGTCCAATTTCCTCAAGAAGCATTTGGTAGAAAATGGTGGTTGCAACTGTTTTTGTTTTTATCTTTCTTCATCTACGTAAAAATTAAAATCAAAGTGCAGTTTTTTTTCCAATTATAATGTTCACGAAATGTTAAAATGCAAAACATCAGAATTATTAAAAATCTTTTATGCCACTTCCCATGTCTTGGTTCTGAATTCTCTTCTGTAATTGATATCCATTAACACAATATAATATATAATATCATTTTTGTATTTTTGTCTTTTTTCTTTTTGTTGTCCAATTGCTTGTTATCTACTTACAAAGTGAAAGTGAATTTTTTATGAAGGAATTGAAGAACTCATTTTTATATTTCAACACAGTTTGAAACACTCAAAATATGCAAAATACACTTTTATTTGTGAAAAGAAATGATGGAAAAAAATAGAGTTTAACAGATATTTAATTAGTGCAATTCTAACCTAGGTCAAACATGCTCAAAAACTACACTTTTTCAAATTGACTCAGAAAATTATGAAACTTGGAAAAAAAATGATGTACCATATTAAAAACATGTCGTAAAATATTAGAAATATTTTAGAGGAGATTCAGATAATGGAATTTCGGGATGAACAGTGTCCCCCTCACGGCAGCGGGGTTTGGTTAGGTTTGTCTCCGAAAAATAATTGAGTGCATATGCAGATCATTCCATAACTTATCTCGGATCAAAAAAATATTAGCATGTCAAGTGTTGCTAGCAAAATTACTTCTATTTGGGCTTCTGACAAACCAAACGCTCCCAAAATATATCTACCTTTTGTTCTACATTATCTACTTTTCACCAAGTATAATATCCTTTATGCTTAGAATTTACCTCCCACACTCTTCTCTATCATTGTCACGCTCCACTTATTTAAAAGGACTCAACCTCGAGGCCAAATCAAATCCCAAAGCCATAAAAAAAAAACCCAACACAACTAAACTTATTGTCAATTCAATCTCTAAATGAAACTTCACCATATTCCAATAAAAAGCTCAAATGCTGAAAAGAAAACAATATCTAGATTTACAAAACAATACCAATATAACTAAACAACAACATATATTCATTAGTGTCATTTATAAACAACTATAATAAGCTTTTTTCAAATTCAAAACGATTCAAATTGATTTTTCGAGAACAAGTGTCATTATAATACGGATTTTGCAATGTGCATCATGAGCATATATTAGTATAACTTATCAAAAAATTTAGTGATCAATCGAAAATTAAAACGAATTGATGATCAATGAACTTTGATATTATTGATGCCAACCACCTTACATCCCCAAAATAGATAAAGCCACACTGCCTTATCTCTCCTTATAAGAAGCTACTTTACCTAATAGAAATTCTTATCCAAGGCACATGCTAAAAGCCTATGATTCCACAGCCAAAAATGGCATCTGATGTGCACTAAGGAGGAAGGGGCCATGGCGACTCAAGGACCAATTGACAAGTCCGCCGCTATTGTTCAACGGTCTCGTATGTACACTCGAGCAAGTTTGGATTCAACTGAATCGAGATTGATATAAAATAGAATGAAATAAAACTTAAGTACAGTTCTTTTGAGAAACATTCAAATTTCCATACAAGAGAAATCAAGAATTGTAGTAGTATTTTAAATATTTTGCTGAAACCTAATACAATATACGACAATTGAGCTCTATATGTATATATAATCCGAAAGTACTACCATAAAGTTTTATATGTATTCATAGTGCTCAACAACACCCCTTGAGCTTGATTTTATGTTGCATTTGTCCTTGAACTTATCGAGGTAACAATTATCCCATGAATCAAATTTAAATTTAATATTTCGATAAAATTGCCCTTAATAAAATGAATTTAGATAGTTTTTAGTATATTTTGAATATTTTACCTCAATTTCGATTTTACATTCTTTATTAATTAGAAAAAATATTTTAATTATATTATTTTAAAAAATAATTAGTAACTTAAGTAATTCAAATTTTAAAAAATTATAGTAATAAATAAGTATAATAAATACACAAAAATATTAAACATAAAAAATATTTTGACTATTGAATTCAAAATAAAGTATTAACTATTTAATCTGAATGAATTCTAAACTCTTTTGGACAAAGATGAATAAGATTATTTTTGTATACTTAATTTTGATATACATATTTAAATTATTGATAATTTATATTTTCAATATATGATATATATAATGTTTAAACTATAAAAGGAAAATATAATACAACGTATTTTTGGGTAATATTTAAATATTTTTAACAATGTATGCTCGAATAACATGATTTAGAATCCAAAACATCAGAATAAAACTAACTGGATGTGTTTTCATTTTGTTTCATGAATCATATTGAGTATTCATTAAATGAGACGATTTACTAACGTTATGTTTTGGACCAAGAACTTTGTCCCAAAAAAAAATAAAAAAATAAAAGGAGAAGTATAATATATATATATATATATACATATATCAAAATTAAGTTTACAAAAATATACTTATTCGTCTTTATCCAAAAGAGTTTAAAATTCATTTAGATTAAATATTTAATACTTTGTTCTAATTCAAATAATAAAATTATTTTTCATGTTTAATATTTTTTGTATATTTATTATACTCAATTATTACTTTAGTTTCATAAAATTTGAATTACTTGAGTTATTAATTAATTTTTTTTCGAAAAAAAATATATTTTAAAATATTTTTTCCAAATTTAAATTCAAAATTGGGATATAAATATTTAAAATATACTAAAAACTATATAAATTAATTTTATTAAGAATATATTTGTCCAAACATTAAATTTAAATTTGATTTAAGGGATAAATGTTATCTTGACAAGTTTGGGGGTGTTATTGTATTTTGTCCTTTTATTAATTACCAAAAGGTTAATTGCGCGGATGCGAGCTGGACTCCTTCTGCTAAGGTGAAAATAATAAATGAGGTTCCAAACTAAACATTTACGACTTCAACAAAAAGTGGCTTGGACTAATTTACTGATTAAACCAACGACATATACCTAGTCAACTAAACAATATAATCATACCACATTGTTTCACAATCAAGCGGGGAAAACAATGATTCGAATTTTCAGCGTGGCATTTATTTTCAATAATTTTATAAAATTGCTTGCAAAAGAAATTATGATTTTCAATAGACATGTTAAATAACATAAACTAAAAATTTTAGGTTGAAATATATTCAATATCTCAGTCAAAGAATTTCATAAACTCAAAACTATATTAGAATCGCTACATAATTTGCAGTAGAGTTAAAAAAATTTTACAAACATAAATACACATAAAAAATATGAAACTCTTTTTTTAAACTCTAAAATAGTTGTTTTAGTTAAATTTATACTTTAAAACATGATGATTAGGATTGTTTACCAATTCTCAGCACTGAAACTGTAGTCAATCTGGTAGTTCCAATATAACTACAACAAAAAGAGGAAATAGAGTCGAAATTTTAATTACGACAACTGATTTTCATTGCTAAGATAACTAAGAATTGATCAAAAACCATCGTTAAGTATGATTAAAATATTAGAGACGACATGAAGTACATCGTCGCTAACTTTAAATTTATATTTATTTTATTTTTCACAAATGTTAGCGACTAAATTTTTTGAATGTCGTTGCTAAAATTGTATATTAACGGTAATTTTGTGGAAGTGTAGTCGCTAACTTTAAAAAATATATAAATTTATATTTGTTTTCCTATTTTAGCGATGAAGATAGTAAATTTCATCGTTAAAGTTAAAAAAAATAATTTTTTTTAGTTTTCATAGCATTTTGCAATGATTTTTACATTCCGTAGCTAAGTTTTTTGAAACTTAGTGATGACATTCCTATTAATGTCACTAAAAGTGATTTAATTTTTATTTTTAAAAATTTTTCTTGTCTTATCGATGAGTTTTTGAAGTTGTCGTCGCTAAGTGTTAACGTTAGCGATGATGTTTTGCATGTCGTCGTTAAGTGTTATTTAATTTTTATTTTTAATAAATATATTAGCGATGACTTGCGAAAGATTCATCACTAACATACAGGTTAGCGACGATGTGCCTCTGATTCGTTGCTAACATATCGGGTTTTAACTTTTCCCTTTTTCCTTTCTTCTTCGATTGAAAACCCTCATCTCTCTCTCTTCTCTTTGTCCCTCACACGCCACCGCCTCCGTGATCTTCCACTGCCACTGCCACCACCCCGCGCAGTAGCTGCCTGGTACAATACTTTCCTCGACCACTGTCTCTCCCACAGCCACAGCTCGTTGACCCCTATTCCACCTCCGTGATCTTCCACCACCACCACCCCGTGAGCAGCCGCCTGGTACATCACCATCACTCCCATAGCCACCGTCGCTCTGCAACCACAACTCCTGCTCTACCGAATCTATCCTTTTCCACAACCACCACCACCGCTGCGAGCAGCCGCCGTCTGGTACGCCACCTTCCTATGCTACCAACGTCTGGTATAATAATAAATTTTATTATTTATTTGTTTTTCTACTAATTATTTATTTGCTTTTTTTTGAGTGCTTCAAAGGATCATCTTGATTCAATTTAAAATTACAACAAAAACTTATAATATTAATATTTATTAGGAAAAAAAAGCAGTAATTTTTAGTACTCCAATTGAAAATTAAAAGTCAGGGTGCCATTTAATTGAAGTGTTCAAGCTATGATTATTTGAAAATTAAAACCCTTAATTTCATTAAGATGAAGACGATGACACTGAATTAGAGAGTAATGAAGAAGAGCAAATATTTCTATCGGAGGATGATACTGACTAATCTGATGGTATCAACTATTAACTTTAATTTTACTTCATTTTGCTAAGTATTTTTACTTATTTAGCTCCATTGAACAATATGCTAGTTATTGGATTTTCAACCTAATTATGATTTCACATATCATTATTGAAGAGTTATACCAAATTTGAATATTACTTAGTTGTTGTAACTACCTTAGTTGTTCTAATCTGCTGATCATTTTAAACAAAATGTTAGATATATAAATTTTGTTGCATGGTCTCATTAAATGTTTGGCATTTATATCCTTTGATTGAGTTTAATAAATAATTTTTCTTATTTTCAGGCACTCGTTAGCAGTTGCTGCACCATCTGATTTGTCTTTTTAGTATAGCCGGATAGTAAGTTTTTTAAATAACTTAAATAAAAATTGCATTAATTGTTATATATCTGACCAGATGTTTGTCTTTTGTAGGTATGCCTCCTAAACGGATTGAGGATCAACCCGTTATTGATCCAACTTCCACATACATGCATATGGAGGGTACATATGATGATTTGTTTCACTTTATAAATATTTTTTATTATTTTTGTTATATAATAATTATGTTGACAATAATCTAACACTTTTGTTAATGTTTTGCACTCCTACACCAAATAAACGTAGAGAGACACGACCAACATATGGAGATAGGCTCAGACGCCAGTTAGAATCCGGGAAAAATATCCCCCTCACATTTCACAAGTGTCATGGTCGTCCTATAGGGACAAATGCAACATCTTTTATGACCAAACTCGATATTGCCGTGAAGAAGTTTGCACTACTACAAGTGACTGATTGGAGAAAGATTACAGAGGAGCAAAAATGGCCTATTTTTGATCTATTATTGGTTAGTATAAGTATTCAAATTGTATTTATCAGTTTAAGTTCTATTTTATATGTTAAATGTTGAAAATTCTTTTGTTTTTCTTTATAGGATATATTTACTGTAAACTTTGGTACAGGACTAGAGTCGGTTAGGAATGAGGCCAATAAACTTATGATTGCCCGATACCGCGACCACCACCAAAAGATACACAAATATTACAAGAGTCTTATGCATCTATCTTGAAATGATCGATTAAAACAAATGCCAAATAATTTGTGTGAGACTTCGGTGGATTGGGAGTATTTGTGCTGATTGTTTGAGTCTAATGAATTTAAAGTAATAGTATTTGACCTTGTTTTAGCTAAAATGGTGACTAAATGAGGTACTATGTATTGCACTTGGTCACTTTATCTACTATCACCATCTTATTCATATTTACTATTTTTTATTTCTTTACTTTGATTTATTTAAGTCTCTAGAATATTTTAGTAATTTGGTGAAAATATGAAGAACTCATATAGTTATGTAACTTAGTTAAATCTTATATTTAGTATTAATTAACTTTTTTTTTGTAGAAACGTTCATAAATCAACTCCACAAATCGTGCTAAGTTGCCATATAATCATCGTGGAGGTACAAAGTCTTTTCTACAATATAGTAAACTATTTAGTTTCAAATTATTATTTAATTCGAATTTAATGTAATGAAATGTTATTTGCAGGCCGATGGATCTACTAGAAAGGACCGGATCACCGTCTTTAATAAAACACACTATAGCCCTATGAAAGGCTGGATAGGAGAGAGAACTGAGAGTGCAAATGTAAGTATTGAATACATTTAGTTGTTTTGGTCCCTAAAGATTTTTAACTATATATTTAAGTTTTTAACATATTAATTGATTTTAGGATGAGATGGTGTGACTTCGAGATGAGTACTGATAGACACAAAATCAGATTCACACAAATACCCGGGATGACGCTCACAATCTGGATGACATACAGATTGCAAATAGAGTATGTGATTAGGTCCTCGATACATATTTGGGGTACATACGTGGGCTTGGAAATGGGCCTAAACCTCTCAAGTCCACTTCTTATGATGCATCATCGTCCAAACCGACCAATGCACAACTTAGAGAGCATTTGTAGTCCATACAGAATGAGTTGCATAGCACTAGGGCTAAATTACTAGCGATGAGGTCGACCATTATGCGATGATCCAGGTTTTTGAGAGGATAGCTTCAGGTCTACTACAGTCGCTCGTCCATCAGCCCCCATCCTCCTCAACTCCACCACCTCCACCGCCACCTCCACAGTTATAGTGTAGTTTAAGTATATAATATTGTATTTTATTGTGTTTTGTTTAATGTGTAAATTAGACATTTTATTGTATATAAAATTTTATTGTGTTTAATTTGTTGAATTTTAATGATTGTTGGAAGTTTAATGGTTATGATTGTGATTATTGTTATTGAGTTGTGGCTGTTATGGGTTGAACAAGAAGTTGAAAAAATAGGTTACAAAAATACGGGAAAATGATTGAAATAACAAAAAATATTTAAAAAAAAATATTGAAAATTAGCGACGAAATTATGATCTTTCGTCGCTAAAAGGTAATCATATTGGCCACGAACAATTTGTATGTTCGTCGCTAAGTTAGCAACGAAATAAAAAATTAACCGCCAAAGTATTTTTTTTTTTGAATAATTTTGCGACGAAGATGTTACAAATTTCATCACCATATTTTTTTATTTTAGCGATGAAGAATCTAATTCGTCGCTAATGTTAAATTATTATTTTTATTTTTTTTATTTAATGACGAAATATTTTTCAGCAGTTCGTCTATAATAATAATATTAGCGACGAAAATTATTGTTTTACCCACAACAAAAAATCGTTGCTAACTTGATAACGAAACAGCCAATTTCATCGCTAAGTGTTGATGCGATGCTCTTATAACTTGCCAACAAATTTTGTCAAGTTAGCGACGAAAAATATTAGTTGCAAATATAACTTGCCAACAAATTTTGTCAAGTTAGCGACGAAATAAAAATCATATTTATTGTACTATAATTAAGTGATTTCTATAAAATAAAAATACATGGAAAAATCAAAATATTTAATGGATAAACTTTACATACATGGAAATTATTACCAAAATAAATTCGCATAGAAATACAGACATGTGACCCATGAGATATTTCAAGTTCTACAAACCCAAAAGCTGAAATTTTGAGCATCATAACCAACAAAAAGTTTTTATATTTAACAAATATTCAGATTTTCCATAATAATATTTGCATCTAATAATAATATACAAAGGAAAAGTCCTACATAATAAAGCAGGGCATCCTGTATTGCTAAATAGAGCGGTAGACCAAATAATACCATGCAAGCAAAAGTGGAGAAATATGAAAAGTTGCTCTCTTCCCGGACAAGAAGAGAAATTACTCTTGAGATTCTAAATTAGCATAACTCGGTATGATGCACGGAGTCATTCACAGTTATTCTTGCATTCTTTGATTGTAGAAGAATGCAAAATACATATATATTTGTAACTATTAGGCTCTTGAAAAAAATTATCCATCTTTTTAGAGAATTACATTTCAACTGTTATTATACTTAAGTTAATTACTCAATGGGTAGAAAAATCATTATTTCATAAATAGAGTATGTTAGATTTTAATACAAATATGATTAACTCAATCATATAATTTAGGATCATTATTTAAATTATCAAGAAAAGAAACTAAATACTAAATCAAAAGTGTAACTTAATCCATAATTCATATTGACGCATACATACAAGAATCCTTACCAGGTTAGCGTCTTCCACAATCAAATCTCCTTCTAGGTCAAATAAAAACCCATCAATCTTAATTTAACTAGTATTGAATCTCTACACATTATAAAACCCATACCCTATAGATATTTCTAGAGCCCAACTGATAGATCACTTATTTGACTTTATTAAATTAGATAACTTATAATATAATTGTTATTTAAATATGTAAGCCCACATTGATAAATTAAATAAAATCCAACAATCTCCCACTTAGGCTACATATATTACCAGAGATAATTATATTGCAAAATCTTGAATGCAGATTGAAAATGCTATTTATCCTTGAAATATCTATTTAATTACAATTTGGTCCATATCGATTAAAGCAACCTTCATTACATTTAATCATAAGTAGACTGATCAATGGTCGTAATGCTAACATATTCAATTATATAGATCGAGTATGGATGTGTACCATGAAAATTACATGTAATGTGATCTTAAATATATCTATTTTCAACTGGTCCTACTTTATTTTTTATGAGATCATGCTAAACGATAATTGATTCAGAGTTTGAAAATAAACCATATTCTTTATTTTGCAGAAAATAAACCTGAATTATGTTTAAACCAAAAGAATATCAAAACACAAACTCCCATTGGACATGTACATCATCAAATAACACAATACCTATATCAGCAGTATGCTCATAAAATACCTTAGGAGGTAAACCCTTGATGAGCGAATCGAGAATTATGGAGTTTGTTTGAATATGTTCTATAAATACTTAATAACTCTAAATTCTTTCTTTATTTAACAACAAGAAACTTGATGTTTATGTGCGTTGATATCGAAGTACGTTTGTTGTTATTGAAATATGATAAGGTCGATTTATTATCACAACTCCAATACCATCCATAATGTGCAACCCAGTGATAAAGTTACGCAGCCATATTTTAAGATCAGATGCCTTATAATCGGTTATGAACTCAACTGCTATGGTGGAAGGAGCTATGAGTGTCTCCTTAGCACTTTTTCAAGAAATAGCTCTTCCAACTAGCAACTAAGTATAATCTAAAGTGGATCTATGACTGTATAAGCATCCATTAAAATCAAAATCATAATACCAAATGATCTAATTTCTGATTAGTGAGCATATAATCTGATTTCTGATAAGTGAGCATATAATCTAATTTCTGATAAGTGAGCATATAGCCTTTTATTCTCTATAAACACCATATAACCCCTTTTGGCTGCTTTCCAAATGATCCATTCTAGGGTTACTTATTATCTACCTAATGTTCCTACTATGCACAACATCTCTATATGTATACACACTTGAGCATACAAAAGACTTACTATAGCTCACACATAAGGAATCTTTTGCGTCTATTTAACTTAAAACTCATTCTTGAGGCACTGAATGTGATTGAACTTGTCTCCCTTAGCGTTAAGATTATCTCCTACTGAACCTATGGTATATACAATTATCAACTTTATTTACCTCAAACCATAATGAGATAATAACTTGATGAAAATTTTAATACCATTGATAGGAAGCCTGATTGAGACCACAAATGAATTTCTTAAGTTTGCATATCATTCCTCTTTGAATCTTTGAATACAATTGTTTTTAGTTGCACCATATATATTATTTCATCAATGTCGTCATTTAGAAACGCAGTCTTTACATCCATCTAATGTAGTTTTAAATTAAAATGAGCCACAAATGCCATTATGATCCTAAAGAGTATTAGTAAGTCTCTTTTCTAAGTAAAATCCATGGCAACTAGATGAGCCTTATAGCTCTCAACATCGCATTTTAATCTCTCTTGATCTGAAATATTCATTTGCATCCAATGGGTTTCGCACTTTTAAGCAATTTGATGAGATCCCAAAAATCATTATTTTTCATGGATTTCATCTTATCCTTCATGGCATCTGGTTTTGAGGTTGTTGAGTTTTTAGTTTAGGAACAACTTATTTATTTGGAAAGGGAGCTCATCTTCAAAGACAATGTCCCTAATTTTATCTCCCTTCTAAACTTGACTTCCTCAAGAAAGTTCACATTTTCCATCTCAAAATAACTTAACCAAGGGATCATAAAACTTGAAATCTCTTGAGCATTTAGCGCACCCAACAAAGTGACATCTTAAAAATCCTAAATCCAGTTTCCTTTCATTTGGCCTGAAGACCTTACCTTAGCTGGACAACCCCAAATATGAAAATGCTTTGTATTAGGCTTTTTGCATATCTACAGTCCAAAAGGGATTTTAGCTACCACTTTGATTGGAACCTTATTAAAATGTATGTTATAGACTTTAGGTGCTTCTCCAAAGTGATTTTGGATAAAGAAGAATGACTAATCAAAATTCTTATCGTGTTTTTAAGTGTTCTGTTTCATGTGTTTTATACTATATGAACTGGTATCCAATATTTCATTATATGAGGCAATTGTATTCAAAGATTATCACCAATGATGAAGAATGAGTAACAATAATATTTGTATCTTGAAAGTTGAAAATTTATTATTTCCAAATAAATAAGAATAACTGAATTTGTCCAAACTCATTCATAATTTATCTAAATGATATTGTATGTCTATTCTAAATTTAAGAATAACCAACCATTAATGATAATCTAAAAACCATGCATTGACATACTTATATGAGTAGTAAAACCAAAATTTACCCACCAAATGTGTCTAGGTATAAAACTAAATTAACAGTATAACAAACTAAAGTGAGAATCAAACCCTAACACGCTATGTGACACACTTGGGACATTCACTTTTTCATATTCTTGCAGAAGTAACAGGTAAATTCCTGATCATGTTTATTTTGCAATTTCTATTTGTGGTGTCCCAATTGCAACTTACTTTCTTTTATCTTGAGGCATAGTTGCTAGGTGAGTACTTTTAATTTTTTTCTTGCTCAAACCTTTCTTTATCTTTCACAGTGAGATATGAACTCATTAAGAGTCCATTTGTCCGTTAGGATATTCCCACTCACTTTAAATTGAGCATATTGTGCACGAAGAGAAATAAAACCATATGCACGAGCATGTCTTCATACAAATCTAACTTTAGTACCTTTTATAAGCGAGATTAAATATTTCCATAATGTACTCGCTTATGTTTCTTTCCTTTATATCTTACTAAACAAGATTAGAAAAAAGGGTACTTGTTTCAACCAATATTTTTAAGAAACTTTTAGTATTACCTTTGATCGGTTGTCGTAAGTGTTACAACTTTAAGGTTGCAAACCCAAGTGTAGGTTGTAGTAAGTAATAAATTTTTCATGAGTCCGAGGTCGATCCATAGGAAAGTTGTTTGAAGAATTCAAGTTTATATTTTTAAAAAGATGGAGTTTATGTGAATCAAACTGTATAAACAATTAATGTATGATATAACTAAAGAAAAATTGAAGTAATAAAAGTATTGAGGATTAGGGATCCACTCTTGAGTTTTGGATAGAGAAATAGTTATTTATTATTTTTACTTCTATTAATTGCCACAATTGGAATCCATACATAATGAAGGTTCCAATGGGAAGATATTATTAAGTAACTCATGCAATAAGGTAATCATGATATTGTCTTACTATTGCAAATTATCTCTTAACGTCAATACTTATTTATGAGATCAATCATTTATGTACACCTTTGTCAACAATAAATCAAGGTTTCACATTAGCAGTCGGTGGGGTAAAACCGTACAATAAGCTAAATGAACCCAAGTATTTATTGTGCCATTGGAGATACATAAATCAAGAATCACCACAAAACAAGTAGGGTTTAGATCAAAAATAAAAATAATAATACAACATACTTAAACAATTTCTACCCTTATAACCATTTCTCTTCCTCCATCAAGAGATTCACCCTTTTTTTTCAACAAAATAAAATTTAGAAAGACATAATAAAAGTAACGAAGACTAAAAATATAAGAGAAACTAGAGAATGCATTTCTATTACTACTAGAAAACTTACAATACTAGAAAACATACAAACTAGATAACTTAGCCTAAAGAAACCCTCTACCCCCTCTTCTTACAAGCTTAATACATGGCCGATTTATAGTACTTGGAGTAAGTTAGATGCCAAACAAATAATGGAGGGGTTAATCAAGTGGTATGCTAGTTGCCAAGAGTTGGTAAGTTGTTACACAAATTTCTCATCCACTGAATTAAATTATATTTTTCGGTTAGATACAGCCAGATTTTGAAGATATGTGAAGAATCAAAATTATAAATCTTTCAGCGTTGATATATTTTCATATATATTTTATCAAATTTGGTGGTCGGATGAAGGAGATATGGTCAAATTACCGAGTCATATCCAAGAGCCACCCTTTAACATCAGCAGCACTTTTCAGCCTATGATTTTACCATTTCAACACATTTTCACACAATCTTGTCTTCAGAAAACTTGTTTATTTATATTTTAGGTATAACATATCCGAATTTCAGCCCAAAATAAATTTGGGCTCAAGATATATAACCAAATTGGTAAAATAAGTTAATACTGGGCTGAACTTTGATCCGAATTTTGGTGATCCATTTTGTGCAATACTTGGATGAATTTTATGCTATCATCAAAACTGAATTAGGCTGAGCTTCCAACATAAAAGTTGTACCTCTATCTCTTATATTTCAAATAAAATAAGCTTCAGGTCCATAGGGCTTTTGATCATAAAGTTATGCTCAAATTACAAAAACTGCACAAGTTTGGAAACATGCTTCTATTTATTCCCTAACACAAAACATTAATAAAATAATAATATTAAAAAGAATAAAGCAAGAAAAGTATAAAGAATTTGATATAAAAATATATCAAAATATGCACTTATCAAATTCCCCCACACTTAACCCTTACTTGTCCTCAAGCAAGCTTAAAACAAACATAAATTAATCCACTTTCGTAGGAAATCACAGTTGCATTTAGCATATGCAACAAGCCTTTAAACCCTTAGGTGGCCCATAGAGGACGAGTTGTAGTCTCATGAAGGTTTCCAGCAGTGATACCTACAAACACTTATAATAACTATCTTCTAACTTTTATTCTCATGAAGCAACAAAGTAATATGGAAATAAAATCAAACAAGTATTGAGTTTAACTTTTAGTCATTCAAAAATCAATATATTTCCACAATAAGCATACTGAAGTGTGTGTGTGGATAGTTAATGTCAATAGTGATGAAACTATGCATGTTTCAAATAAGTGAATTCTCATAAAACCTTGCAAAAATCATCACTCAATCTCTAACAGAAAATCTCCACTACACTGAAGGCACCACACGAAATCAAAAGGTCTTCAATAAAGGTTGTAATGGGGGCAAAGGGTGGTGATGTAGCTAAGAAATAAAAGGATAGGATGCAACAAAGGTTCTAAAAACTTCATGTAATTAGAGACATAAAATTTATCGATGAAAAATTCTCAAACTCCACAAATTTCACAATGGGGTCTATTGTTATTGAATTAGACCCCTTTTATTCATCTTGCAACATCTCATTTTTAGTTGCAACTTGTAGCACTTTGCAACTTTTTTTTTTATTATTATTATTTTTCTTTTTTTTTTCTTTTTTTAAAAAGAAACCCCCCCCCCACACTTATCTTCTATTCCAACCTGAATTTCTTTTGTAAGTTCAAGCTGTCAATTGAATATCTTTTAAACTCCAATCATTTTTAGAACAAGGGTTGGATAATAGTGTATTTAGGTTAGGTAAAAAAATATGATTACAAAAAAAATATTTATTTATTGTAAGTCTTAAAGTGGTTTACTAAGGGGAAGTTTTCTTAAAACATCATATAGGGAACAAGCTGATTTGACAATGGTGCTAGAAAGCCTAATGCCTTAATCATTTTTCTAGTGGTGCACTATCAGTCGTTCGCCTCGATAGACCAAAAGTAAAAGTTCTAATACTCAACCCCTACATGTTGAAGATTCAAGTGATGATTAGAGCAAGGGCATAAGAACTATATATTTTGACATGATTATCTTCACACTAAATAACATAACTATTTGTGCAAAATAAAATTTGAGTATAATTATCGCAAAAATATATTAACCAAATAACAACATCAAAGTTCAAAACAACACCCATCATCAATCAAATAATATTATTCATGCTTAATTTTAATCATTGAAGTTGGAAGAACCTATACGACTCAAAAAAAATTGATAATTCACAAACATTTGTTAAAAACTTTACAAACCTCCCATGTTATGCAAAAAATAGGGATGCGTATCAAGAGTGTTACAATTACCTTTTACTCAGTCACCTTTTTTTCATACTTTCAACGGACCCATAAAAAAAACACGCTTGATTTATATTTATTTTTTATTTTTTTTATTTTTTTTATTTTTTTAAATACAAGAAAAACACACATTTAATATATAAGTCATGATATCAATTATCCCCCCCCAACCTAATCGAGACATTGTCCCCAATATTAAAAATAGATAGGAACGTAGAGTTTTAAAGATATCACCTAAAATGCGACTAATAAAGCTGAAACAAAAAAAAAACACATACTATTAGATAAAATTATTAACAATAAGTATCACAGACTGAGAGTCAAATTCAATTTGCATTTTCGACCATTGTTCCTGTTGGACCAATCCACATTGGCCAAGGTTGGATCAGGTTTTGACACATATGCTAGAAGTTGATCAATCAGCTGGTTAGGTGTCGGAGCAAAAATGATGATTCTTCTCACAGAAGTTGAAATAAAACCTTTTTTCACAGCATAATCTACAAAAGATAGCAAACCATCATAAAAACCATTAACATTAAGAATACCTATAGGTTTTTGGTGAATGTTGAGTTGTGTCCAAGAGACAATTTGGAATAATTTCTCCAGTGTACCAAAATCGCCAGGTAGAATAATGAATGCATCCGCATTTTTTAACATATTAGGCATTCTGTCTTGAATATGTGATACTTTTAGCTCATCTCCAATGATCATACCTGTGATATTCTGTACTGTTAAAGATTTTGGGATAACTCCCAGAACTTTGACACCTCCTACATAAGTAGAAATAGCAACACTCCCCATTAACCCCAATCTGCCTCCCCCATACACTAAATGAATTTTTTTTTCTGCTAAAGTTCTACCAAGGTTATTGGCTGCTCCTATAAACTCACTATTTTTTCCTAGATTGGATCCACAAAAAACACAAATAGAATTAAATTTGCGAGTTGAAGAAACTTCTATTTTATTTTTCTTTTTTTGAAAATAAGTTGTGCAAAAATAGAGTGAGTACGGTGATATTTATTGAGGTGTGAACAGGGAATACATTTATTGCATGTCTTTTTCTTTTGTCAAAAAGGTTGAAAATAAGGACACATACGAAATTTAAAAATTACCTACTAACACGTATATGTACATGTAGTTGTGATTGTGGCTCACATCTTCCACTGATTTTACATCCAGTAACGGCTTAAATGCCCTCTATGGGTCGAGGATATGCTTTCCATCTAGTTTTCTTATAAACTGACAAACAGGGTCTTTTAATGTCAGATTTTCAAGACTATAAAGCTCATATTCATTTTGAAAATGATCCCATAAATCAAGAATTACACGTTGCACCAATCCACATGAATGCGTCTCAAGAGTCAATATAATGTGATCTAAAGACTCCTTACTCAGTCCATCCATAATGAATTTAAGTTTATCTTCTCGATTTTTAGAGACCATTCCTAAAGAACGACACTTTATGTTGCAAGTCCATCTACCACAAATATGACAAACTTTCATTTTTTCGCCCTTCGTTTTTTTGAATATGTGCTTTTACCAAAACCAGACATGTATCTAGTAAGCAAATCTGGAAACTCATGTAAAAACTCACCTGCCCTTACCTTTGTTTCAATTATCCATCATATGTCCTCCGGGATGCCCTTGTGCATAAGCATCCTCAATCTTTCAATCCTGATTTTATAAATTTTCAAAATTGCATTTTTAGGAAGAAAAGAAATCGCTTCTTGAGAGTTAGAAAAATGTCACCCATTTTGAAAAGAACAAGAAAAGAGAATGAGAAAAGCAAAGAAAATTTGTACAAAGATTTCAGTTGTTTGAAAAATGGACAAGTCCGACTTTTATAGCCACGGAGTACCGTTATCCGCCATTTAATCGGGAAAAGAAAAAAAATAAAAGAAGAAAAAAAATAATGTCAAAGAAAATGAGTATATACAACACTAATCATAACAAGGGTTAGAAAGAAAAAGAATTTCCTCTTGTGAAAATTAATTTTCTAGAAATTGTTTAACTCTTTGTCCATTTACTTTGAATATGTTACCATTTCTAGGATTCTCAATGTCAATCGCCCCATAAGAATATATTTTTTTTACAACAAAAGGACCACTCCACATTGATCTCAATTTTCTAGGAAACTAATGCAATCGAAAATTATAAAGCAAAACCTTTTGACCAACCTCAAATATTTTTCTTGAAATTTTATTATCATGAAAATTTTTGATTCTTACTTTATAAATTTTAGAATTCTCATATGCATCATTTCTCAGTTTTTGAAGTTCATTGATTTGCAATTTGCGCAATTTTGAAGCTTCATCAAGGTTGAAGTTAATCATTTTGATTGCCCAATAAGTTTTATATTCAAGTTCAACAGGTAAATGACAAGGTTTTTCATAAACTATCCTATAAGGATACATGCCTAATGATATTTTGAAAGCAGTTCTTTATGCCAAAGTGTATCGGTAAGTCTAAGAGACCAATCTTTACGGTTTGGGTTAACTATTTTCTCCAAAATTTATTTTATCTCCCTATTTGCAAGTTCAACTTGTCCATTTGTCTGAGGGTGATAAGGGGTTGCAACTTTATGTATGATTCCATATTTTCTTATTAAAGTTCTGAAAACTTTGTTACAAAAATATTTTCCCCTATCACTGATAATAGATCTAGAAATTCTAAATTGACTTAAAATATTTTCTTTCAAAAAATTTATCACTATTTTGTGATCATTGTTTCGACAAGGAATTGCTTCAATCCATTTTGAAACATAATCTATGGCAACTAGTATGTAAAGAAAACCAAATGATAATGGAAATGACCCCATAAAATCAATACCCCAACAGTTAAAGACTTCAATCATTAGGATAGGGTGTAGGGGCATCATATTTCTCTTTGAAAGGGACCCTAACTTTTGACACTTTTCACAACTTTTGCAGAAAGTGTAAGTGTCTTTGAAAAGGGTTGGCCAATAAAATCCACATTGCAAGATTTTTGCAGTAGTTTTCTTTACAGAAAAATGACCACCACATGCTTGTGAGTGACAAAATTTGACAATATTACCTATCTCATTGTCAGGCACACATCTTCGAAAGATTTGATCCGGACAATATTTGAATAGGTATAGATCATCCCAATAATTTTTTTAACCTCAGTCAAAAACTTCTTTTTGTCTTGAGAATTCTAATGCGATGGCATCTTTCATGTCACAAGAAAATTAACAATGTCAGCAAACCAAGGTAAAATAGAAATATTAAATAATTGTTCATTAGGGAAAGTGTCATTAATAGGCGTGGTTTGAAACGAGTCATCACAAACAAGTCTCGACAAATGATCAGCCACTACATTCTCTCCTCCCTTTTTATCTTGAATAGTAATATTAAATTCTTAGAGTAAGAGAATCCACCTAATCAGACTTGGTTTAGCATCTTTTTTTGACAAAAGATATTTCAAAGCTGCATGATTACTGAAAACAACAATTGGTGAGCCAACAAGATAAGATCAAAATTTATCCAATGCAAAAACTACAACAAGTAATTCTTTTTCAGTTGTTGTATAATTCAATTGAGCACCATATAAAGTTTTACTTGCATAGTAAATAACATATATTTTTTTATCTTTTCTTTATCCCAATACATCTCCAACAGCATAGTCACTAGCATAACACATTATTTCAAAAGGTAAAGTCCAATCTGGAGGTTGTATGATTGGAGCAGACATAAGCATGCTTTTAAGCTTAACAAAAGCATTTTCATAGTTTTCAGTCCATTCAAAAATAATGTCTTTTGTTAGGAGATTACACAAAGGTTTAGATATTATACTAAATTTTTTGATAAATCTTCTGTAAAAACCAGCATGTCCTAAAAATGATATAATCTCCTTCACAGTCTTTGGTGTTGGCAATTGGCAATTAACTCAATTTTAGATTTGTCAACCTCAATACCTTCTGATGATATAATGTGTCCAAGAACAATACCAGTTGTTACCATGAAGTGACATTTCTCCCAATTGAGCACAAGATTCTTTTCTTCACACCTGATCAAAATCTTTTCTAAATTAGATAAGTAATCATCAAATGAATTACCAAAAATAGAAAAATCATCCCTGAAGACTTCAAGAAAACGTTCAACCATGTCACTAAAAATACTAAGAATGCATCGTTGGAATGTAGCTGGTGCATTACATAATCCAAAAGGCATCCTTCGATATGCAAAAGTACCAAAAGAACATGTAAAAGTTGTTTTCTCTTGATCTTCAAGTGCAATTGTAATTTGATTATATCCAGAATATCCATCTAAAAAGCAATAAAATTTGTGTCCCACAACTTTTTCTAAAATTTGATCCATGAAAGGTAATGGAAAATGATCTTTTCTAGTAACTGAGTTGAGTTTTCTATAGTCAATGCACATTCACTAACCAGTAACAGTTCTAGTTGGAATTAATTCATCATTCTCATTCTTGACTACAGTAACTCCAGATTTCTTAAGTACAACTTGAGTAGGACTTACCCATTTGCTATCAGAAATAGAATAAATGATTTCATTATCTAAAAGTTTAATGACTTCATTTTTCACTACTTCTTTCATATTAGGATTTAGCTTTCGTTGCATTTTTCTAGAAAGTTTAGCATTTTCCTCTAGATAGATGTTATGTGTGCAAATGAAAGGATTAATACCTTTAATAGCAGCAATGGTCCATCCTAAAGCATTCTTATGCATTTTTAGAGTTTTGATCAACTTACCTTCTTGAGATGCATCGAGTTTGGAAGAAATTATTACTGAAAAAGTCTCATTCTCACCCAAGAAAGAGTATTTCAAATTAACTGGCAAATGTTTTGAATCAACCACGGGAGCTTTAATACTTGATGAAATAGATTTTACTGTTGATGATGAAAGTTCTTCGAACCTTAGCTTCCAAAAATATTTTTCTTGTACCTGCAAAATTTCAGAGATAGTATTAGTGTGTGCCTTTTTACAAATACTTTCACTTTCAAAACAAGTCTCCAAAGAATCTGAAGAGTTAGTAGTAGTAAAGTATTCATGAACAAGTTTCTCAATTGAATCCACTTCATGTACTTCGATATCTTCTGCAAGTTGCATACAAACATTAAACACATTTAGTTCCAAAGTCATATTTCCAAATGATAACTTCAAAATACCATTTCTACAATTGATCAAAGTATTTGAAGTTGCAAGAAAAGGACGACCCAAAATGATAGGAATTTGTGTATGTGTTTGTGCAACAGGCTCTGTATCCAAAATAATGAAATCAACTAGAAAGTAAAACTTATCAATTTGTACCAACACATCTTCTACTATTCCCTTTGGAACTTTAATCGAACGGTCAGCTAGTTGAAGTACAACAGAAGTTATTTTAAGTTCTCCCAAACTTAACTATTCATAAACTGAGAAAGGTAGAAGAATTACACTAGCACCAAGATCAAGCAAAGCACGCTCTATTCTAGTGTTTCCTATGATACATGAAATGGTTGGACAACCTGGATCTTTGTACTTGGGTGGAGTGAATTGTTGAATGATTGAACTAACACTTTCAGTTAAAAATGCCTTCTTTTGTACATGATGTTTTCTTTTGATTGTACACAAATCTTTCAAAAATTTGACATAAGGTGGAACTTGCTTGATTGCATCCAATAATGGAATATTAATCTTGACTTGTTTAAAAATTTCAAAAATTTCAGCATTTGAGTTTAATTTATGAGTTGTTTGCAATCTTTGAGGAAAGGGTGCTGGAGGTAAATATTTTTCTTTTTCATCATTTTCACGCTTACCTTCTTCAAACTTACCTTTGTTGTCAAGACTATTTCCATTTTTCATTTCTGGAGGTGGATTATAAACTTTCTCCTTGGGATGAATAGTCTTGTCAATAACTATTTCATTCCGAAGAGTTGTAACTGAATTAGCCTGCTTGACTGCATTTTCACCTGAAGAAGAAACATGACACTGAGTGGAAGGATTAGGTTGAGGTTGAGCAGGAAATTTACCTTTTTCATGAGTACACAAATAAGTTGTCAGTGTTGAAATTGTGCTTCTGATCTCATTGATAGCTTTGTGAAGTCTGATTATTGATGTTTATTTATTTATGCATAAATGCTTGCAAAGTCTCCTCAATGGGTTTTTGTATGTGGAGCTGGATAAGAATGAAAGTTTTGCGGTTTTTGTGAATGTAGTGGTTGGGCACGGTTATCATCTCGCCAACTGAAATTAAGATGATTTATCCATTGTGGATTGTAAGTTTCAGAATATGGAGAATGAAAAGATTTTTTGAATATATTCATAAAATTTGTTTGTACTGGAATATTTGGACATTCATTGGTGGAGTGCCCCAAAAGTTCACAATTGCTACAAACTTCTTCCTCTTGCACAGATTTGATTTCCTTTACTTTTTTAAGCTCTATGGCTTCAACTTTTCTTGTTAAACTAGCAAGTCTAGCATTTAGATCATCTTCTTGGCTAAGGTAATATTTTCCTTTATTACTATTAGTAAGATTAGATCTAATAGAACCTTCAGAAAAATTAATACTATGCCATAATTGAGAGTTTTCTGCCAAATGATCTAGATATTCTAAGGTTTCATCAGGTTTCTTATCAAGAAACTCACAATTACACATTGTTTCAACAAATTATTTTGTTTCAGAAGTTAAACCTTTATAAAAGAAACTAATTAAACGCTATTTTGCAAAACCATGATGTGGGTATGAATTCAACAAATCTTTAAATCTTTCCCAACATTGAAAGAAAACTTCATTCGAATTTTGAGAAAAATTTTGAATTTGTCTTTTCAAAGCATTAGTTTTATGAGTTGCAAAGAATTTTTTCAAGAATTCAGCTTGCATTTCTTGCCAAGTGCCAATTGACCTAGGTTTTAAAGAATTAAGCCAATTTTTTGCTTTATCTTTTAAAGAGAAAGGAAATAATTTGAGTTTAACAATCTCATTTGTGCAAGTTTGATCATCAAAAGTGGCACATACTTCATCAAATTCTTTTAAATGCAAGTAAGGGCTTTCAGAGTCTAAACCATGAAAATTAGGAAGTAAAGGGATCATACCTGACTTGAATCGAAAATAATTTGCATTTAGAGGAAAAATGAAACAAGAAGGAGAAGAATTTCGAGGAGGTTGCAAGTAATAACGCATGGTTCGCACTTGTTGATTCTCATTTTCATCCTGGATACTTTCATTTTCAGCCATGGTGGAAGTGTGTGGAGATGATTCAAACAAATTTTCAAACAAAGTTTTAGAATTATTTCTTACTAAACGTTGAGAATTATGACTACGATACCATATAACCATATATCCATAAAAAAAATAAACAAACTATATTTATAAAGGAAAAATATTAACAAACCTGAATACTTACCTTGCCTTCCCCGGCAACGGCGCCAAAAACTTGCTACAACTTTAAGGTTGCAAACCCAAGTGCAGGTTATAGTAAGTAATAAATTTCTCATAAGTCCAAGGTCGATCCACAGGGAAGTTGTTTGAAGAATTCAAGTTTATATTTCTAAAAAGATAGAGTTTATGCGAATCAAAATATATGAACAATTAATGTATGATGTAACTAAAGAAAAATCAAAGTAATAAAAGTATTGAGGATTAGGGATCCACTCTTGAGTTTTGGATAGAGAAATGGTTATTTATTATTTTTACTTCTATTAATTGCCACAATTGGAATCCATACATAATGAAGGTTCCAATGGGAAGATATTATCAAGTAACTCATGCAATAAGGTAATCATAATATTGTCTTACTATTGCAAATTATCTCTTAACGTCAATACTTGTTTATAAGATTAAGCATTTATGTACACCTTCATCAACAAAAAATCAAGGTTTCACATTAGCAGTCGGTGGGGTAAAATCGTACAATAAGCTAAATGAACCCAAGTATTTATTGTGCCATTGGAGATACATAAATCAAGAATCACCACAAAACAAGTAGGGTTTAGATCAAAAATAAAAATAATAATACAACATACTTAAACAATTTCTACCCTTATAACCATTTCTCTTCCTCCATCAAGAGATTCACCCTTTTTCCTCAACAAAATAAAATTTAGAAAGACATAATAAAAGTAACAAAGACTAAAAATATAAGAGAAACTAGAGAATGTATTTCTATTACTACTAGAAAACTTACAATACTAGAAAACATACAAATTAGATAACTTAGTCTAAAGAAACTCTCTACCCCCTCCTCTTACAAGCTTAATACATGGCCTATTTATAGTACTTAGAGTAAGCTAGAGGCCAAACAAATAATGGAGGAGTTAATCAAGTGGTATGCTAGTTGCCAAAAGTTGGTAAGTTGTTACACAAATTTCTCATCTACTGAATTGAATTATATTTTTTGGTTAGATAAAGCTAGATTTTGAAGATATGTGAAGAATCAAAATTATAGATCTTTCAGCGCTGATATATTTTCATATATCTTTTGTCAAATTTGGTGGTCGGATGAAGAAGATATGGTCAAATTATCGAGTCATGTCCAAGAGCCACCCTTTAACATCAGCAGCAATTTGCAGCCTATGGTTTTACCATTTTGACACATTTTCACACTATCTTGTCTTCAGCAAACTTGTTTATTTACCTCTTGGGTATAACATATCCTAATTTCAGTCCAAAATAAATTTGGGCTCAAGATATATAACCGAATTGGTAAAATAAGTCAATACTGGGCTGAACTCTAATTCAAATTTTGGTAATCCATTCTGTGCAACTACTTGGACGAATTTTCTACTATCATCAAAACTGAATTGGGATGAGCTTCCAACATAAAAGTTATATCTCTATCTCTTGGCTTTCAAATGAAATAAGCTTCAGGTCCCATAGGGCTTTTGATCATGAAGTTATGCTCAAATTACAAAAATTGCACAAGTTTGGAAACATGCTTCCATTTATTCCTTAACACAAAATATTAATAAAAAAATAATATTAACAAGAATAAAGTAAGAAAAGTATAAAGGATTTGATACAAAAATATATTAAAATATACACTTGTCAGTAAGCCTACCAAATTTAAACCTTACTTCAATAAATGTTTAACGAGTATAGAGCGAGTAAGAGTCGATCCCACGAGGATCAAGGCTAATTGATTTACTATCGACTCAACTAACTAAGAATTTTAACTTTAAAATTACTAACCTAAAACTAAGACTTCAACAAGCAAACTCTAAAAATAAACAACAAACGTTTGGGGGGGGGGATTGAGTTGATCACATAAATTAAAATTAATTAAAATATAAATTAATCAAAATCAAAACAACAATCAACAATAGATTAAAGTAGATTGAGATTTCATTTGCCGCCACTAGACAATGAATTCTAATTTCATATCAATATTATGAATAATTTGCCAATGAAATTATCAACCGTAGGTAATAACAAGCTCTACTACCCCAATCTTTCCTTAGTTTCTCGTTAGATAGAACAAGCTCTCTATCTAATTCTCTACCCACCAAACAACCTGGAACAAGCTCTCTACATTTAATCTAATAGATACATTAAAATAAAAAGATAAATTGATCTAAGCAACAACCACACAAGTTCGAATTATTTAACTTAGGTTATATTTTTCATTGCAATTAACAAAAATATCCCATAATCATTAATCACAATTTACTACACATGATTATAAATTCAAGACAATTACGGATTTAAAATTTTTAATCTAGTTGTAGGGAGTTCTCATACCCGATTTGGTTGTGCATCCAAACAAAGCAAGAAACGTCTCTTTCACTTTTTCTTCCTTGAAGCTCCAAAATCCCAAGAGTGCTTTCAAAATATGAATGATAAAGAGAGTGAGTGAATTTAAAAATTAATATTTTTGTTGATATGATAGTGCCCTATTATAAAGTGTGAGATGGTGATATGATTTGGTGTAAAATGTGTAAGATGTGTTGTGTATTTTGTGTAAAGTGAGGAATATGTGTTGTAAAGTATGTAATGTTTGTGATTTGATATATGTATCTAGTGTATACATATCACAAATATGTGCCAAAAGGTGTAAAGAATCACCACTTGTCACCACTCCAAACAAAAACATCACTTTTGTCACATGGATGGCGCCTAGGCGCCCTATTTTAGCGCTTAGGAGCCATTTTCTCTGTTTTCGGCGCCTAGGCGCCCTGTTTTGGTGCTTAGGTACTGTTGCTGCTGTTTTTGTTCCTTCAGTTCAGTTTCTGATACAGTGTAGCCTCTTTCAACTGATGTTTGACCTCTTTATAGACTGAATTAGCTTTTAGTGTCTTCATAACAATTGTAACAATCTGTTATCTTTCTTTAGCCACTTGAATCAGATCAATATCACATTTTTGGAGAGAGTTATGAGAAATATACCAAGACTGCCATGTCTAGAAGTTTTAGTGCATGTTTGACTTTTTAACTGAATTTTACTCTTTGAAATCAATTGAATTGTGACACATTTCCAACATGAAAGTTGTAGATACATCTTTTATCTTTCCAATAAGCTAATAATCAGGTCAATAGAACTTTAGAGCAGATATTTATTCCCAAAATACAAACACTACTGCAATGAAACAATGTCAATTTGGCCCAAAAATACTTCTTTCAACTTCATTTTGGCTTTTTTTCGATCTTTTCATTCTCAAACTCCTATCACACACAAAACATTAATAAAAACCTATTATTAACAAGAATAAAGCAAATAAGAAATAGAAGAATTGATATAAATAAATATAAAAATATGCACTTATCAATCTTCCTCAAATGTAGTGCTCTTAAATATTTCTAGAATGGTGTACTTTATGATCATAATATTGATGTGGTTAGAATGATCTCATTTTTTATAGTACCTTTAACTTTAGGGAAACTGTCATTAGTGAGAGTAGGGGGTCGTTATATCTAAAGCGTAATATCAAAATTCATACACCTGAGAACAATCACAATAGTCTTTTTAAAATTCTTGAAGTTTGTGCCTTTAAGCACAAATAAAATTAATATTGACAGATACTGTGCAAATATAAGCAGAAACTTAATTTAGAGAACAAAACCGAATAATATGCTCACAAATATTTATGTCATACCATAATCATAAAAAACATACTTAAGTATGACATAATACAATAATGGTGGTCCCCATCACAAGATACCTAGCACAACATTGATGTTTAATCTTTGGATAGAAACATCAACTATAAGTAGTACTTTTAATATTGTAATAAAATACCGACAACTAATTTTGTCAAACAATAACCTTCATTTTGCCTATTATTGTTCACATGGAAGACCTAATAATCATCACATATTTATTATTATATGGTATCTGTTAGTTGGCCAAACAATAACCTTCATTTGAGTTGATCATTATTTGCATAAATTATAAACATACACATCTTAATATCCCAAAATAGAGGTTATTTTGACAACATATTATTTCAATCAATTTATTTTGCAATATCAGACAAGTAGAAATAAATATAATCCCAATTTTATCTCACATGTCTATCTTTTGGCCAAACAATAATCTTCTTTTGGATCGATTATTATCCATAAAGATATAAACATGATGCAAACTTTTTGCTTGATATATAATATTTCAAAAATAAATATAATAACAAAGGTCACTTTTACGATATAATATTTCAATTTATCTTGAAATAGAAGATAACCTCTGCAAAAAAAAAATAATATTTTTTTAATGGGATTTTACTAAAATTAGGTCGAATCTTGTACGAATCAGACTTGAACTCAATTTGAATTGAAATCTAATTCAATTCTTATAGGTTAGATTAAATCTTACCTACTTTATGACCCAAACAATAAGCCCAAACTTAAGTTTAAAATTCAACCTTATTTGCATTTTAGACCAAAAATCCAATTAGAGCCAAAAAATTAATTTTATTTGAATTTAAACCCATAATTAAAATGAACCCACAATTACACCCATAACTAATTATGACCAAAAATATAATCATATACGTTTGAGCTTAAGAATATATTAAGCCCAAAATATAACCTTACTTAGATTCTAAGCCAAAATTAAATCAAGTCCAAAATTAAAATTTAACTTAAACCCAAAATTTCTTTTAAATAAAATATCCTTCATCTCAAAAGAAAATTAAAGGCCCAATTTCTTCAAATTAAAACTCCAGATTCACGGCCTTCTTCACCCAAAAATCAATTAAAGAAAACAATAAATAAATCGGATTTTGTGTTGGGGTGACGTCGAACCCGAATCTATCACCCCATATCCTTTGCTTGAATGTATTTTGATTGGAATTGTCCATAATTTTTCTTTTTTTCATTATTTGGTTTCAAGAACAACAGCAACATGCTTAATTTATATTGAAATAATAATTCACGAATTTGATTCTCAAATTTTATTTCAAATTATTGTTTCAGTAGCAACATTAAGACCAACAAAATCAACACATGAACAAAATCACAAAAAAAGTCTTGCTTTCTTCTTTCAATTGAATAAGAGAAAAAGAACTTTAGTATTACAAAATTTGTTCTTGATTTTTATTTTCAATGAAATAATTTCACTAAAATTAATCAACAAGGAAAATTCCTAAATTCCTTGATAATCTAATATGAACTGTACATGTACCACTTGTTAGACTTTAATACAAATAAAATTAACACAATCATACAATCTAGAATTATCACGTAAATTATCAAAAAAATGAAATGAATACTAAATTGGAAGCATATTTTAATCTATAATCCGTATTGACGTATACATATATGAATTCTTATAGGGTTGGCGTCTTCTACAATCAAATCTCCTTATATGTTCTGTGGGTTCTCTTTGTAAGATGGGGATAGAAGAGAAAAATAAAATGATTTATTTGACTTGGGAACCAATAATATTTCTTATATACTAGGTTAAATAGCAGTTTATCAATCCTAATTTGACTAGTATTAAGTTTCTACACATTACAAAATCCATTATAATAGATATTTCTAGAACCCAACTAATAGATCATTAATTTGACTTTATTAAATTAAATAATCAATAATATAATTGCTATTTACTATGTTAGCGCATGTAGATAAATTAAATAAAATCCAACAGAGCTACTGTACAAAATCTCTCAAGGGATCAAACAAAATTTCCTTTTCAACATTAACCCGTGTATTGTGCATGGATATAAAAAGTATATCCTCTTATAAAAATAGAAAAGTCAATACCTAATATTATAATTCGTTCAAAATTACAAGAAAATTTTCAAATTATTTGGGTTGTAACCAAGTTTTACAAATTGTGATCAGCAACAATGTCCGTACAAATGATGGATGAAATTGAAGAAAAATGATTATGCTCAGGAGCAAAATTCTAAGGCATAAAACGTAAATACTAATTATAGATTACAATGACTATCCATTCTTCTGAAAAATGTAAGAGTTTCATGTCAGCTTATGTTAATAGTTAGTTTAAATTAGGGATAACTACTTTTATTATCACATACAATAAAGAAATAGATTCTCAACTAATTAAGTTCACTAATATAAATTTTTCCGAACGTTTAGAGAAATTCAAAATGATTCCAAGTTTTGAAATGTGGGGCTGAGATTACAGATTAGAAAAGTTTAATTTGAGGAAACTTATAACTTGAAAACAGTTATTTAGGCCTGATTTTTGGATAAATTAGTACAACTAATTTTTATAGATGAGAATAAGTAATAAAGTCAGCAAAAGTTATACTTGGAAAGCTCTATGATATATTTATATATATATATATATTTAGAAAGTCAATTTCGAATTATATAAGTTAACCAATATATTTTTTAAGAATAATAAAATTAAAAAATACACAAATTCAAAACAGGGTCAAAGTATGTTCAATTATGGTCAAACACCACGTTTTAATATCATTACAGCATAGATTATAGATATTAGATATAGCATAGATGTCATGATATTGGATAACATTAGTATATTACTTACTGAATCCACAAATGATATAGAAAATCAAGCCTGCGTATCGAAACTAAGAAATGAAAACAAAATCTTAGACAATGTTTGATTTTATTTAGAGAGTTTATCTTTTTTTTTTTTCGAAATTTCGAGGGAAGGTGTCTTGATAAAGGAACTTAAGAACAAAAGTAATATTTGGTTTGTATTTTCGGGGAGATATTTTTTACTATAATATATTAAAAGTTTTGTTGGTTAGTAGTATTATATTAGAATTTTTTTAATATTATATGTTGTATTTGTTTATATTAAAAAAAGAAGATATATATTTATGATAATATAAAATTCAAAAATTTAATGATGTTGATATATAGTGAATGCCATTTTAATTTAGAGAGAATGAGAAAAAAAACAAGATTTGATTCCAAGGGTTAAAAAAAAATCTGTTCCCAGAATATATTCAAAAATAGGCTTAGCTTTTCTTTTGTATTTGTTTGTCATACAAATAAAAGGAAAAGGGAAAAAAAGGAAAAAAAAAAGAATAAAACAAAGATTTTGTTAGGAATTCAATTAAAGAAAAATCGAAACAAAAGAAATTATAGTTATCAATCGGAAAGCATACTTATGCTTTCTAAGATAAAGCTTGGTTAAAAAAAAAAATACTAACAATGATTGAAGACAAAGGCCACAAAGATGGCATATCGCTGCAATGAAATTTTTTTACGCAACTGCAAGTATGAGCCCTGATGATTAGGTAAGAATTATTAAAATTTTGAAATTTGAGGATATCTTTCCTTTATTGCTAAATTTGAAAAGGAACAGAAGTAAAGAGGTGATGGAAATTTTAATTTTTGAATTTTGAGATTATTACAATATGTAGAGAATGGAAGTTAAAACTTGTGATGCAATTAATGAGGATCGAGGAATTACAGATAACTTATCAATAAGGATTTTTCTTCACAATAAAAAAATAAGCACTAAAGATTATGACTGCATAAGAATTGACTCAATTGCGTCAAAACCCCTTAAATTATAATAGCCAACGATTTACAAGAAAATAAAGACTATATATAATCATTGTCAAATTGTTTACTTATTAAACAAACTTATCATATAGATTTTTTATAATTTTAATATTACTATAATTTTAAATCTTATTATATATATATTATCACTTAATATTATTGACTTAAAGAAATAAAATTGGCTAAATTCGTTATCATTGCTGTACCTGTAATTTTGGATAAGGGTGTATTTAATTTGAGATCTCAAAGACTTTCTAATAATTACAATCTAGGACATAATTGTAATTTAATTTTTTTTCACCTCCACAATAATTTTAAATTTTGAATCTCAATTTATCTATTCAATAAGGTTATCACTCCGCTAAATGTGAGTTTATATCAATACATTGTATAACTAAATTTATATCTAGTCTAATTATTCAGAATTAATTGTCTGATGTAAATTTAAAACTTTTGGGTGTTACAACCTCACCATCAAATCGGAACAAAAAAAGTAAGAGAAATTCTCACGCGAAACGGTACAGTGAATAGCACTTGGAGTACCAATATGAAGGTCGGTAGTTTGATTCCCTCTAGAGGTTTAATATGACTGCTTGAGAGGTGGGCTCATGCGCGAGTTACGTGTTAAATTGTCGATCCAAATATATGTAGATTTTTACGTGGGTGCGCCAAGGGGCACGCCTCCTATTCTAGGATTAGTAAAGGTATAATAAGCCTGGACACTTAAGTTATAAAAAAAAAAAAAAAAAAAGTAAGAGAACACGTTTTGGAAGAAGCATGTTATGACAAGACTCAACGATTGCATCAATTGGACCATACTTGGTATAGTTATAATGGTCTAACCATAATACTAATGTTGGATTTATTTTGCCCAACCAAAAAGTAAAATCCTATGTACAATAAAACTGAAAGAAAACAAAATTTCATTAAATTATCATCGCACTAGGTCATGCGTTTTAAAGTCTATGAGCTTCTTGTAAAATACATTAAATTTAGAAAATCTCGAGATACTTAAAGCAAGCATTTGGACCGTTGTCAATACCTCATCATTTAGTTAGTGATACGCATAATCTGACTAACAAGATTCCCACAATCTTAATCTCTTGCGTATCGTGTTAATATTCACATTAATTTGTTTTTTCTTCAAACCCTAGATATGAAATATTCATGCATTTTATGGGACGCCTCCATAAAAGAAAAGAACAAAACTTGCTTTACCAAACTAAATGCTCTAATAATTCTATTGCATGGGACTCCGTTATCTTTTAGAAAATCTTCCACCACAATTAAACTCTCCACTTGACAAGGCTTTCGTTTCTCTCTTATACAAATTGTTTCAAGATTATAGGGTTATCACTTTACTTGTAACCAAGACACTGGAGAAGCTTCAGTGCCCTTAATGTACGTAAATGGGCCCAAATTCTGCCCACCAAACTAGAATCCTCCAAGTAGGGCAAAACTATGTTGTCGTCAAGACAATAGTTTTCGCTCTTTCAAATATGCGAATTCACAGGTTATGTAGAAAAATTGTCATAAGATATAATAGAGCATTTAGAAAAATGTCTGCTTGCCCACTGATTGCTTGACACCCGATTCATAAAAATGTATCGAGCCCATATGAATTAAAGAATTGAGTTTTACTATTATGAAGTTTGATAACAATAGTGGAATGATGAAGAATAGACTAGAAGATGAAAGATGAAGTGATCACAAAAAACTTCTCTTGTTTGCTGAAATAGAATAAAAATATTGTAGTGTAGATGATGATTTCCTTGTAGATCTCTTATGTTTAAATAAGAAGACTTACATAAAGATACGAACACTTAAAAGATGGTGAATTCAATTAGGATTCTGATGCCGAGTTACAACTGTTTTGACATTTTCAGTCATCAGATGAATAATTCAAAATGAATAATTAACAATGAACGATTTAAATTCATTTTGAAAATTCTCTAACACTTCATTGGAGCCTCCTATCCATTTTCCAGGCTCTAAATTTCACTAAAGAATACTTGATGGACCTAGATTTTAAATAATACAGAACTTGGGGACTGTAGGTGCAATTAAAGCAAATGGACAATTAGGAAAAATAATTTACCATCATATTCGGGAGATTTGTGCTTAACATTATATCAGCAAGGCTTTAATCACTAATTCCACCGGATTTATCAGTTTCCGTCATTTCACTCACCGTGGTTGTATCCAGACTTTAGCCATTCCAACCTTCCGAAGAACAAGAACCCAAAAAAATGGCCATGAAAACTCTTGAATTTCCCGAAATCGTAAGCAGCAGAAATGGAGATACGGAGAACGAACAACCTCAAGAAACTGCAGCAGTCACCAAGTTTGATTGGCTTCCAGACTCTATTTTGGGAGAAATCCTGTCCCGGGTTCCTGCGAAGACGGTGTTCCGCTGCATGTCGGTGAGCAAACCTTGGCTATCTGTCATAGACAGCCATAGCTTCTCGAGAGCCCATTTTTCTCGATCATCGGTGTGCCCTTTGCTTGTCTTCAGTGATCCGTCGGGCCGTAAATCCAATAGAATCCTTCACCTGGTGGAAGGTCGAAGTCATTCTGAACTTGATCCCAAGATTGGGCTCTCGAAGCTGAGCTCCAGAATTGAGTTTCCTGATGTGATGAAGGGCCCTAGTTCTTTTCTTCGCGGTGTGAATACCAATGCCACCTCATGTGAAGGTGTGGTTTGCTGGGCAACACGTCGTGGAGCTGGCGATATCCTCCTGTGCAACCCCATTACCGGCGAGTATGTTACTCTCAATCATCAAGTTAGAAACCGAAACAATGAGCGAGAGGTGGCTTCTGTTTTCATTGGGCTAGGGTTTAGTCGGGTTACTAAAACGTTTGAGCTATTGAAAATGATGCTAGGAAACATTAATAATGCTGAACTTTCAATAGCCTGGTGGCCTGAACTGTGCACTGTAGGAACTAAGTCCTGGAGACGTGTTGGAGATGTTGTTGCGCCTCAGTTGGATTTTACTCGAAAGGTATTTGATGTCATATACATTAATGGAGCGATATATTGGAGGTACAAGGGCGAACCCTCAATATGTTCCTTTGATTTTGACAGGCTCCTTTTCAAAGTCATATTATTGCCTGAATTTGATGGTTTGTTAGTCGAGAATAGCTTTATCAATATGAGTTTGGGAGTATTGGCTGATTCTCTTTGTGTATCATTAATTTCTGCCAATGATGGGCATGTGGAGGTATGGGCAATAACAAACAACAATGTTGGTTGCCAAGCAGCTTGGAGAAAGCTTTATAATGTTGAAACAACGACTACGTTGTTTGAACATGGTGGAAGGTTATGGCCTAGGGGTCAATATAGAACGATAAAGTACATGGAAAATGAGAAAATTTTAATGCATGATTGGCGAACCACATTTCTTCTATATGATCCAGTCACCAGAAGTGAGAGTTTTTTTCATCTTGTGGAGAGCTCAAACCTCGAGAAGATGAGGACTTTATTGCATTTGCAAGTAGTTCCTCACTTGCCAAGCATTATTTCGCTAAAGGATACCTTGAATATACAAGAAGAAAGTGTGAAGATTCTAAAGGCTTACTCAAGGTGAACATAATATCTGTTAATATTTCATACTTTGCACTTGCTTGATTGAGCTAATTTGCTATGAAATTGCATAATATATGACATGTTGGATTTTTATTCATATGGATTGTATCAAGTCCTATATATGTTTGATGTGCATGGTTTTAACTCATTAAGATTTGGATTTTTAAAGTGAAATTAATTCCTATACAGTATTATAAGCAATTTCCTCAAATTTCCATTGTTACCTTAGATAGCAAACAATAAAACAACTGTTCAACTTGTTACTGCAATTAGTTCCTTATGTTGCACATTCTTAACTTCTGAGGGTTTACATAAAATCAACAGTATGTAATTTTGAAGACCTATGAACTAAATCATGGCGTTGTTTTTGAAACTATTGTCTTAGAAGGATTTGTTATAAATAGTGATGGTTGTTATGGCTGGAAAATGACATTAATGTTCTAATATTTTTTCTACTCACAAAAGAGAAGTATTTCTCTTTTCGTTTGTGAATAAACATTAGATTAGATTACCATTCCTTCTGTGCATGTGTTTCCTACTTTCTGCTTTTAGTTAGAGAAATTCAGAGTTGGTCCCAATCCTCTTTCACAAGTTTTCCTAAGTAAAAGGGATTGATTACTAACAAAATTGTAGAATTACTCATGCTTATGGTACTCACAGTTTATTTTGTGTTGAAATTTTGCATACTTAAGATGATTTGAAGATCTTCGGGAACTAAGGCAGAAATTGGACATGAAAAATGAATAAATTTAGTTTCTAGAGAAGGAAACATTTAAGAAAATGCTGACTAGCTACAAGGCTACATTCAATTACTGTGGTAATTAACATTTGTTCTCATATCTTTTGCGGGCTATGATACCTAGAAAGAGGACCGTGATGAGTTTGTATTTGAGCATTTTAAAGGTTTCTGCTACAGATATTTTTTATGGTCTTGAACATAAAAGTAAGATGGATCGATTATTTACACATTATGAAATTTGTAACTTAAATAGATTTTATTCTCTACTTAGTTCACTCTGTGCCTATGTTGATTGGTTTTTGTCTACTTTGATAAATGTTTAACTTTTTCAGAAATTTTTTACCCTTTGTCTCTGCAATGCTATTTATGTGTTGCTTCTGTTAGAGGTTGTGGTGCCTTTTTTATTCTTCATATCTGTTTCTTGTCTTTTATTGTTTTATTTCTACATCTCTTTAATATTAAGAATAACAATAACGATTATCATTATGGATGAGTACCACATTCTCCAATCTTTTTAATGAATTGTATAACAATAGGTAGAATTTTATTAATCTTCTTTCTGAACTATAGCCTGGTTTTGCTACATTGTCAAAGTTTTCTTCTACTATGTTCCTTTTGCTGAAGTTGTCACATTGATAGAATAAAATGACAACATTACAAAATGTTTACATCTCAAGAGAACCACACGAATATATTGAATTCTAGAAAATATTTGGTTTTTTTGTGTAAAGTAGGATCATGAGTTAATGAAACATTAGATATTTTTGTGTGAAGTAGGATCAGGATTTAATGAAACATTTGGTTCTCTTTGTATAAATATGATCAGGATTTAATGTGTATAGAAAAACTAAAGTTAAAAAGGATTTAAATCTATTACATAAAATATAATATTGATATGAATGGATGGTACTCATTTCCTTACATATATATTTGTGAAGTTGTACATTTAATTTGTGAATTTGGAAATTAAATGTCTGGTAAGAAAAAAAATCAAGATGATTACTTCTATATATGCCAGCAGTAGATACCAAAATAAGGGGCTGCTTAAGGATAAACATTAAGCTTGAATTACTATCTACATTAAGTCATAAGATTATTCATTTGATTTGAATATATAAGTTGTATATTACTTTATTTACTCATAATATTAGTATTTCCTTGAGACTCTAACCGTGGATGTACTAAACATAAGTGTCATTCAGATTTTTGTTTTGTTTTCTGCTGGCTTTTGACTATTTAAGTAGAACACAAGCAGTTTAATAAAACTTTTGGTTATGGCTCTCTAATGATGTTTGATCAGTCATTTTATATCATCTTTACATCATAGGCAGTTTTCAATAGTGTGTCCTATGAACTCTCAGATTCAAAGTTATCATGGCACTTTTTAAGTTTTGCTCCGTGACATAAAACTTGCAATTGTGATTGATGTCGATGAAGTTAGTTGATTAACAATTTGCATCTGAGTTGTTTAGGATAAAAAATAAAAATGCTTTGCGTTTGATGCTCATAATTAATTTGACAATTTGCGTGGTTTATCTTGTTAATTTTGATGCCTTTGTTACTACTCAACAACAATTATGTATAGATTTTTCGGAAAAATAAGAAGAAGAAATTCCTTGCACAACTTCAAAAATTGCTAGATGTTGTCATTGACAATAGTTCTTTTTTCAATTATAAACTATTAGTACTTAAAAATTATTTTTCTTGATATTCTACAGGAGGTCGACTAGAGGAAGGGGCACCGGATCTAGAGGTGTATCAAGAGGACAAGGCCTAAGGAGAGGGAGAGGGAGAGGGAGAGGCAGAGGGTAATGTTGAGACCAATGCCAAGGAATCTTTGTTCTCGCGCTACGAGGATGAGCCAATGACAGTTCCTTGTGGTGCAGTTTCAACCTAAGATCTTTAAAATGTTCTCCATAATTGGTTTTATTGTAAAATGTATTTTTGTTTTTACTGTCTTCATAACTGTGTTGTTTATGCCAATTTTGTGTCATTTTGTTGTTGTTGCTCAAAGTCCCTCATACCTGTGTTGTTTATGCCAATTTTGTGTCATTTGTTGTTGTTGCTCAAAGTCCCTCATAACTGTGTTGTTTATGCCAATTTTGTGTCATTTGTTGTTGCTCAAACTCTCTAAGTTTTACAGAATAAAAATTGTTGCTACTTTTTATTTTTTCATAGGTTTAATTTGTTTTTATGTTGTATTAAATTATATGAGTGAGAATATAAGTCACCGGTTATAGTGAGACATCAATTGTTACATGATTTTATGTATGTATGCCTTTGAAATTCATTGCTTCATAAATTGCTACTTTTTATTCTTTCTTAAGAATTTATATACTCTTTAACCACTTTTTGGTAAAATTTTCTTATCCTAACAATAAGAAAATACCATTACCACAGCTTCAGAACACATTTTGATCTCTATTCATTCACCAGTTACTTTTCCAAGCTCTAATCCATTAATGATTCTGAATGTCTATTAGGTATGACTTTGAAATAAGATCAGCTAAATAAGGGAAGGATATTTCTATTGTTTACACTTATAATAGATCATTGAACCATATTAGTTTGTACTCATGATGATTCCTTCATACGTAAACCGATCATCCAATATATTCGACCACATGGATACCTACATTGGACACATAATAGATTGATATACATTATATAATGTTAATGCATTATTCTAATATTATTTCACTTAGAGATTGTTTCAGACTTGTTGCTTAAACCTCATTGAAGATTGCATTATAAGTTAATTAGAAACCCAAACTGAAAAAGAACTAAAAAAAATATTACATGCATGCATCGTTTCAGAAATTGTCTTGGCTTCTTAAAGTTTTCTCAACCCTTAAACTGGATATGGATGGCTGCGGACAGGTAATAAGTTTGTAGGAAGCTGCTGTAGGAGGATTAATTGGTTCGATATTCTACTGGCTGCAGGACTATTTATCTTTAGTTTTTATGATTATTTTCTATTCTAGAACATTCTTTCAATTCACACAAGTAGCAACACCTTTTAATTCTATGTGATTTATAAAAAGTGTCAGACCCATAGAAGCTTTAAGACATGGTTTGAAAATCAAACTGGTTTCTTGAATATATGGACATCTAGAACTTGCATCAATTTGGTAGGGAATGTTGCAACGTATCAGTTTGGCAAAAGAAAAAAAAAAAAAAAAGAGAATACAAAAACTAAAAGAATGAGACAAACAATTTATCACGGTTTGGCCAAATCTATACCTAATCCACTCAGCAATACTCTCTTAGGATTTTCTAAACAATCTACTATAACTAATTTCCTTGACATTAGTGGAAAGAGATTGAAAACCACTTATCTAACTCTCACTTTCACAAGAACTAGCTTTCAATTTGGTACCAAAAAGTCACCACTTTTCTTAGTGTTTGAACAATTTAAATCGACATAATGATTTGAAGTATACAGTAAAAACACATTTTTACTTCTCAAAAGTGGGAAAACTGATATTTTTAATCCCATAATATAGGATCAACCAGTTTGACGCCAAACTCTTTATAAAATTCAATTTTAGTCCCATATATTAGGCTCCACCAGCACATTTAGCCGTACTGTATGAAAATAGACGGAAATGATCATTTAATGGCACATGGCTGTTAACTCTACATTCTGGTGGGAAGTTCCATCAACTTCTTTTTCATAAATAAATATTTTTTCATGCTCCATTGAACTCATTTTTCCAGCCAATTTTTCATTTGTTAGCTTTTGAGAGGGAAATAAGTAACTACTTCCATTTTGCAATTATTGCATAATATTACATAATATATCCAAAATATATTGCAATTTTATGATAAATACATATAAAATATAAATATATAACACAAACACATATATGTGTCTATGTAAACATCTATAATATTGATAAGTATTACATATATATGTGTGTGCATGTGTGTAAACGTCTATAATATTGATGAGTATTATATATTCAATATTTATTAGGTGCATATGATGTGTGTGTGTGTGTAAATATCTATAATATTGATGAGTATTACATATTCAATATTTATTTAGCGCATATGGTGTGCGTGTGCGCGTAAATATATGAATTTATTAAGAGATTAATTGACAATAGTAAAAAGATGGGCACCTAATTCCAATACAATAGGGGTCTCTCAGTCCAAGTCAGCTGAATATCGTACACGATTTTATATGTATAAATACAAAAAAATGTGAAATATTTATATATCATGTAATATTATGTACACTATGCTATTTATATTATTTATGTATAATTTAATATAGTATAACGATAATATTAATCGTATAATGTAATTTTTTAAGTTGGAATGCATAAACATATATATATATATATATTTAATGTAGTTTTAATAATTAAATTATGCACGTGTATATGCATAGTAAAAAATTTCAATCTATATTCCTATACAAAGATTGCAATTATATTATTTATATGTAATTTATATTTTTTAATCTATTCACATATGTCTTGTTTATTTTTACTTTTTATATACATATTCCACAAAAAATTAACTTTTGCAATATATTTTCGTAATAATGTAAATATTATTGATTACATATAAATCTATACATATATACATAGAGTATAAATTGTTAATAAATAATTATATGATGGGATATCATAAAGAATGGATTCACATAGCAGGAGAATATTAGAGGTTTATTTTGTTATATTAGAGTAGTTTGGTTATAAATTCTATTATACAAAGTAATTGACAAGTTCACTTCAAATTTATCGAGCTTAGTGTCTTCACCTGGATATAAAATTTGTATATAATTTTTGAATTTATGTTAAAGTAAAACTAATATCTGACATTGTAATTATTAGGGAGCTTTATTTTGTGTCTAAAACTCCAAAAAATATAGATCCAAATTCCTTAATAAGATTTTGGTAAAGGATAAAATTTATTTGTGGTCCCATAGGATTGTAGCGTTTCAACTTTGGTCCCTAGGTACGAAATTGGTCCCAAACTTTGTCAAAATTGGTCCTTCCATTAGAAAACTAAAGGAACCAACTAGCTAGTTCTGCCATTAAGTGCTGAAAATGGAAAGAAAATTGTTCTTGCAGCTAGTTAGCTTGACCCTTGAAGAAGCTGTGGAAAGGAAATAAGTTCGTAGGAGGATTAATTGGTTCTATTGGGCTGTTTATCTTTGATATTTATGATTATTTTCTATTCTAGAAACATCTTTAAATTCACCCAAGCAGCAACACCTTTCAATGAGGGGGTAGATACTTTCTTGAGTATTTTATATTTGATTTATGAAAAGAGTTAGGCCCATAGAAGCTTTAACATATGGTGTTGGAAATCAAACTGATTTCTTGATTAGACATATAGAACTTGTATCAGTTTGCAAAGGGAATGGTGCTGCAAAACAAAATGAGAGAATGCAAAAACTAAAATAACGAGACAAGCAATTTATTGTTAAATCTACGCCTAACCCACTTACCAAGACTCTTGAAGATTTACTACCAATCGACCATTAATAATTTCCTTTATAATGGTAGAAAGAGATGAAAACAACTTTTATAATTATAATTTCCATAAGAATTAGCTTTCAGTTTAGTACAAAAGTGTCACCTCTCTTCTTAGCGATTGAACAATTTGAATTGATTTATTGGTTTGAAGTGTTCATTGAAAACACACCTTTACTACTCAAGAGTGAGATGTCGATCCCCAAACTTTTTAAGAAATTTGGTTTTTAGTACCATATATTACCCTCCATTTGTACATTTAACCAAACTGTTTGTAAATAGATAGAAATGATTATGTGCTGGCACGTGGCTGTTACCCGAATCATTTTGGAGGGAAACTCCATCCAGTTTCTTTTGGGGGGAGAAAATATTTTTTCATGCTCCATCAAACTCTTTTTTTTTATTTCAAACAATTTTTTATCATTTATTGGTATTTGAGAAAAATAGAAGTTCCTAACTTACATTTTGCAGTATTATGTAGACAATATGACATAATACGTGTACATAACATATTACACCTTTATATAATGCATACATATAAAATATAAAAAAATATGCCATGTGTATGCATACATGTATAATATTGATGAGTATTACATATTCAATATTTTTTAGTTCATAAGCTATATATATATATATATATATATATGTAAATATACTGGACTATATCTATATAAAAATATTAAAACATGTAATATTGATAATATGTTTTATAATGTCATATAAAATTTATGTGATTTATATTATTTATATGCGATATAATGTAATTATGTATAATATTAAACCTTTAATGTGTTTTTTGTAAATGGAATGCCAAAACATATATGTATTTAACATAGTTGTAATCTTTATATTTCAATATATGAAAAACGTATTTCAATACAAAATTGCATTTGTATTATTTTTATGTAATTTATATATCCTATATCTATATACATGTGTTTTGTTTTTGTTTTTTTTAACTTTTTATTTGCATATATTACATAAAAATTGTAATGTATCTAACATGTACGCATAATAATGTAACATTAATGATAAATACACATAGTATAAATTATAAATAATGTATAGACATCCTAACTTAAGAATTTATTATATTCTCGGATTTTACCTTATAAAACACATGTACTCAAATAATTTATAGAATTATTGATTTATGAAGCTTACATAACTTAAATATCAATAAATTTTATTGTAACCTATATATAATATAAAAATAATAAAGTATTATTTATAGATAAATTATAAACTGTATATACATTTGATTTATTTATTTAGGAATTTAGAAACAAATGTGTGTGTGTGTGTGTATTATTCCAAATGCAAAAACCTAAGCAAATTGGGGGAACAAATTCCAACCAAAATATTTTCGGTCCTAGACAAAATTATTTTGTACTCATTTGGAGATAAAACTAGGGCAAAAAGTATATTTAGTATCACGCCCCAAACTTCGAGATCATAACAATCACTACAAATTCTTAGGAGCATCCCAAAAGCCTACAAGGCTAACCGAATAATCTCCTATATAATCCAATATATTGGTACATAGCATCTATATCTCAAATCTTTTATTACATGTCATTATATTCCATCACCCAAATAAATCTTATAATTTATTAAATATCTACTTGACAAGATTTAAATAAATAAGTCAAAATTCCTTCAAATGTTTATCTCCCAAAAATATAAACAAAGTGACAATAGTCACCAAGTAATAAGAAAATTTAAATTCTCAATATTCAAATTTATCTAGTTAAACAATTTCAAATATAATAAAAGTAACTTTGCTTGAACCTTTTCATAGCCTACTTGGTACTTCGAGAAATTTTCCATGCAAATATACCCCATCATTTGAAAAATATTAGTAGAATAATGAGCACGACGACCCAATAAATAACTACACTCAACTAGTTAGATCAAACAAGCCAAAAGATATCTATAACTCAACAAAATAAATAAATAAATAAATAGATCACATAATATAATCATTTATCAAATCTGAATACCAGACAAAAAATTAAATAACCATACAGAACCAATGCAAAATACCACAAAGAAGGCAACATGGGTTATGTGGCTGGTTTTACTCCCCTGTCATGGGTCACGAACCAAAATTTAACCCCAGTTAATCTTGGTAAACTTGCCTTTGTCCGGAATAGTCACTAGTGCATATAGTTTCAACTAAACTCCCAAAAATCAACGTGTTTGAAAAATTACATTTTAACATATAATCAACGAATCAAATTTATAAAGTTATTTTCATAGTTCAATACATAATATAAACTTGCTTGGTCCGCTCAAAATCACCATTTTCAACACACACCAATGTACCATATGTAGATTTAAGCACTAGAAAAATGAATCACTTACCTCTACCCCAATAATTTGATTTTCAAAATTCCCAAGTTACTTATATTATTAAACCCCAAATCAATGTTCAACTCCACTTCTGTCATTCACCATCCATACACTTTTATACAAATATAATTGATGCAAAAGAAACGTCATTCAAGATGGTCCTCGCAAATTCCATAAGTGGCATTCGGTATAACAGATTATGATTCAATCCTAATGAACTAAGTAGTATTAATATAGGTAACTTTGATCACTCTCTTGATTTAAGTAAGCTTGACGCCCTCTCTCTTCATACTATTTCATAATATCCCAAAAGAACTTTGTATTAAAAATGGAATCTGCAACAATAAAAATGAGGAATACGCCCATCACGAGTTAAATTTCCATCCATTACAGTTGCATGCATGACACTTTCCATTGAAAATTTTGATGGCGTGACCAATATTGCAAAAAGAGCTAGTATATGGTATTAAACATTTTTATTTATAGTTGTATTTATTTTTTAATAATTAGTTAATAAAGAAATCACAATAAGAAAATATTTTTATAGGTAAAAAAAATAATTAATATTATATTTTTTATGATCGGATCTGCAAGTGAACAAAATATTTTCTCTAGTGAAGTCTGTCTGTCTAGATTGAGATTCATACTCCCACTGATGATTGTGGCTCAACAATGACCTTCACTAATGAGGACCTGCTACTTGGTTCTAAACCCCATAATAGGCCATTATTCGTAACTGGCTATACTCGCAAGCAAAAGGTAAATATGATATTAATTGATGAAGGCTCTACAGTTAATATCTTGCCCTAGTGTACAATAAAAGAGTCGGGAGTTTCTATAGATGAACTTGCAAATAGCCGCTTGATGATCCAAGGTTTCAATCAAGGGGACAAAGAGCTCTCAGCATCATAAGGTTGAAGTTGTTGATGCCCATTGCTAAGAGAGACAAGTTTTGTCTCAATCAGTAATCTAAGAATGAGTTTAAAGCAAAAGAGATGCAAAAGATTCGTAATGCGTTAGTTGTAGGAAGTTTATGCATGCTTAAGTATTTATGCATCCGAATATAGTATGCATGTGGAAATATTAGGTAGATATTTAAGTAACCCTGGAATGGATCATAAGAAGTAGCTAAACGATAATACATTGTTTACAAAGAATGAAAGGCAATATGCTCACTTATCAGAAATCAAATCTTTTGGGAGATCATTCGGTATTATGATTTTGATTTTATTGTGTGCCTATATAGTAAGAGATCCACTTTGGGCTATACTTAATTACTAGTTGGAAGAGCTATTTTCTAGAAAAGTGCTAAGTAGACACTCATAGCTCATTCCACTATGGCAGCTAAGTTCTAGCCCGTTATGAGGCACTTGATATGGGATATGGCTGTGAAATTTTGTCACTGGGCTGCATGTTGTGGATGTTCTTAAAATACTACTAAAGATATATTGTGACAATAAATTGGCTTTACCATATTCCATCAACAATAGAAGCTCTTTGAAGTTGAGGGCATATCGACTTTAAGTTTCTTGTTATTATAAGGAAAGAATTCAGAGTTATCAAGCGTCTATAGAATATATTCGAACAAACTCTATGATTGTTGATCCGCTCACCAAGGGTTTACCGCCTAAGGTGTTTCATGAGCACACTGCTCATAGGGTGTTGTATTGTTTGATGAATGCATTTTAGTGGGAGTTTCTATTTTAATGTTCTTTTGGTTTAGAGACATTTCAGATTTATTTCAGACAAATAAAGAATATGGTTTGTTTTTACTCATAATTATTTTTGGTTTAGAATGATATCATAAAGAATATAGTAGGACCAGTTGGAAATAAGCACGTCTAAGATCACATTGTATGTAATTTTCATGCTACACATCCATACTCGATCTATGTCATTGAATATGTTGGTATGATCATTAATAGGTATAGTTATATTTAAATGCAACGATGGTCGCTTTAATCCCATACTAATATAAGAGATGAACCAAATTATAACTAAAAAAATATTTGAAGGATAGATAGTCTTTTCAGTGCGTACTCAAGATTTTATAATATAATTTCTCCGGTGTAGTCCAAGTGGTAGATTGTTAAGTTTTATTTGAATGTGGGCTTACATATGTAAATAACAATTATATAATATGCTATCTAATTTAGTAAACCCAAATTAATCTATTAGTTGGGCACTGAAAATATCTATTAGGTATGATTTTTGCAATGTTTAGACACTCAATACTAGTCAAATTAGAATTGATGGCTTCTACTTGACTTAGTATATCAAAAACATTATAGGGTTAGGGTCCCCAAGTCAAATCAATCGTTTGCTCTTCTCCTCTATCCCTATCTTAGAAAGAGAACCCATGGAGCATTTTAGGAGATTTGATTATCAAAGACGTTAACCCAATACAGATTCATATATGTATGCATCAATATGCGTCAATTTGGATTATGAATTAAGGTATGCTTTTGATTTAAATATTTAGTTCATTTTCTTGATAATTTACATGATGATCATAAGATTGTTGATCATATTTATATTAAAGTCTTACACGTGTTGCTTCAAACCCACTCGTGAAATAGTATACATTTTTCCTTTTATTTCTAAACTCTTTACTTTTTGCAAATTCTGTTTCACAATTTCCTTAACATGCACACAAGTTTACATGTACAAAGTTGAAATTTGATATTATTTTTTGTGGGTCTCATCTAAATGTTCATGGAATTTACATTGGAGTATGAAACCACAAGCCAAATCTTGTCAAAACCCATTGAGTTGTGCTATGAAATACGACAAAATGGATCTTATTCTGTAAGTCAATGATATGCCACAAAAAAGATATGATCATCGAAAGATGTTATTTTAACCAACGAAAATATGCGTTGGACAGTTGGAGGGAAGGTTTGGATGATTTTTATGCTACTCATTATATGTAGTCAAATCATGAACAATATTTTATTGTTTTTAGATTTCATTTTTTAGAGAGTTGTTTTTTTAAATAGAGATTTTTCGATTGAAAATAGTATTTTTTCTAAACTCAAAATAATGAGAAGGAAGATCACTGGAGAATTTCTAAGAAGAAAGTTTTTACAAAAATAATTTTTTTGTGACGTGATTTTGTGAGAAGAAGATGCCATCCAATCAGCAAAATTATTTTTTTCGTCTTGTAAGTTAGTCTACTTAGATATTTGATTCTTTTCATTTTAAAATTTTGAATTTTATCCTTTAAGTGGAAAAAATTCAGATATTTAGTCATCTGACCTACTACAACAGATAAAAGTGATCGGCTAAGCTGACTAGGATTGAGATTTGGAGAAAAATTAATTTTGGAGGGAAAATTGCTGAGTTGGCCAGCTAAGTGGGCAGGTTTGGAGGAAAGAAAAAAGAAAAATAAAGTCAACTTGGTATTTTGGCATAATAAATTTGATAATCATTGCATCAAAATTTAGATTTATATTATATTTCAAACAACTTATAACAAAAACACAATAAATATTTAAATGTTAACAAATTTTAATACTTGAGAAAATAAATTATTTATTATATTCAAACTTTAAATAAATAAAAAATAATTTAAATTGGAAAGAAAAAACTAGTATTACTTATCATGGATTTCATAAGTTATTAAATGTTAATGAATTGCATATTTAAAAATAAAAAAACACTTAAAATTCACTTTAAAAAATAAAATAGTAGATCATTTTCACAAGAAAAAAATTAGTGTAAATTTAATATTTTTAATTACTTACCATAAATTTAATTAAATTATTAAATGTTAATAAGTTTCACATTTAGAAATAAAACAATACTTAGAATTCAACTTTCAAAAATAAAAAAGAAAATAATTAACTCCATCGTAACAAAATATCTTAGTTTAAATAGTTTTTCTCTTATTTAGAATATATAGAAAATGGCCATATATCGAAAAACTTAACACTTGAATGTGCCATATATTCCATAAATGCCAAGTTGTCTTTTCTTTTCCCTCTCAAGCTCTACCTAGGTGGCCAACTCATCAATTTTCCCACCAAAATTAATTTTTTCCCAAATCTCCACCTTAGCCAGCTTAGTAGGTTTACTTTTAACTGTTGTAGGAGGTTAGGAGACTAAATATCTGATTTTTTTCTACTTAAAGAATAAAATTAAAATTTTTAAAATGAAAAAGATCAAATCTCTAGATAGGCCAACTTACAAGACAAAAAAATAATTTTGCCCCATCTAATCACACCTTAGGGACTTAGAATCAGAAAAAGGTATCAATCTTAGTTGATCCGCCAACAGGTGCTGAGATGCCTGTCTCTCTATCCATGGCTCACTTACAAGCATCACAGTAGCGCCCATTAGCGCTGCAACTCTACTATCTCTGGATTTTTTGGGATGGCTCGTCTTCTTCTATTTCTTAATTTGTGAAGATACCTCCTGAGAGCTCCATTCTTTAATCTCCTAGAAAATCAAATAAAATACATAAAAAATAACAAAAATACTTGAAGACTAGTAAGATACTAGGTCAAAGATATCTAAATTGTAGGTTTAAAATCAACTCATCATCAGTGATGGGAGCGGCGGTGATGGGTGAGCTTCTCAAATCTGGAGAGGAGAAGAGGAGGAAGGAGAAGAGAAGGAAATAAGAAAAAACAAGAAGAAAAAGATAAGAAGAGAAGGAAATTGAAGAAAAAGAAGAAGAGAGAAAGAAGGGGGAGCAACGATGATAGCAATGAAGGCGACAACGGTTGCAGAAGATGGTGGTGAAAAAGAAGAGGAAAAGCATAAAGAAGGAAAAGAGAAGAGGAAAGAGGAATAATAAAAGAAGAGAAAGGTAAGAAAGACAGAAGAAGAAGAAGAGAAGAAAAGAAGGAAAGAAGTGTTTTCCATGTAAATAAATCACATCATTATTTTTCAATAATTCATTCAAATAAATTGTTGTTCCCATATTTTCCGGTTCCACTCTCAATATATATTTCTCCACAATATATCTATCAAAACATCCAAAATAATATCAAATAAAATTTTAATTTTTTTGTGGGGCCCATTTCCCTTATCTGTGGCCTATTTCCATGGGAGTTTTCTGGACTCTTAAATAAAGATGGTCATCACTCATCACATGCATTTGTAGGTAATGATATTGTAACTTAAAGATAGTAAAGCCACGTTAGGTTATTTGCATCCACCATCACCTTATATTTGGAGTTTTGACATTCACTCTTTCCTATAAAAACATTTGATTAAAATACTAATTAAAATTTTATTTAAAAGTAAAAATATCCAAAATCCTATTGTGAAGTTTGGTTTCATTTTTTAAATTTTATTTCTATCTCTTGAAAGTAAAGAGCATTTGATAAGTGTATTTTGGAAGAATAATATATTTACTCCCCAAAATAATTTTTTATTTTTTTAAAAATTTTCTCTCATCTTTATATATATATATATTATGATCATTACATCACTTCAAATATATATATATATGTATATATATATATATATACATATATCTATCACAATCATTATAAGAATAAATAATATATATTTATATTTTTTAATCATTATCTTAACATATATATATTTCTCATGATTAACTTAATATAATAACATTATAAAATACTGTAAAAGTTTGATGTGATACCATTAAACATACAAAACCTAACAAAAAGACATTCACAATGGAAAATATCAATATGAAAATAGTTCATCCAAACAGGTTTTCTAAGAAATTACATTACATCATTATTCCCAACAAGTCATCCAAACATATTTTTTCATTCTCCAAGCTTACATTCAAAATACATTTTGCCAAAATATTTCTCCCCAAATACTTAAAATAACACCAAATGATATAGAAAATCAAGCCTGCGTATATATCGAAAGTTAGAGATGAAAACAAAATCCTTGGGCATTGTCTGGTTTTGTTTTGAGAGTTTTATGGGAAGTGTTTTGGGGAAGGAATTTGGGAAGAAAAGTAATGTTTTGGGAAAGATATTTTTTACTGTAATATAATGCCTTGCAAGTCTTTTTGTTGCTTAGTAAAAAATAGGTTTTTTTTATATATTATATGTTGTATTTTTTAATGTTAAAAAAGAGATATATATTTATGACAATATAAAATTAAAAAAAATAATAATGTTGATATATAATAGATCCCATTTTAAGAGAGGAAGAAATTATTTTGAGAGAATGAGAAAACCAAGTAAGAAAAAAAACCAACAAAAAAGAGCAAAGGATGCACTTTATGAAAAGAAAAAAAAAACAGCATGACAAACGCTATGGTTTGACAGTTTTAAAACATCAAAAAGTTCAAAAAATCAACATAATAAATTAACCAAAAAAAGTAATACTATAGTTTAAACTTTACACTGCAACAAATTGGGCTTTAAAATGTTGATGGACAATGTGATTTTAGTAAACAACAATGTAATTGTGCACCACCCACGACTAGTGTGAATATGAAAGTCATTGTCAACACATGGACCAAATGATGCCTGCAGCAAGAAACAAAATCTTTGAATTAGGAAAAAAAAACGAAAGAAGAATTAAAAAAAATAACAATCATTGAAGACAAAGGCCACCAAGATGGCATATCGCTGCAATGAATTTTTTTTACTAAGGTGTAAGTATGAGCCCTGATGATTAGGTAATTAAATTTTGAAATTTAAGGATATCTTTCCTTTATTGCAAAATTTGAAAAGGAAATAGAAGTAAAGGCTGGTGATGAAATTTCTAAATGTTGAATTTTTGAAATTATTACGATATGTAAAAAGAGAATAGAAGTTAAGACTTGTGATACAGACTCAATTGCATTAATTTGGATTTTTTTGGAGTTTTGAAAAATATTGTAATACTGTTTTACGCATCAGGATATAAAGTACACTTATTCTGATATGATTGGTTTCAATGTAACCCAAAAAAAAAATCAGTCGTGCAAGAGTTTGGTCTTACATATATTGTTACGTCTAAGATATGAGATGAGGATGATCCCTTCATTTTGGCAACCCAAACTAGACAAGTTTATTATTTGGATGATATAAGAGTCTCACGCACCTATTTTGGGATGATCGATTAAAACAAATGCCCAATGATTTGTGTGAGACTTCGGCGGATTGGGAGCATTTGTGCGAATTGTTCGAATCTGATGAATTTAAGGTAATAGTATTTGACCTTGTTTTAGCTAAAATGGTGACTAAATGAGGTATTATGTATTACACTTGCTCACTTATCTACTATTACTATTCATATTTACTATTTCTTGTTTCTTTACTTAGATTTATTTAAGTCTCTTAAATATCTTAGTGATTTGGTGAAAACATGAAGAACTCATATAGTTATGTAACTTAGTTAAATGTTATATTTAGTATTAATTAACTTTTTTTATTACAAATTAACCTTTTTTTTTTGCAGAAACGTTCAGAAATCAATTCCACAAATCGTGTTAAGTTACCATACAATCATCGTGGAGGTTCTAAGTCTTTTCTGCAATATAGTTACGATGGTGTAATTGTAAAGTATTTAATTTCAATGAACTTATTACTTGATTCGTCTTTAATGTAATGAAATGTTATTTGCAGGCTGATGGATCTAGCAGAAAGGACCGGATCACCGTCATTAATGAAATACACTATAGCTCAATGAAAGGGTGGATATGAGAGAGAGCTGAGAGTGCATATGTAAGTATTGAATACATTTAGTTGTTTTGGTTTTATGTAATATTTTGAACTATATATTTAAGTTTTTAACATATTTATTGATTTTAGGATGAGATGGTGCAATTTCGAGAGGAGTATAGATAGATATAGAATTAGACTCAGACAAATATCGGGAATGACGCTCACAATCTGGAGACATACAGATTGCAAATAGAGTATGTGATTAGGTCCTTGGTACACGTTTTGGGTATATACGTGGGCTTGAAAATGGGTCTAAACCTCTCAAGTTTACTTCTTCTGATGCATCATCGTCCAGACCGACCAATGCACAACTTAGGGAGCAGCTGGAGTCCACACAGAATAAGCTGCAAAGCACCAGGAATGAATTACAAGCAATGAAAGCCGACCATTATGCGATGATAAAAGCTTTTGAGAGGATAGCTCCAAGTTTATTACAGTCGCTCGTCCAGCAACCCCCATCCTCCATAGCTTCGCCACCTCGACAGTTATAGTGTAGTTTAAGTATATAAGATTGTATTTTATTTAATGTGTATATTAGATATTTTATTATATATATGTTTAATGTGTCGTTTTATTGTGTTTAATTTATTTGATTTTAATGGTTGTAGTTGTGGTTATGGTTGTGGTTGTGATTATTGTGATTAGGGTTGTGACTGTTATGGGTTGAACAAGAGGTTGTAAAAATACGGAAAAATAATTGAAATAATAAAAAATATTTAAAAAAATTAGTGAACATTAGCGACGAAATTAAGATCTTTTGTCGCTAAAAGACAATCACATTGACGATGAATATTTTATATTCTCGTTGCTAAGTTAGCGATGAAAGATCTTAATTTTGTCGCCAAAGTAATTTGTTTTTATTCTTTTTTTGAAAACTTTAAGCGATGAAGATGTTAAAAATTTTGTCGCCAAATATTTTTATTTTAGCAATGAAGTACCTAATTCGTCGCTAACTTTAAATTATTTTTTATATATTTTTTATTTAACGATGAAATATTTTCTACCAGTTCGTCGCTAATATTAATGTTATCGACGAAAATTGTGTCTTAGACGCAACAAAAAATCGTCGCTAACCTGACAACGAAAACGACCAATTTCATCGATAAGTGTTGGCGCGATGCTCTTATAACGACGATATTAGCGATAAAATATATTCGTCGCAAATATTAATTGGCGATAAATTTTATCAAGTTAGCGACAAATATTTTCGTCGTTAAAAACCGTATTTGTTGTAGTGCCTTAAATTATATTAGCCAACGCTTTATAAGAATATTATATAATCATAGTGAAATTGTTTACTTTTTAAACAAACATATCATATAAATTTTTGATAATTTTAATGTTACTATAATTTTAAATCTTATTATATATATTATCACTTAATATTATTCACTTAAACTAAAAAAAATGGCTAAATTCGTTTTCATCGCTGTACCTTTAATTTTGGATGAGGGTATATTTAATTTGAGATCTCAAAGAATTTCTAATAATTACAATCTAGGCATAATTGTAGTTAATTTTTTTTCACCTCCACTACAATTTTGAATTTTGAATTTTAACTTATCAATTCAATAAGGTTATCACTCTCCTAAATGTGAGTTTATATTTTTATAACTAAATTTGTATCAAGTCTTATTATCAAGAATTAATTGACGGATGTAAATTTAAGATTTTGGGGTGTTACAATCACACCATCAAATAGGAATAAAAGAAGAGAACACTTTTCAAAAGAAGGATGTAATGGCAAGGCTTCCATCAATTGAACCATACATGGTATAGTTATTGTCTAACCATAATACTAATGTTGGAGTTTATTTTGCCCAACCGAAAAGTAAAACCTTATGCACAATAATTGAAAGAAAAGAAAATTTCATTAAATCGCTGTCGCACTAGGTCATGCATTTTAAAGCCTATGAGCTTCTTATAAAATACTTTATTAATGTACAAATTTAGAAATTCTTGAGACACTTAAAGTACATGAATTATTGTCAATACCTCGTCATCTAGTTAGTGATACGCATGCTAACAAGATTCCTAAAATCCTAGTCCACTTAATATTCACATTAATTTTTTTTTTCTCCAAACCCTAAATTCATGAATTTTATGGGATGCCTCCACAGAAGAAGAGAACAAAATTTATACTTTATCAAACTAAATGCTCTACTATTTCTATTGCATGGGACTCCGTCATCTTTTAGAAAATCTTCCACTCCAATCAAACTCTTCACTTGACAAAGCCTTTCGTTTCTCTTTATACAAACTGTTTCAAGATTATAGGGTCATTGCTAAACATATATTTCTTGGTAGAAATTAATCAAGGCACTGGAGAAGCTTCAGTGCCTTTAATGTAGGAAAGTGGACCCAAAGTCTGTCAACCAAACGTTGAATCCTCCAAGTAGTGCAAGAAACAATATTGTCAACAAGACAATATTTTTCGTTCTTACAAATATGCGAATTGACAGGTTGTGTAGAGAATTTATCACGATATATAATAGAGCATTCAGAAAAATGTTTGTTTGCCTATTCATTGCACGACCCGATTAGTAAAATTTTTATTGAGCTCGTATGAATTACCGAATTGAGTTTTATAATTATGAAGTTTGGTAACTATATTGGAATGATGAAAAATGAGACTAGATGATGAAAGATGAAGTGGTCACATAAAATTTCTCTTATTTGCTGAAATTGAATAAAAATATTGTAGTGTAGGTGATGATTTACTTGTAGATCTCTTTTGTTTAAATAAAAGACTCATACAAAGATACCAACACTAAAAAGATGAAACAACACTCAATTGATGAATTCAAATAGGATTTTAATGCCGAGTTACATCTGTTTTGACATTCTCAGCTATTAGACGAATAATTCAAAATGAATAATTAACAATTCAAAATTCTCTAACACTTCATCGGAGCCTCTTACCCATTATCCAGGCTCTTAATTTCACTAAAGAATACTTGATGCAGCTGAATTTTAAATAATACAGAACTTGGGGACTGTAGGTGCAATTAACGCAAAAGGACAAGTAGGAAAAACATTTACAATCATATTCGGGAGATTTGGGCTTCTTCATCGCCAACATCATACCAGTAGGGCTTTAATCACTAATTCCACAGTATTTATCAGTTTCCGTCATTTTAATCACCGTGGTTGTATCCGACTTTAACCATTCCAACCTTCCGGAGAACAAGAACCCAAAAAAATGGCCATGAAATCTCTTGAATTTCCAGCAATCATAAGCAGCAGAAATGGAGATACGGAGAACGAACAACCTCAAGAAGCTGCAGCAGGAACCCAGTTTGATTCTGGGAGAAATCCTGTCCCGGCTTCCTGCGAAGACGGTGTTCCGCTGCATGTCGGTGAACAAATCTTGGCTCTCTGTCGTAGACAGCCATAGCTTCTCGAGAGCCCATTTTTCTCGATCATCGGTGTGCCCTTTGCTTGTCTTCAGTGATCCGTCGGGCCGTAAATCCGATAGAATCCTTCACCTGGTGGAAGGTCGAAGTCTTTCTGAACCTGATTCCAAGATTGGGCTCTGGAAGCTGAGCTCCAGCATTGAGTTTCCTGATGTGAATACCAATGCCACCTCATGTGAAGGTGTTGTTTGCTGGGCAACACGCCGTGGAGCTGCCGATATCCTCCTCTGCAATCCAATTACGGGCGAGTATGTTACTCTCAATCAACAAGTTAGAGATAGAAACAACGAGCGGGAGGTGGCTTCTGTTTTCATTGGGTTCGGATTTAGTCGGGTTGCTAAAATGTTTAAGCTTTTAAAAATGACGCCAGGGAACATTAATGATGTCAAACTAAATATGTTATTTATATTAAAAAAAATACACAAAAAGAATTATCTTTAAATTTTTCTTTTATAATCAAATATAGTTTGACCCCAAATTTTCTTAAATATGAAAATATAATTGAGTAATGTGTCAATCTTTTATCTTTCAGATATTTTTATTTAAATATGTTTAACAAAATCAACATTCATTTTTATGTTTAACAAAATTTTAAAAAAATTGATACCATATTTTAAATAAAACATAAAAATTGATGTTTATTTTGTTAAACATATTTATTTTAATTTGTTATAATCATATTTATTATAATTTATTAGTATAAAATGTAATTAAAGTGTTTATTTAAAAAATATTATATAAAATAGAATCGAGGGTAAATTGAATTTATTTTATTATAAAGCCACAGTAATATTTTTGTTCATTCAATTCATTTTTTGAAGAGTAGGAGGGTAATTGATGGTTTTTATTGTATAAGTGGGTATATAATATCAAAATAATAGTAGAAGGGATTAAATGAAATTAATCCTAAATTTTTTTTATCAAATTTGAATTAAATTCGAACATTTTCATTAGTTAAATGACTAAATTAATTTTTTAAATTCGAACAAAACTATTAATCCTATATTTTTTTTATCAAATTTGGATTAATTTCGAGTATTATCATTAGTTATAAGATTAAATTAATTTTTTAAATTCGAATAGAATTACTTTTTACACCCCGGATTAGTTACAAAATTAATTTGATAATTTTGCCCTTGTCAGTATATGGATATGTTTCAACAACCAACCATATTATTTAATTTTATTTTTTTTGTCATCTTATGTTGCACATTATTAACTCCTCGGGGTTTACATATAATCAATAGTAAGTGATTTTGAAGACTTATGAACTAAATCATGGCCTTGTCCTAGGAACTCGTGTTAGGAGTATTTATTACAAATTGTGATAATTAAGACTGGAAATGGACATTAAATGTCTAATATTTTTGCTAGAAACACTTCAAGCATTCCTCTTATGCATGTCATTCCTACTTTCTGCTTTAGTTAGTGAAATTTGAAGTTTGTCCCATATCCTCTTTTCACAAGTTTTCCAAAGTAAAAGGACTTTAAAGAAACTAATTACCAAAAACTGGTAGAATTACTCATGCTTATGGTACCAAGGTTTTAATTTTTGTGTTGAAAATGGATATTTAAAATGGTTAGAAGATCTTTGAGAACTAAGGCAGAAATCTTACATGTAAGAAGAATAAATTTACTTAATATAGAGGAGGTCCTTTAAGAAAATGCTGACTGTATTCATATGTAGTTTTTCTATACCAACAAAGAGAACGGTAATGATTGTGAAATTGATTATGTTAAATGGAAAATTAATTAACTGTACTGTCAAAATTTTCTTCTACAAGGTTCCTTTTGTTGAAATTGGGAAATTGATTATGCTAAATGGAGAATTAATCACAATAGAAAGATTCGTAAAATAAAACGGCAACATTACAAAATGTTTATATCTCACGAGAACCATACAAGTATCTTGAGTTCTAGAAAATATTTGGATTTTTTGTGTTAAGTAGGATCAGGATTTAATGAGTGTATAGGAAAACTGAAATCAAAAGGATTTAAATCTGTTAAATAAAATAATAAATCTGATCCTATGGACGGTACTCATTTCTTTACATATTTGTGCAGTTGTCCTTGTATTAATGTTTTTAATATCATCTAATTTATGAATTTGGAAATGTCTAGTAAGAAGGAACATTATAGATGACTACTCCTACATTTGCCAATAGTAAATACCAAAATAAAGGGCTATGCAATGAAACAAATAAGCTTGAATTACTATATACATTAAGTCATAAAATTCTACATTTCACTCTTAATATTAGTATTTCTTGAGACAGACCATGGATCTATTCTAGGATGATAAACATGAGCATCATCAATTTTTTGTTCTTTGCTGTTGGATTTTTACTATAAGTAGAATAGTTGATCATGAATTAGGCTCACTGTTTAAATAAAACTTTTGATTCTACACTCTTTAATGATGTTTGATTATTCATTTTATATATTATTGGCAGTTTTCAATAGTGTGTCCTATGAACCTTCAGATTCAAAGTTCGCATAACATATTTTAAGCTTTGCTCCATGATAGAAAACTTGCAATTCTGATGGATATTAAGAACTTTAGTTGATTAACAATTTGCATCTTTCTTTAAAATTAAGAAAATAAAAATGTTGTGCATTTTACGTTCATAATTATTTTGAAAATTCTTCTATGTTTTAATATCACTAGCTAGGTGGTTTGTCTTGTTAATTTTGATGTCATTGTTCCTACTAAACAGTAATTATGTATAATTCTCTACATAACTTAAAAATTCATTAATGATATTGCTGACAATAGTTGTTTTTTCAATCATAAATTATTAGTGATTAAAATTGTTTTTCTCTGTATTGTGCAGGAGGTCAACTAGAGGAAGGGGTACTAGATCTAGAAATGTATCAAGAGGACAAGGGGAAGGGGAAGGGTGAGGGAGAGGGAGAGGGTGAGACCAATACTAAGGGAATCTTCGCTCTCCCGCAACGAGGATGAGCAAATGATGTTTCCTTCTGGTGCAGTTTCAAGAGACGATCATTAAAATCTTCTCCATAGTTTTTCTTCTTGTAATACATTTTGTTGTTTTTGCTCTTAGCATAACTATATTGTTTGTCGTTATTTCAGCCAATTTTGTGTTATTTGTTGTTGGTACTCAAACTCCCAAAGTTTTACATGATAAAATTTGTTTCTACTTTTAATTTTTTGTTAGGTTTGATTTGTGTTTCTATTGTAAAAAGTTATGTGAAAGTGAGAGTAGATTTCACTGGCTGTCATGAGACATCAATTGTTACATGATTTTATGTAGGCATGGCTTCAAAGTTCACAACTTTATAAAGTGCTATTTTTGGAGCTTAAGAATTCTTTCTTCTTTCTTTTTTCCTGTTTCTCATCCATGCTTTATCCACTATTTGGTAAAATTTTCTTATGCTAACCAATACCACAGCTTTAAAACATTCTTAATGTTGATTGATTTATATTAATTTACCAATCATCATCAAGCTCTAATTCATTTTGTGATTCTCAATGTCTATTAGGAATGACTTTGAAATAAGAATAGTTGAATAAGGCATGGATATTTTTATTGTTTGTACTTATAGTAGATTGTTGAACCTTGTTAGTTTGTAGCTATGATGATTCCTTCATGCATAAATCGATCATCTAATATTCGGCAACATCATACTGCATTGCATTCAGAATGCACTGATATGTATTGTATGATATTAATGCATGGTTGTAAGGTTCATTTACTTATAGATTGCTTCACAATTATTGCCTAGACCTTGTTCAAGATTGCATTCTAAGTTGGTTAGAATAACCTAAACTTAAACAAATATAATTACAATGCATGCATATTTTTAAGATTTTTGGTTTCTTAAGTAAATAACTTAGTAAGTGTAATTTGTTCCTGCAATTAGTTTGCACAACTCTTGAACATGATTGTGGATGACTACAAAAAGGTAATTAGTTCACATGAAGCAGTTGTAAAAGGATTAATTAGTTCGACAGTCTACAGGGGGTTGTTTATCCCTGGTTTCTAAGATTATTTTCTACCAATAACGATCTTTTGATTCACGCACACTTTTTAATGAGGGGGTAGAAGCTTTAACATATGGTGATAGACATCTAGAACTTGCATCAATGGAAAGGGAATTCTGCAATGTAATAGTTTAGCAAAACGAAATAAGATAATGCAAAATTGAAAGAATGGGAAGCAATTTATCAAAGTTCGGCTAAATCTATGCCTAATCCACTCATTGAGACTCTCTTGAGGATTTTCTAGACATTGCACCATAACTTATTTCCTTTATAGACGTGGAAAGTGATCGAAACCAATTATATCACTCTCATTTTCACAAGAACTAGCTTTAATTTAGTGCAAAAGAGTCAACACTTTTCTTAGTGATTAAACAACATGAATTGAGTATTTGGTTTGAAGTATTCAATGAAAACATCATTTTACTGCTCAAGAGTGGGATTATTAATTTTTTTGCTCTCATAACACAGGATCAACAATTTCAATACCAAACTTTTCATAAAATCCAATTTTAGTCCAATATATTAGTTTCCGCTTGCATATTTAGCCACACTATTTGAAAATAGATGGAGATGATCTTGTGTTGGCCCATGACTATTAACTCAATCATTTTGGTGGGAAATTCTTTCTAATTTTTTGTTTTTTGGCAAAAGAAATATTTTTTCGTGCTCATCAAATTTATGCACATTCTTCATCGTTTATTGGCATTTTGAGGGGAAAAGAATTGACTAGCATCCATTTTGCAATTATTATGTAATGCAGATAATATTACAAAATGTATACAAAACATATTACCCTTTTATGTAGTATATATACATGAAAAATATACAAATATAACACTTATATATGTGCATCCATACTATTGGTAACTATTACATATTCAATATTTTATTTAGTGCTTATGGTGTATATATACATGTTTGAATTTATTGTACATGATTATATCCATTTAAATCCAAAACAAAAAGTTTAATAATTATAGTGTTTTCATAATATCATTTATATTGTGTACATTATGTGATTTATATTATTCATACATAATATAATATAGCATATAAGGATAATATTAAACATATAATGTATTTTTTGTAATTGGAGTGCATAAACATAAATGCATTTAGTTTAGTTGCAATGTTTATATTATAAATATGTGCACGTTTATATGCATAGTTGTTGTGAAATTTTATAAATGCGGGTGCATGTTAACATAGCTAAATAATAGTGTGGAAGAGTGAATTATTGTTCCCACGAGTATTCCTGAATTACTAAGTATCAATATGGGTTAGCTCTAATTTTATTCGAACAATCATAATGGAATGATGATTAGTGCAAACTAAGAAACTCAACACTAAACTAATTAGTAAAAATAAATTAAAATTAACTTTTATAACTGAAAATCTAGGATTTATAATTTTGCGGTAATTAACCTGATTTGAACATTCAATCGCATCGATTTCAATTTATTCTACTAGTTGATAGTCGAGAATTCTTCAATTATTCATTAGCCTCTCCCAAGGTCTAATAAATTTTTTATCAATTGCTAACACACTATATTCCTGTGTGAATTAAATAAACACTAAATTATTGGATTCTATGAATCTCAAATAAGACTATACAAACCACACAAGTATGTTCTTGTCTTACATTTAATTTATGATTTACTACACACAGAACTAGACACATATATCACCTCCCAAATCAATATAATTAGCAAATCATTCAATTAGTGGCCAAGTAATAGAAAGTATTAAAAACCATATCGAAAACGCAACTACAGAAAATAAACTATCGGTTGAATTGATAGAAAAACTCAAATATCCTAATTAAGTTACATCAAAACCCTAGATAAGAAACTTAGCCCCTAATCACGCATATCAAATTCATAGACAAATTTGAATTCCTGAAGAAAGGTAAGTGAAAAGAAAAGAAAAGAAAAGAAAATTTCTGGAATCTTGAAGAAGAAAACCTAAATCTTGAATCTTGAATCCCTTGTTCTATTTCTCTCTCACTTTTCTCTGTGTTTATCAACCAAAAGAAGTCCTAAAATTCATCTTGGATGTTGCCTTTTTTATATCTTCTGAAAAGAGGTCCCAAAATCAGACTAAAAAAATAGCATTTTTTTTTGCGAATTGGAGCCACGGGTCTAAACTCAGGCGTCATGGCTAAAAGTGAATTGTGAAAATTCCTATTAACACCGCCTGGAAATCTCAAGCCGCAGCTCAAAATAGTTTGGACTCATTTGTAAAATTGATCATTTTTAGCGTTGGGCTTTAGTATTTGAGGCTACGGCACCAAATAAACTGGATTATCAGCAACTTCAGGGTTGCGACTCTAATTTCTTGAGCCGTGGCATGACTTCCATCTTTGTAAATTTTTGTTTTCTTTTCCAATTTTTCCTTCTCCTAGTCATGATTCCTACACAATTCACACAAAATGCATAAAATCGAAATAAAATAAATAAATTATTAAATAACAGGATATCAAATAGTTGGTATAAAATCAACTTATCAAATACCCCCAAACTTAAATATTTGCTTGTTTTCAATCAAAAACATAAAACCAAAATGACAAAAATAAAACAAAACAAATAAAAACAAGAATAACCTAACAAAAAATGTAAGTCATACCACCATTGAATCATCATCCAACCTAAAAAATTACTAAGGGTAATAATTTAAAACAAAATAGCAAAAAGATGATTATATCTAAAATGCTGATGTATATGCCAATTTTGACTTAACCTCATGATCTTGAGTGTGTGTGTGTGTGTGTAGACAATGCATCAAATCAAGTTTGTCACCAAGATATGTTTATAAAGTAAAACATTTTCTAAAAGGTCCACTTTGATTATGATTTGATAATTTTTCCCAACTCCGTAGGCTCGTTTTTCACACCAATCTCCACAAATATAGATAGTCATAGCAATGAGGATTAGAAGGACTTTCAAAACTTATGATATATTGCTTGGGTTAGAGTATATTATTTGGATAGTAAAGTGGTTCAAAATCACCAAAAACACAAACATTAGAGAATCATGTTGGCTTACACAAGCCTCTCACTCATCCCACACTTTGCTCCATTGTTTCTTATTTCATTAACTCATTTGACACTTTGCCGAAATCAACACATAAAACCAACAACTTGACACAATAAGCTTCAACATTCTCATAAATTATCACCTCAGCTATATCGTTCTTATCATTAGCACAGATGATTCACAATAGTATAATTCAGTTTTCAATATTTTTTTTACAAACAAAAAGCAAACAAAGTAAACAACCTAACAACACTAAATATGCCAATAACCAAACACCTAAAAAAACAAAACAAAAACCAAAGGAATCACCAAAGCAATAAAAAGACTAAGATAAAAATACAAAAAAAATACCCCTAAACTTAGAATGGATATTGTCCTCAATGTCAAGTAAAGAAATGAAGATATAGGACTTTGTTGAGTGGCGAGAGTATCAGTTGGTATCAACATCATCATCATCCTTGGGGGCAAGGATAAATAAGGCAACTCAGGGGGCTCTAGAAATGTCTGTGAGGTGTTAACTCGAGTTGAGGCTCGTATAATTGGTGCCTTGTGAATCATCAGCTTTTGAGTTAGAACCTTCAACCAAAACAAAAAAGAAGGGACCAAATATATAGAAAATATGGCATGATGCAATCTAAAAATTGACTCCTAAACTATATAAAGGAAATACATGCAATAAAAATAAATACGACTAAAAATATAAAAACTATAAAATAACTTAGGTTGTCTCCCAAGAAACACTTAGTTTATAGTCTTCAACCAGAATGTCTATAGATATCATCACCCTAGGTTTGCTAAAATGATCATAGCCTCATTGAGGCTTCCACTACTATCAATGTACACTTTCAGTCGTCTCCAACTCACTTGGCGCACAAATTCCAAAGTCCCAAGGTCATCTTTGTTTGAAAATTTAAATGAACAAGTTGTTAAGGGTTAAGATGGTTGTTTTTCTGAAATAGTGACTTTCATGCATTTGTCAATGGTCTCCACTTGCAAGCAACTATCAACTCCCCCTAAATGTTTTATCTTCTTGAACACATTAGATGAAACTTGTTCATCTTAAACTCTCAAAATTAGCTTACCCTTCTGCACATTGATAAAAGCTCCCCCGGTAGCTAAACATGATCGACCAAGAATTATTGAAATATTTTTATCTTTCTCTATGTCTAATATGATAAAATCTATAAGGAAGATGCACTTGTCCACTTTCACTAGCACATCTTCGATTCTTCCCCTCGAGTACTTAATAAACTTATCAGCAAGTTGCAGAGAGATAGTGATTAACTTTGCTTCTCCAAGCCCAAGTTTCTTGTATACAGAGAGAGGCATTAAATTAATGCTTTCACCAAGATCACATAAAACTTTGTCAAAAAATAAATTTCCTACGGTGTAGGGAATCATAAAACTCCCTGGTCTTTCAGCTTGGGTGGCAGCTTCTTTTGCAAAATGGTACTGCATTCCATAGTAAGCACCATTATTTCATACTCCTCCATTTTGCTTTTATTGAAGAGGATCTCCTTCATACCTTGACGTAGTTGGACATTTGTTCTAAGGCATCTGCAAAAGAAATGTTAATGTGCAAATTTTTAAAAACATCCAAAATCTTAGAAACTTGTTTATCTAATTTTTGTTTCTGGAAGCACTAAGGAAATGAGATATGAGGCACATATGGGGAAGGGTTGTCTGGAAACAACTTTCACCTAGGTTTCTCAGCTTCATTTCTTGGTGTTTCATTAGACTCCTCAACTGCACTATCCATTACCGGCTTCTTTGGATTAATGACTTTTCTTTCAAGTTCCGACAACTTCTTACCACTACGAAGAGTAATGGCATGCAATTTCTCCTTGGGGTTCTTCTTAGTGTTACTAGTCAATGAACCTTGAGGTCTTTCACTCTACATATTAGCAATCTGGCCCACTTGAACCTTCAAGTTTCAAATAGAGGCTGCTTGATTTTGAATAGAAGACTATTGCCTCTACAAAGTTGCCTCCGTTCTTTCCATAAAATCATTCGTATTCATTGTCAGTTGAGCAAAAGCATATTCAAGAGAGACTTTAGATAGTTGTTGAGGATGATTTGGAGGTTGAAAATTTGATGGTGTCAATGGTCTCACTACATTTTGCTAATTTCTCTATGAAAAGTTCAGATGGTAGCGCCGTCCTGGATTGTATGTGTTGGAGTATGAGTTGTTTTACCAATTAGCATTCCCCACAAACTATGCTTGCTCTAGCTGAGATAGTGCAAAGGGGTTCCCAACTTGGCACTCAATACTTCGGTGAGGACCATTACAAGAATTGCATACCTCAACTGATGTGGGGCTCGAATTGGCAGTGAAAAAGCTAAGTTGTTGAAACAATGTAGCAACTTGGGTAGTGAGGGTGTCTACTTCATGTACTCCAAATGCTTTCTTTGACATAATTCTCTCAAAAGGCCATTGATAAGAATTTGTAGCCACGATCTCAAGAAGTTCATAGGCTTCCTCATGTGTCTTATCCATAAGAGCTCCACCAGTTGCTCTATCTACTAAAGTTTGGGTTGCGCCACTCGACCCTTTGTACAATGTCTGATCTTACAACCATTCTGGTAGACCATGATAGGGGATCTCCTCAACAAATCTCTCTATACCATTCCCATACCTCATGCAGTGGTTCCATATCATATTCGACAAAGATAGTGATGTCATTCCACATCTTTGCCGTCTTAGTTGGTGGAATGTATTTGGCTAGGAAAGTTTGAGCTAACCCACAGAACTAATTCGCATGCACCATTGGATGATAGTTGGCTTGATCTCAAAATTATTGACCTGAATGGCAGGGCGTCTAATTCTAGTAAGGTTCTCATTTACCAATGGTAATGCATAATCATGAAGCGCCCTGTTGTTGACCCCAATTGCTTGTTGTGGAACATTGTTGTTAACATTTGCTATCCTTTCTTCTTCCATAGTGTCTTGTGCTAATTTGGAGGTTTTAAGTCACCTGGTAGGGAGTTTTCAATACCATTCTTTGGGGAAAAAAAAAGAAGAAGAAGAAAGACACCTATCATCTATTGTGAAGTAACAACACACATATGTGAAGTAGACAAAAAAAGAAGTAAAGAAAGAATGAGTGAATAGTATTGGAGAGAGGAAATATGAACATGTAATTCTCTTTGAGTTGCTTAAACAAAAGTTAGATGTGGAGATATATTTACCAACGATATTTTCCTTATTTGAAGTTATTTACTATTTACTAATCTTAGACTACTTTAGATAAAGATGGACAATTACCAATAATTAAAGTTTAAACAATAAATATATGTGATTTGGATAAAGATAAAAATACTTAATTAATTTAAATAATAAGTATGTCAAATTTGTTATGGCGTGATTCATGTAATTTATTTAAATAATTATAAATAATATAATTATTTAATATTAATAGGTAAAATTGATTGAATAAGATATTGGAAGGTATTTTTATAAATAAAAAAATATTAATTGAATATTGAATTAATTAAAATAAAAATATTCCAAGGTACTTCTAAATATTTTATTTTATGTATATATTGATATGAATGATTAAACAAAAATATTTAAAAAACTAAATTCAATGAAAATTTAAAACAAAAAGTATTATAACTAAATAAGATCTTACATAAATTTAGGATCACATTAATCATCATTGTGCTTAATTTTAACAGTTCGAGAAGTTTTCTTCTTACCAAATTTTATAATATTTTTTTACATTAGAAGCATTATACATAATCAAATCGTAATTTCACATGCTAAAAATTGATACATACTTTTTTCATCTATTTGTAACAATATTCAGTTTTTTTAGTTAATGGAACATTCATAGTTAATTATGAGAAAATACTAAAAAATAAATACAAAGTGTCACGTTTAATCAAAAACTTTCTAGTAAACCAAATTATTTTTTGCCAAATTTAATTAAAATATCATGATATTATTCATAATTACTAATTAATAAAAAAAATATATAAAAACTAATTTTATCCATCTGCTTACTTACTCTTCTTGCTCACTTCATTTTGTCTCTCTTATTCCTTTCAATAAGAAATATAACAAAAAAAAAATTACAATATCAAAGATCTATAAAAGGTTACCTTTTCAATATTTTTTTTCATTCCATTAACAACCACATAGATATTTTTATTGAATCCACCTCTCTTAAGGTTTAAATTTACAAACGGTTTAAAAAATACCCGAGTAACGTCAAATCGATATTCATTAAATAAAGTTATTCTAATTTTATTTGTAGTGTATATGTAATTTTGTATTCTATCCAATATTTTAATTCTTGTTTCAATCTTTCATATTATATTTTTGTTTTGCTAAGTTAAATTATTTTATTACTTAAGGTTTGTCATAAATATCATATTGATGTCTGGATTTACAATTTTTAAGGTGTAATATTTAAAAGGAACTGACTTTTGCAGTAAATGTTAAATACATATTAAATAGAATGCTTTTAAATTTTCTTGAATATTGTTTACATAAACTTGTATACCTTTTTTAAATCTATTTACTTTTAATTATCCTTTACTTTTATTATTTTGGTTTATTTAATTACATTCAATTCTAGTTAATATTAACATTGGTTTAAGATTATCTAACAATATACCTCCATATAAGTAAGAAATAAAAAGACTATAATGAAATACAAGAGATTGAAATAAAAATACAAATTTCAAACTAAATTTTTTTAGGTACAATACATAATATGATTTGTGAAAGTTATAATAAATCCTTATTTAGAGTTTAAATATATATTAATTTCAAGTTTATTGGACTTTCACCTCATTTATTAGATCAAATTAAAATAAAGAATGAGAAGAAAAACAACAACAAAATAAAGCAAATATTTCTCTTATTCTATCTACTCTTTTTCTTAAATCTTAATATTTAAAAATTAAATTCAAAATCTCTTTTAAAGTTTTATTAACAATCACGTGAATATTATATCATAATATTTAAACTTAAGGTTATTTGAATCTACATCTTCTGAGGTTCGCAATTTTACTTAAACATCTTTCAAGTCCTATTATAAGAAAAATTCCAAAAAAAAAGTGTATTTACAAACAAAAAAACATAACCTATCATGTGAAAATAGTCCATCATTTTCTTTAGAAGTCTTGTTTAAAATAAAAATATAAAAAATAGTAATAAGTCATTTCAAACTCTGTTTGATTGCATACCAAATACCTTTAAATAATAAAATCATATATAGTTTTAAAAACGAAATACAGGACCAAATTTTTAATTTTGTGGAAATAATTAACAATTGAAAATAATATTCATTATCTTTTATATTTAAAAATAACTTTGCAAAAACAAATATTTTTAAAATGAGTACTTTAAAATAAAATAAATAACTTAAATTAAATTCTATCTTCTGCAATAATTAAAGATAATATACTAATCCAGATATGAGAAAACAATGACTACTAATAAAATAATTTGAAAATGCATAAATTATTAGAAATAAGTAAAAGACCAAAATTAAAGCTCAAGTATATTTACTAAAGAAAAGAATATAAATTAATTTTTATATCTTTTTGAAATATATATAATTTTAGATCAAAATTTAAATCATAAGGTTTAATAATTTACAACATATATTATTATTTATCTATGAAAAAAATACATTCGAAAGAAACTCCTTCTCATTTTTATTTTTATTTTACTGAAAGTGTACAATGTATTATACTATTAAAGATAACATTTGCAATTGAACTTAAATCTTCCATTTTAATATGAAAGTTATGCAATTGTAAATTTGTGAACCATTTACAATTACAAAAATCATAATTATTCTTTATATATGAAATTTAATCTATATTTCTTATGTCGTTGAAGAGACTATAAAAATTTAAATTTGACCTCATTCATTTCTTTTCTTTATAAAATAATTCATTATAAAATGTAAGTACCAATTAGTTTTTTAAAAGTTATACCTTTTTTCAAAAATAAATGGATATGGTACATTGATACTGAAATAAACTTCTTTAAGAATTTTTGATCAAATAAGGGGATGTGGTTGCTAGAGATTCAAACCTCAAGGTGCAAACATCCCTTATACTTACCGTGCATGATTTAATATAGTAAACTTTTAGGCTAAATTTGACATGAATTTTACCGTGAATGTGCTTCCCCTCCCCACTTCCCTCATTCCTCTCCCCACCCCCAGCACTTCCTCGGCACTTCCCCCATCTGGTACCTGAGTTAACATAAAATTAAGAAATATTTGAATTTTGCCACAAATGTCAAATTGCTACATAATAAAAAAAGTTCTTTTAGTTTTTCTTCCTACGGTAGCATATATACACTTTAATACTTTAATTTGTTACATAGTGACCTTTTCTTATTCTATCTCCTTTTTGTTTTTAAATTTCGATGTTTAAAAATTAAATTTTAAATTTGTTCTAAGGTTTTATTAACAATCATGTAAATATAATTATCATAACATTTGAACTTAAGGTTATTTGAATCCAACTTTCCTGAGGTTTGTAACTTTAGTAAAATATGTCTCTAGCCCTATTATGTCAAAACATTTAAAAAAAAATTGTATTTAAAAATAAAAAAATTTAACCTAACATATATGACAATAATCTATCATATTATTAAAATTCAAATTTTAAAAAATATTAAAAAAGTTCGAAAATTCAAAATCTGAAACTCTGTTGATTGAATACGAAATGCTTTACTTTAATAAATAATAAAATTATATACAGTTTTAAAAATATAAAAAACGCAATGAATACAAATATAAATAATGTATGTTTAATATTTCAAAAGTAAATATATTTTAATTCCTTAATATGTATTGAATATTTTAAAAGAACATTTATTTTGTTTCCTTAAATAGTATATGGTTGAAATATACAATTAATTTAACTTTGAAATAGTGATCTATAATATTTTAAAATAGTTAAATTAATTTAATTTTAAAAGTATAATTAGTAAAGGTTTCTAGCGCAATAACATGACTTTTAAATATAAATACAAAGGTAAAACGTAACATATAAATTGATATGAAGAGTAAAAGGAATATTTTGTCTTCTTTTCGTCTTCATATTTATTGTTATTATTTGAGGCAAAGTAAAATATTTAAAATATTTTTTAATTTAAATATGTTTCTTTATTTTATGAAATTTAATTTAAAAATATAAATATTTTAAAATTTTAAAATTTAATAAACCACAATCAAAATTAATAACAACATTATATAATTTTAATAAATATTTTAAAAATGAATATATTTTAATTCTTTGGATAATATTTAATTAAGAATAACTAAAGTGTACATTTTATTATAATATTATAATTAAATATTTTTCTGTATTTTTTGACATTTAATTTAAAAGTATATAGGGAATTCTACAAGCACAATAAATAAAATTATATGCTTTTTAAAATTTGAAAAATTAATATAAATGTAATATAAAATAAATAAAAAAGTACTTTTAATTCCTTTGATAGTATTTAGCTGAAATATACAATTAAATTAACTTTAGGATATAGGTGTTAGAATAATCAAAATATTTTTCTAAATTGAAAAGTATGATTGTTAAAGGGGATTAAATAGTTTTCATTTAGAATAACTAAAGAAGTTATTAATATTTAAAAAGTTAAAAATCTAACAAAAATATTATACGAATTGAATATTTTAAAAATAAATACATTTTAGCTCCTTAGATAGTGTTTAGTTTAAATATACAATTTATTTAACTTTAGAATATTGGTCAAAGAATAACTAAAATATTTTAATATAGTTTAATTTTGAAAGTATAATTACTAAAGTGTTTTCGATATTTTATGAAATTTAATTTAAAAGTACATACTAAATCACAATAAAAAGTATAAAATTTTAAAATCTAATAAAAATGCAATAAAAATTAAATATAAATAAAAATTTGTATTCAATATTTCAAAAATAAGCATATTTTAATTGATAGTATTAAATAGTTTCTACTTTGAATAACTAAAGTATAAACATTAATGTTGAAGGTGCAATTAAAGATTTTCATTATTCGATGCTATGTAAGTTAAATGTATATACTAAATTTTACCAGCACAATAACTCCGAATATAAATATTTAAAAATATATAATATAAAAAAAATCAATTATATACATAAATAAATAATATGTTAAGAATATTTTTAAAGTATATAAAATTTTGAAAAAGAAATAGAAGACCAATATTTTAATTTTAAGCAATAATCTATATTATTAAATTTTAAAAATCTCTTCGATTTATACCAAATATCTTTATTTAATAAACAATAATTGAATTTAGTTTTAAAAAAATATGATACCAAAATTTTAATTTTGAAGCAAACATCAATAATTTTAAGTAATATTGATTAACTTTTATTTTTTAGCATGTAACTGTAACTCTATACACTTGTAAAATAAGACATAACTATGGAGCTCAATGAAGTCAACTCGAGTTTATAAGACTTCACATAGCCAAAAGACAGGGCAGCCCAAGCAGAACAAACTGAGCCATATCTTAAGGCAAATGAAAATTTTAAAATAAAAATTAACTTAAATTAAATTCAATCTTCTTGATTAATTAAATAGAATATGATAATTCAAATATGAGAAATCAATGAATATTAATGAAAAAAATAAAGTTAATGAAATGCATAAACTATTAGAATTAAAAGATCAAAATGAAAGTATATAAATTAACTATTATATGTTTGAAATATATATATATTTAAAATTACTAAGTGAGGGTCGTCTTTTAAGATGCATAATCATAAAAAGAATGTTGACCAAAATCTAAATCATGAAGTTTAATTATATACCAAAATTGTATTAATATTTATATATGAAAACATTCATCTGAAAATAACTTCTTTGATTTTGTTTTCTTAAAGTGTACGATGTATTAATCTAATAATGATGTAATTTGCAATTAAACTTGAGTTTTTCATTTTATTGTAAAAATTACGAGTTGTAAATTTGTGAACCATGTATAATTATAAATTGTAAACCATTTTTTTATTTTATAAAATTATTTTCAATAAGAGATAACTACCAATTAGTTTTTTAAAAGTTATGCCATTTTTTTCAAAAATAAACAGATATGGTACTTTGATCTTTAAATAATTTTTTCTTAGAATTTTTATCAAACAAGGGAATGCGGCTGTCAAAGATTCAAACCTCAAAGTGCAAATAACCCCTTAAACCATATAGGATTTAACATAATAAAGTTTAAGGCTAAATGTGTTAAATGAATTTTACCATGAATATCATATTGGTATCTGAATTAATATATAGTTTAAAATACCCGAGCCTTTCCATAATTGTCAAATTATTACATGTTAAATAAAGTTGTTTTAGTTTTCCTCTTAAAATGTCATATGTACACTTTTAGGCTTTATCTAATTTTAATTTTTATTTCTATTTTTCATATTATATTTTATTTTGTTAATTAGATTATTTTATTACCACATTTTATCATAAATATCATATTAATACCTTATTTTTAAAAAAATTAAGCATGTAATTTTTAAATGACACCCGAATTTCACCGTAAATGTCGAATTGATACATAATGAATTAATTTTTTAAAATTCTTGTTCAAAATTTCTTACTATGACATTCATACCATTTTTCATTCTATTTACTTTTAATTTTTATTTTGATTTTTTTATGTTGTATTTCATTTGGTTAAATCAAATTTTATCTATTAATCAAATAGATTCAAGGTTTCTGCTACACTTTAAAGTTGCAAACTCAAGTGTAGGTTGTATTAAGTAATAAATTTCTTATGAGTTCAAGGTCGATCTATAGAGAAGTTGCTTGAAGAATTCAGGATTATAATTCTAAAAAAATGGTATTTATGTGAATCAAAATATATGAACAATTAATATATGTTGTAACTAAAGAAAAACCAAAATAATAAAAGTATTGAGTATTAGGGATCCACTCTTAAGTTTTGGATAGAGAAATGATTATTTTTTCTTTTTACCTCTATTAATTAGAATTCATACTTAATGAAGGTTCCAATGGGAAGATATTATCAAATGTCTCATGCAATAAGGTAATCATGATATTATCTACTATTTCAAATTATCTTAACACCAATACTTATTTATGGGATCAAGCATTTATACACACCTTTGTCAACAACAAATCAATATTTCACATTAGCAGTCGGTGGGATAAAACCGTATAATAAGCTAAATGAATCGAAGTATTTATTGTGCCATTAGAGATATATAAATAAATAATCACCACAAAATAAGTAGGGTTTAAATCAAAACTCAAAATAATAATATAACATACTTAAATATTTTATACCCTTATAACCATTCTTCTTCCTCGATCAAGAGGCTCACCCTTTTTTCTCAACAAAATGAAATTTAGAAAGATATAATAAAAGTAGCAAAGACTAAAAATAGAAGAAAAACTAGAGAATGCATTTCTATTACTATAAGAAAACTTACATTACTAGAAAACATACATATTAGAAAACTTAGCCTAAAGAAACCCTCTACCCCCCTCTTTTACAAGATTAATACATGACATATTTATAGTACTTAGAGAGTAAGCTAGATGCCAAACAAATAATTGAGGGGTTAATCAAGTGGTATGCTAGTTGCCAAAAGTTGGTAAGTTGTTACACCAAGTTCCCAACTATCGAATTGAATTACATTTTTAGGTCAGATACAACCAGATTTTGATGATCAGTAAAGAATAAAAATTGTAGATCTTTTGGTACTGATATATTTTCATATATCATTTGTTAAATTTGGTTGTAGGATGAAGGAGATATGATCAAATTACCAAATCATGTCCAGGAGCAATCCTTTAACAGATCGAATTGAATTGTATTTTTAGATCAAATACAACCAGATTTTGATGATCAGTATGAACAAAAATTGTAGATCTTTCGGTGCTGATATATTTTCATATATCATTTGTTAAATTTGACTGTCGAATGAAGGAGATATGATCAAATTACCAAATCATGTCCAAGAGCAATCCTTTAACATTAGCAGCAGCTTGCAGCCTATGTTTTTTTATCATTTTCACACATTTTCTCACCATATTGTCTTCAAAAAACTTATTTTTTGTGTATAACATATCTAAATTTCAGCTCAAAATAAATTTGGGCTTAAGAGATGTGACCCAATTGGCGAAATAAGTCAATATTAGGCTAAACTATTTGGTGATCCATTTTGTGCAAAAACTTGGATGAATTTTCTGCTATAATCATAGTGTACTTATTTAGATTTTGGATGACTGAATACAAAAAAGTTGTACTTCCAACAGAAAAGTTATAACCATAGGGCTTTTGATCATGAAGTTATACTCAAAATACAAAAACTGCACAAGTTTGGAAACATACTTCTTTTGATCTTTTCATATTCATTGATTCCCTAACACAAAATATTAATAAAACAATAATATTAGCAAGAATAAAGCAAGAAAAGTATAACTGATTTGATATAAAATATGTCAAAATATGCACTTATCAAATTTTCCCACACTTAACCCTTGTTTGTCCTCGAGCAAGCCTAAACCAAACCTACACTAATCCACTTTCGTAGGAAATTATGATTGCATTTAGCATATGCAACAAGCCTTTAAACCCCTAAGTAGCCTATAGAGGATGAGTTATAGTCTCGTGAGGGTTTCCACCATTGATACTCACAAACACCTATAATAACTATCTTCCAACTATTAATCTCATGAAGCAACAAAGTAATATGAAAATGAAATCAAATAAATGTTGAGTTTAACTCTTAGTTATTCAAAAGTCAATACATTTCCACAATAAACATACTCGAGTATATGTGTGGATAGTTAATGTCAACAGTGATAAAACTATGCATACTTTAAATAAGTGAATTCTCATAAAACCTTATAAAAACCATCACCCAATCTCTAACAGAAAAGTTAAACATCATAGGTTTTTCCTTTGGTGTAAATCTCCACTACACTGAAGGCATCGCACGAAATTAAAAGGTCTTCAACAAAGGTTGTAATGGCGCCAAAGGGTAGTGATGTAGCTAACAAATAAAAGGACTAAAAACTTCATGGAACTCTCAAACTCCACAAATTTCAACACTGGAGTCTATTGTTATTAAATTGGACCCCTATTATTCATCTTGCAACATCTCATTTTTAGTTGCAACTCGTAGCACTTTGCATTTTTTTTTCTTCTTCATTTTTTTTTGAAGAGGAACTCCCCCATATTTATCTTCTATTCGAACCTGAATTTCTTTTGTAAGTTCATGCTGTCAATGGAATGTTTCTTAAACTCCGATTATTTTTAGAACAAGGGTTGGATAATAGTGTATTTAGGTTAGGTAAAATGATATGGTTACAAAAAAAATATTTATTTATTGAAAGACTCAAAGTGGTTTACTAGAGGGATGTTCTCTTGAAACATCACATTGGGAACAAGCTGATTTGACAATGGTGCTAGAAAACCTAATGTCTTAATCATTTTTCTAGTGGTGCACTATCAGGCGTTCGCCTTAACAGACCAAAAGTAAAAGTTCTAATACTCAACCTCTACATGTTGAAGATCCAAGTGATAATTAGAGCAAGGGCATAAGAACTTCCTATTTTGACATGATTGTCTTCACACTGAATAACATGACTATTTATGCAAAAATATTTGAGTATAATTATCGCAAAAATGTATTAACAAAATAAAAACATCAAAGTCAAAAATAACATCCACATCAATCAAACCACATTATTCATGCTCAATTTTAATCATTGAAGTTGGAAGAACCTTTATGACTAAAAAAATTAAAAAAATTGATAATTCACAAACTTTTGTTAAAAACTTCACAAACTTGTCATGTTATGCAAAAAAATTAGGGATGCATCTCAAGAGTGTTACAATTACCCTTTACACTGCCACCATTTTTCATGATTTCAACGGACCCATCAGAAAACACGCTTGATTTTTTTTATTTTTGAAATAAAATACTAGAAAAAAACATACATTGAACACACAAGTCACATTGAACACACAAGTCATGATATCAACTATCCTCCCCCAACCTAATGGAGACATTGTCAAAAATAGATATGAAAGTAGAGTTTGAAAGATATCACCTGAAGTGTGGCTAAAAAAATAATGCTAAAACAACGAAAAACACATATTATTAGATGAAACCATTAATAATAAATATCACAGACTGAGAATCAAATTCAATTTACATTTTTGACCATTGTTCCTGTTGGTCCAATCCATATTGGCCAAGGTTGGATCAGGTTCTGGCACATATACTAGAAGTTGATCAATCAGTTGGTCAGGTGTCGGAGTAGAAATGAGGATTCTTCTCGCAGACGGTGAAATAAAATCTTTTTTCATAGCATGATCTACAAAAGATAGCAAATCATCATAAAAATCATTAACATTAAGAATACCTATAGGTTTTTGGTAAATGTTGAGTTGTGCCCAAGAGACAACTTTTAGCTCAGGTAGAATGATGAATGCATCCGCATTGTTTAACATGTTAGGCATTCTATCCTGAATATGTGATACTTTTAGCTCATCTCCAATGGTCATACCTGTGATATTTTGTACTGTTAAAGATTTTGGAATAATTCTGATAAATTGGTTTTATACCAATAATTCATATCCTTTTGATTAACATTTAGTTTGTTTTCAAGTGTTTTTATTAATTTTTATGCATTTATTTTGAAATCTTGTAGGTAATGACAATAAGAGAAGAAAATGGAAAGAAATCAAAAACTTGGTTGAAATCTTGAAGAATTCGAGTTGTGGTGCTACTGATGGCAGTTTTTGTATTTCAATCATAACGCTTGGCCTAAATTTCATATCAACTTGATTCTTAATCCATTAGAAATTCAATAAATAGATATACAACTTCTATGTTTACAATAAAATCCAATTCAGTCGATCTCAATGAGAATAATCGAGTTCAAGAATCAGCATTGGGCTGAAAATATTTGGTATGACACATCTGGGTATTTCAAGCTTAACACTCTTCACAGATATCATATTTAGTTGATTCAAGTTCCTACAGAAAGACAAGACATAGGGCCCAAATTCATTAGAAGAAATAAAAATCTAATTCAGCTTAGAAAGAGGTTAAAAAGTAGTTGCAATAAGCTGAATAGTGTCGAAGTGCTGAAATGGAGCTGCTAGGACAGAATGCCCGGCGCCTAGGCACCAAAAACAGAGCGCCTAGGCGCCGTCCGAAGCTTCCAAGACAGAATACACAGTGCCTAGGTGTTGTTATTCCATGCCTAGGCACTTCCCTTCTGAAAAAAAAGATGCTGATGCATTTTTTTTGGCGACAAGTGGCAACGAATTATGAATTTTGGTATTTTTATGAGATATACATATTAGATACACCTATACATCATTTCCCATGTGATGCTCTAGTGGATACACTAATTGGTAGAGAGAAAAAGGAGAAAAAGGCAAGAAAATGAGAAGGATTTCAAGTTCCTTTTGAAGAAAAGCCAAGAAAAGGGAAAGCATTTCACGTTTCTTTTGAAGAAAAGCCAAGAAAGTGGAAGAATTTTAGGGTTTCTTTTGGAAGACTCTTAGGAAAAGAATTATTGGGAAGAAGTTTAAAAGGGGAAGATCAACATCAACCAAGGGAGATAGGGGGATTGGTTCTTGGAAGCAAAGAAGGCCATTGGGTGCTTGGATACAAGACCCATTCCCTTTTCTGCAAATCAAGACAATGAGTTATTCTTGGAGACAAGGAGAGCTTCAACCATTCCTCCCACTTCTCAAATCGGTGAACAATTTGCATGTTCTTTCTTATTTATTTCTTGAAGTTGTATTCATCTATGGTAAACTAAACTTTTCTTTCTAGTGGATGATGTAACCTTATTTGATCCTATGTTTTGTATTCCAAATAATATTAGTTCAAGTTATTCACCTTGTTTGTGTTATTTTGTTTAGTATTTTATCTTGATTAATTGATCACTAATTGAGATTGTTTGACGTGTGAAATTTGTCACTCGAGAGAGGAAAAATTATACATGATCTTAATGATAGCACAACATAGGAATCATAGAGTTGAGAAACTTATGAAACCTTTGAAGTTTTGAAAAAGAATTCATTGAACTTTTATAGAGTTTTATTCTTTAATTTTTATAGAGATATCAAAATTCATGTTGAAACTCATAGTCAATTCGACACTCGAGAGAGGGAATTGATAAGCTTAGAAATTATTAACTTACATGTGTTGTTGACTTGAATTGATATATTTTGAAAGGAAGAACATAAGTGATAATTATGTGAGTCATTCCTCTAAAATTCCTTGTGCATAAGGTGTTTGTTGAATTGCTTCTAAAAACTCCATTCTTATCTTTGCATTTTTATCTTACTTTATTTTATTTTCCAATCATTATTCGGTCTTGTAGATAAAATTAGGACTATTTGAACTATGATACTTAATGCAATTTTTTATTACAATCCCTGTGGATACTCAACTCAACTCACCCTTATATTAAAACTTGACACCGTGCACTTGCGGTTTGCAAAATATTTCACGAACAAACTCCCAGAACTTTGACACCTCCTGCATAAGCAGAAATACCAACACTCTCCATTAACCCTAAACTATCTCTCCCATATACTAAATGAATTTTTCTTTCTGCTAAACTTCTACCAAGGTTATTGGCTGCCCCTATAAACTCACCATTTTTTTCTAAATTGGATCCACAAAAAACACAAATGCAATTGAATTTGCGAGTTGAAGAAACCTTTTATTTTTTATTCTTTTATTCTTTTATTCTTTTTTAAATAAGTTGTGCAAAAATAAAGTGAGTATGGTAATATTTATTGATGTATGAATAGGGAATGCATTTATTGCATGTTTATTTCTTTTGTCAAAAATATTGAAAATAAGGACACACACAAATTTAAAAATTACCTACTTACACGTGAATGTACATGTAGTTGTGATTGTGGCACATATCTTCCTCTGGTTTTACGTCCAGTAACAGTTTAAATGCCCTCTATGGGTCGAGAATATACTTTTCATTCAGTTTTCTTATAAACTAGCAAACAGACTTTTTTAATATCAGATTCTCAAGATTATAAAACCCATATTCATTTTGAAAATATTCGCATAAATCAAGAATTACATGTTATACCAATTCACATGAATGCATCTCAAGAGTCAATATAATGTGATCTGAAGACTCCTTACGCAGTCCATCTATATGTATTTTTACTAAAACCAGGCATATATCTACTAAGCAAATCTGAAAACTCATGTGAAAACTCACATGCTCTTACCTTTGCTTCAATTATCCATCGTATGTCCTCCGGGATGCCCTTGTGCATAAGCATCCTCAGTTTTTCAACCCTAATTTTATAAATTTTTAAAATTGCATTTTTAGGAAGAAAAGAAAATCACTTCTTGAGAGTTAAAAAAATATCACCCAGTTTGAAAAGAACAAGAAAAGAGAATGAGAAAAGTAGAGAAAATTTGTACAAAGATTTCAATTGTTTGGAAAACTGACAAGTCCGACTTTAATAACCATAGAATACCGTTATTCGCCATTTAACTGGAAAAAGAAAAAAAATAAAAGAAGAAAAAAAACCTTAAAAAAAAATAAAGTCAGAGAAAATGAGTTTATATATACAACACCAATTATAACAAGGGTTAGAAAGAAAAAGAATTTCCTTTTGTGAAAATTGATTTTTTAGAAATGGTTTAACTCTTTGTCCATTTAATTTGAATATGTTACCATTTCTAGAATTTTCAATGTCAATCGCCCTATAAGAATATACTTTTTTTGCAATAAAAGGATCACTCCACCTTAATCTCAATTTTTCAGGAAACAAATGCAATCGAGAATTATAAAGCAAAACCTTTGGACCAATTTCAAATATTTTTCTTGAAATTTTATTATCATGAAAATCTTTGATTCTTGCTTTATAAATTTTAGAATTCTCATATGCATCATTTCTCAATTCTTAAAGTTCATTGATTTGCAATTTGTGCAATTTTGAAGATTCATCAAGGTTTAAGTTAAACATTTTGATTGCCTAATAAGTTTTATATTCAAGTTCAACAGGTAAATGACAATATTTTTCATAAACTATCCTACAAGGAGACACACCTAATGATATTTTGAAAGCAGTTCTATATGCCCAATGTGTATCGGTAAGTCTAAGAGATCAATCTTTAACGTTTGAGTTAACTATTTTTTTCTAAATTTTGTTTTATCTCCCTATTTACAAATTCAACTTGTCCATTTGTCTAAGGGTGATAAGGGGTTGCAACTTTATGTATGATTCCATATTTCCTCATTAAAGTTACAAAAACTTTATTACAAAAATATTTTCCCCCATCACTGATCATAGATTGAGGAATTTCAAATCGACTTAAAATATTTTCTTTCAAAGATTTTATCACTATTTTGTGATTATTGTTTTGACAAGAAATTGCTACGATCCATTTCGAAACATAATATATGGCAATCAATATGTAAAGAAAACCAAATGATAATGGAAATGATCACATAAAATCAAATACCCCAACAGTTAAAGATTTCAATCACTATGATAGGGTGTAGGAGCATCATATTTCGTTTTGAAAGGAACCATAACTTTTGCAGAAAGTGTAAGTGTCTTTGAAAAGAGTTGATCAATAAAATCCGCATTGCAAGATTTTTGCAGTAGTTTTCTTTGCTGAAAAGTGAACATGCTTCTGAATGATAAAATTTGACATTATTACCTATCTCATTATCAGCACATATCTTCGAAAGATTTAATCCGGACAATATTTGAATAGGTATGGATCATCCCAATAAAAGTTTTTCACCTTAGTCAAAAACTTCTTTTTGTCTTGAGAGTTCCATTATGATGGCATCTTTCCGATCACAAGAAAATTAACAATGTCAGAAAATTAAGGTAAAATAAAAACATTAAATAGTTGTTCATCAGGGAAAGAATCATTAATAGGTGTGGTTTGAAATGAGTCATCACAAACAAGTCTCGACAAATGATCAACCACCACATTATCTACTCCCTTCTTATATCGAATCGTAATATTAAATTCCTAAAGTAAGAGAATTCACCTAATTAGTCTCGGTCTAGCATCTTTTTTTGACAAAAGATATTTCAAATCTGCATGATCACTAAAAACAACAATTGGTGAGCCAACAAGATTATATCGAAATTTATCCAATGCAAAAACTACAACAAGTAATTCTTTTTCTATTGCTGAATAATTTAATTGAGTACTATTTAAAGTTTTACTTACATAGTAAATAATATATGGTTTTTTATCTTTTCTTTGTCCCAAGACAGCTCCAAATGTAGTCACTAGCATCACACATTATTTCAAAAGGTAAAGTCCAATCTAGAGGCTGTATGATTGGAACACATGTAAGCATGCTTTTAAGCTTAACAAAAATATTTTTACAATTTTTAGTCCATTCAAAAATAGTGTCTTTTGTTAGAAGATTACACAAAGGTTTAGATATTATGCTAAAATCTTTGACAAATCTTCTATAAAAACGAGTATGTCCTAAAAATGATCTTACCTCCTTCATAGTCTTTGGTGTTGGAAAATTGGTAATTAACTCAATTTTAGATTTGTCAACTTCAATACCTTTTGATGAAATAATGTGTCCACGAACAATACAAGTTGTTACCATGAAACGACATTTCTCCCAATTGAGCACAAGATTCTTTTCTTCACACCTGGTCAATTTTTTTTCTAAATTAGATAGACAATTATCAAATGAATTACCAAAAAATAGAAAAATGATCCGTGAAGACTTTAAGAAAATGTTCAACCATGTCACTAAAAATACTAAGCACGCATTGCTGGAATGTAGTTGGTGCATTACATAATCCAAAAGGCATCCTTCGATATGCAAAAGTATCAAAATGACATGTAAAAGTTGTTTTTTCTTGATCTTCAAGTGCAATTGTAATTTGATTATACCCAAAATATCCATCTAAAAATCAATAAAATTCATATCTCACAACTCTTTCTAAGATTTGATCCATAAAGAGTAATGGAAAATGATATTTTCTAGTAATTGAGTGAAGTTTTCTATAGTCAATGCACATTCGCTAACCAGTAACATGACTTACCCATTTGCTATCAGAAATAGGATAAATAATTCCATTATCTAAGAGTTTAATAACTTCATTTCTCACTACTTCTTTCATATTAGGATTTAGCCTTCGTTGCATTTCTCTAGAAGGTTTAGCATTTTCCTCTAGATAGATATTATGTTTGCAAATGAAAGGATTAATACCTTTAATATCAACAATGGTCTATCCTAAAGCATTCTTATGCATTTTAAGAGTTTCAATCAACTTACGTTTTTTAGATGCATCGAGTTTGGGAGAAATTATTACTGAAAAAATCTCATTCTCTCTCAAGAAAGAGTATTTCAAATCAATTGGTAAAGGTTTTAAATCAATAACGGGAGCTTTAATACTCGATGAAATAGATTTTACTGTTGATGATGAAAGTTTTTAAAACCTTGGCTTTCAAAAATGATTTTCTTGTACCTGTGAAAATTCAGAGAGAGTATTAGCGTGTGCTTTTTACAAATACTCATTTTTAAAACAAGTCTCTAAAGAATCTGAAGAGTTAGTGGTAGTAAAGTATTCATGAACAAGTTCCTCGATTGAATCCATATCATGTACTTCGACATCATCTGCAGGTTGCTTACAAGCATTTTCCAAAGTCATATTTCCAAATGATAACTTCAAAATATCATTCCTACAATTGATCAAAGCATTTGAAGTTGTAAGAAAAGGACGACCCAAAATGATAGGAATTTGTGTATTAGTTTGTGCAACAGGCTTTGTGTCCCAAACAAATAAAATCAACTAGAAAGTAAAACTTATCAATTTATATCAACACATCTTCTACTACTCCCTTTGGAACTTTAGTCGAACGGTCAGCTAGTTGGAGTACAACGGAAGTTGTTTTGAGTTCTCCCAAACCTAACTATTCATAAACTGATAAAGATAGAATATTTACACTAGCACCAAGATTAAGCAAAACACGCTCTATTCTAGTGTTTCTTGTGATACATGAAATGATTGGACAACCTGGACCTTTGTACTTGGGTGAACTGAATTATTGAATGGTTGAACTAACACTTTTAGTTAAAAATACCTTCTTTTGTACATGATATTTTCTTTTGATTGTACACAAATATTTTAAAATTTTGGCATAAGGTGGAACTTGATTGATTGCATCCAAAAATAGAATATTAATCTTGACTTGTTTAAAAACGTCAAAGATTTCAGCATTTGAGTTTAATTTATGAGTTGCTTGTAATTTTTGAGGAAAAGGTGCTGGAGGTAAATATTTTTCTTTTTCATCATTTTCACATTTACCTTCATCAAACTTACCTTCATTGTCAAGACTATTTTCATTCTTCATTTCTAGATGTGGATTATGAACTTTCTCCTTGGGATGAATAGTTTTATCAATAACTTTTCCATTCTGAAGAGTTGTGACTAAATTTATCTCCTTGACTGAATTTTCACCTAAAGAAGAAACATGACACTGAGTGGAAGGATTAGGTTGAGGTTGAGTAGGAAATTTACCTTATTCATGAGTACGCAAAGAAGTTGTCAGTGTTGAAAGTGTACTTTTTATCTCATTGATAACTTGTGAAATCTGATTATTGATGTTTGTCTATTCATGTATAAATACTTACAAAGTCCCCTCAATGGAATTTGTATGTGGAACTATGGTTTTTGTGAATGCATCGATTGGGCACGATTATCATCTCGCCAACTAAAATTGAGAAAATTTCTCCATTGTGGATTATAATTTTTAGAATATGGAGAATGGAAAGATTTTTTGAATGTGTTCATGAAATTTGCTTGTGCTGGAATGTTTGGACATTCATTGGTGGAGTGCCCCAAAAGTTCACAATTGTTACAAATTTCTTTCTCTTGTACAAATTTGATTTTCTTTACTTTTTTAAGTTCCATGGCTTCAACTTTTCTTGTTAAATTAGCAAGTCTAGCATTTAGATCATCTTCTTAGCTAAGGTAATATTTTTGTTTATTACTATTAGCAAGATTAGATCTAATAGAACATTCACAAGAATTAACACTATGCTATGATTGAGAGTTTTCTGTCAAATGATCTAGATATTCTAGGGTTTCATCAGGTTTTTTATCAAGAAACTCACCATTACACATTGTTCCAATAAATTATTTTGTTTGAGGAGTTAAACCTTCATAAAAGAAACTAATTAAGCGCCATTTTTTAAAATCATGATGTGGGTATGAATTCAACAAATCTTTAAATTTTTCTCAACATTGAAAGAAAGCTTCATTAGAATTTTGAGAAATTTTTTGAATTTGTCTTTTCAAAATAATAGTTTTATGAGTTGGAAAGATTTTTTTTAAAAAATTCAGCTTGCATTTCTTGCCAAGTGCCAATTGACCTAGGTTTTAAAGAATTAAGCCAAGTTTTTGCGTTATCTTAAAAAAAAAGAAATAATTTAAGCTTAACAATCTCATTTGTGCAAGTTTGATCATCAATAGTGGCACATACTTCATCAAATTCTTTCAAATGCAAGTAAGGGTTTTGAGAGTCTAAACCATGAAAATTAGGAAGTAAATGAATCATACCTGGTTTGAATCGAAAGTTATTTGCATTGAGAAGAAAAATAAAACAAGAAGGAGAATAATTTCGAGAAGGTTGTAAATAATAACGCATGGTACGCACTTGTTAATTATCATTTTCATCCTGGACACTTTCATTTTCAACCATGGTAGAAGTGTGTGGAGATGATTCAAATAAATTTCCAAATAAAGTTTGAAAATTATTTCTAACTAAACGCTGAGATTTATGACTACAATACCATATAACCATATATCTATAAAGAAAATAAACAAACTATATTTACAAAGAAAAAATATTAACAAACCTAAATACTTACCTTACCTTCCCCGACAACGATGCCAAAAACTAGCTACAACTTTAAGGTTGCTAACCCAAGTGCAGATTGTATTAAGTAATAAATTTCTTATGAGTCCAAGGTCAATCCACAGAAAAGTTTCTTGAAGAATTCAGTATTATAATTCTAAAAAAAAAAAGGATTTATGCGAATCAAAATATATGAACAATTAATGTATGGTATAACTAAAGAAAAATCAAAGTAATAAAAGTATTGAGGATTAGGGATCCAATCGAGTTTTGGATAGAGAAACGATTATTTATTCTTTTTACCTCTATTAATAGCCACTATTGGAATCCATACATAATTAAGGTTCCAATGGAAAGATATTATCAAATAGCTCATGCAATAAGGTAATCATGATATTGTCTTACTATTGCAAATTATCTTTTAATGTCAACACTTATTTATGGGATCAAACATTTATGAACACCTTTGTCAACAACAAATCAAGATTTCACATTAGCAGTCGGTGGGGTAAAACCATACAATAAGCTAAATGAACCCAAGTATTTGTTGTGTCATTGGAGATACATAAATCAAGAATCGCCACAAAATAAGTAGAGTTTAGATCAAAACTCAAAATAATAATACAAAATATTTAAACATTTTCTACCCTTATAACCATTCCTCTTCCTCCATCAAGAGGCTCACCCTTTTTCCTCAACAAAATAAAATTTAGAAAGTTATAATAAAAGTAGCAAAAACTAAAAATAGAAGAGAAACTAGAGAATGTATTTCTATTACTATAAGAAAACTTACATTACTAAAAAAACATACATATTAGAAAACTTAACCTAAAGAAACATTCTACCCCTCCCCCCCCCCCCCCTACCTTTCTTACAAGCTTAATATATGGCATATTTATAGTACTTGGAATAAGTTAGAGGCCAAATAAATAATGGAGAGGTTAATCAAGTGGTATGTTAGTTGCCAACAGTTAGTAAGTTGTTACACTAAGTCCTCACTTATCGAATTAAATTACATTTTTAGGTTTAACACATCCAGATTTTGATGATTAGTAAATAACAAAAAGTGTAGATCTTTCAGTGTTGATATAATTTCATATATCATTTTTTAAATTTGGCTATTAGATGAAGGAAATATGATCAAATTATCGAATCATTTCCAAGAGCCGTCCTTTAACAGCAACGTCAACTTGTAGCCTATATTTTTACCATTTTGACATATTTTTTCTCCATATTGTCTTCAACAAACTTATTTATTTACTCTTGTATATAACATATCCAAATTGCAGCCCAAAATAAATTTAGTTTTAAGAGATATGACTCAATTGGTCAAATAAGCCAATATTGAGTTGATGAACTTTTATCCAAATTTTGGTGATCCATTTTGTGCAACTATTTGGACAAATTTTCTGCTATAATTAAGATTGAATTCAGTAGAGCTTCCAACAGAAACATTATACTTCTATCTATTGGTTTTCATATGAAATAAATTTCATGTTCATGGGGCTTTTGATCATAAAATTATACTTAAAATACAAAAACTGCACAAGTTTAAAAACACGTTTCTTTTGATCTTTTTATATTCATTGATTTTCTAATACAAAATATTAATAAAACAATAATATTAACAATAATAAAGTAAAAAAAGTATAAAAGATTTGATACAAAAATATGTCAAAATATGCACTTATCAGTTTCTAACAATATACTTTCGTATAAATAAGAAATAAAAAGTTTATGATAGCATTTAAGACATCGATATCATAATATGCTTTGAAAAATAAAATTAATTTTGAAACTGAAATTTATGAGGTACGATGTAAAATAAGATTTGTAAAAGTCCTATTAACTCTTTATTTAGTGTTTCAAAGTGATATTTGTTTGTTGGAACAAATGTGTTTGCTCTTTTTTCTTCTTTTTGGGCTTTTCATCCTACTGATAAAGGCTTAAGTAAAACAAAATACGTCAATAAAATACAATAAAAATTAAGTATATATTTCTCATCCTCACTACTCTTTTTCTTAAACTTTCACTTTAAAAATTAGTTTTATAATATCATTTCATTAATTAAAAAAATATAGCTATCATCTAGGTTTGTTCTATTTTTTATTTTTTTATTTGAGTATAAGCATTTAACTTTTTTTAATACGTTGGTTATTATTCAATCTTAATTTTATATTGTCATAATAATGAATTTAGTTAATTGAAAGAATGTATCATGAAAAAATAATTAAATTATTAATTAAATTTAAATTAATAATTCAATTTAAAGGATATATCCATCATTACAAAAAAAAAATAGATAAAGATATTTTGAAAAAATTAAATACCAAAAAAGTGAGTATGAATAACAAAAACAAAATATTCATCTTTCTTTTTTCTCTAGAATTATAATAGAATTTTTCAATTGTAGAGAAAATATCATAAATTTAATATACAGTCGTGCATAATATTCAACTTTAAATGACCATAATTTTCTCTTATGAATTTCTCAATATATGCTTATGAGATATGATTGGAAAGCTTTCGAAATCTAGTTTAATGAAATTGTATTTATTTAAAAATTCAAAGTATTGAAAGAGTTATGATAGAAAAAAGATAGATTTTTTATTTTTTTAAAAAAAAATTGGGATACAAAATGACACTTGAAATTATGTTTAAATTATATTATTAAAAATTATTAAAGTTCAATAATACTCTAATTTGTTTAATATTTAATACTTACAAATGAGTTATATTAAGTATCTTAAAATTTTCAAACACCTTTTTAATCATTCACACTTTAATAAAAAGTATAAATAAATATGGTAAAATAAATTTCAATTATATTATCTACATACATGCATTGTGGGGCATGGTTATTGAAACTGCACTGGATCGACCGATTGAACCGGCTGAATTGTGAATCGGCATGAACAATGGTGTTGTCGGCATGAACAATGGTGTTGTGTATGTAAAATGAGCAGTTAGATATATGTTGCCACGTAGCCAAAATCCGAAGAAATCGACAGCCCATCAACCCTTTTGACTAGTTCAAATCAATTATTTTTCAATTCACAAATCGTAAAGAAAAAAAGGAAAATCAACAAAAAAAAAAAGAAAAACTAAAAACCTACCATTAAAGCAGGCAGCCCGCGCAAAACATAAAACATAGGGTGTGACGGCGACGGCATCCGCGTTCATGCCACCTTTCTTCTTTTCCTTTGCCATGAACCTTACGCTCTCTTTGTATTGCAGGTTGAATATGTTTTGTACATTGTCGATGCCATAATTTATATCAATGCTCAGTACCATAATAACCACTCACTCTTTTTTCATTTTCTTAATATATATATATATATATATACACACACTAAGTTACTTGTATTTATGGAGTTTCGAACAGAATGAAAACAAAAGGAAGCTGACATATTTGGATTTTATTTAATTTAGATATTTATTTTTATTTTTATTTGTTAAATTTACTGTCTGGATATCTTTATATATATATATGTTTATCAAGATGGTTTAATCGGTACAACTAATGATCCAATAACTAAACTAATTGTCTGATTAGATGTCCCATCTGAGTTTTAAAATATTGTTGATTTGTTGTAGTGCTTATCAGATGGTGTCAATATTTCTATTTTGTTATATATAGATTAAAAATCTAATTATAGTGAACAGGAATATAGAAACTTAATTAGGTATTATCTTGTAAACTTATCATTATAATGCAATTTAAATAAGGTAATTTCAATCCTCATAAAAATATTGAAAATCCTAAAAACTTTACACTTGTTTATTTAGGGAGTGTTTGCAAACGCTTAAAAATATATTTTAAAAATTTTAATTTTAAAAAAGTGATTAAGGAATACAAACACATGCTGCTTCTGTTTCTGCTGCTGTTTAACTAAACAAAAAGATAAAATATACCAAAAGTTGGAAGCACCCCTAAGGTGCTTTTTTCAACTTCTAGTATTTTTGTATATATTTAAGACTTGTTTTATTAAAATCTCTATCCTTGTAATTTTTTAAAAAATTTAATTTTACTCATTAATTAAATTAAAGTAGCTTTGCTCCATAACATTTCACCAACCCATAAGTATACTCTTACATATATATACAGATAAGCATACATGCATATTTGAATTATAATAAAACATCTTATACATTTCATATATATATATATATAATATATATATATATATAAGTAATATACTTATGTACATGTACATAATCTATATGCACAAAATTATATCTATTATGCATATTGTAATTATCATTATTTTACACATGTATAATATATGAAATAATGTATTTATATTGTGCAACAATAAATGTAGTATTATATATATATGCAAAACTAACACACACACACATATGTGTGTATTTATACTCAATATATTCATAAACATGCATGAATATTAATAGGTATACGAAAATATGAAAAGTATATTTACAAATACAAAATGATCATATATTTATTTATATAGTATTGTATATAAATATACATATTAATGTATAAAAATAAACTTATGCTTCTTTATATACACAAATACATAAATAAATGTTATTATACCCCATAAAATGCATATATACACATGTAAGGATAGTGTACTTAATTGATGATTTTTTAAACTAATTTATTAATAAATTGGTTATTGACTTACACACATGAATTAATACATGTATATATTGTATTTACTATTATATACATATAAATAATTTAGATTAATTTATTTGATCAAACTCTACAATATAAATCACTATTTTTAAAGAGTTTTATACACAAAAAATAAGTTGAATCTACTATTGTAACTTATTTACCAAATATTATTTTTTAATTTATTTCTACTTTTTAACAACACTTTACAAACACTTTCAGCTTTTACTTCTCAATAATTTTATTCATTTTTTTAAAGTAAGCACTTCTGTAGAAATAGAAGTCAAACATTCCCATGGTATACATGAAGTGAGAACTACAATCAAGGTTTAGTTGCTAGACAAGATAATTTAATAGTAGTGAACTCGCACTGTGGAGTTCTTCACATTGGACATTATTTATTTATTTATTTATTTTTGTAACAAACAATCAACAACAATATCATGATTTATTTAAATCCACCTCTCTCGATATTTGATTTTTTGGTTTTTACTTCTTATGAAATTTGAATCTTTGACAAAGGCTTTCCCTTCTAGTAATTTGTTTTTTATCAAATATCTTATTAAAATTCTATTTAAAGGCCAAAATCTTTCTAACATGATATATATCAAAACAATCCATAAAAGTGAGAAACCAAAATCAAACTTCCAAACTCTTCAATTGTTCACAAAATTTAATACATGATAAAGTAATATATAGTCTTAAAAAAGAAATGAGAGACCAATATTTTAATTTAAGCTTATCTTCAACAATATAAATAATATTGACAAAATTTGATATCTGAGAACTAATTTTCAAAGAATGAATATTTTTAAAAATAGAAGTGAGACCAAATTAAATTTTATCCTCTTTAATAACTAAAGAGAATATATATTAATTTTAATATGAAAAATAACACATAATAATAAAAAAAAACTTAGCTTTTGAAATGCATAATTTTTAAAAACAAGAAAAAGATCAAATTAAAGTCTATGCCATAAAAGTATAAATTAATGTTACATATTTTAAATAACTACGTAATTTTGAAACATTACATCATATCATCTTTTAAAATGCATTATTTCAAAATATATGAGACCACATATATGTTATGAGGTCCTACAATAAAAGAATTCATAATAATCTATGAAAAAATAATGCATTTGAAAACAATAAAGTTTTGATTTTTTAAAAGAATATACTGATTATTATATTGCTAAAGATGGATTTGGCAATAAAGCTTAGAAGCATTTCATTTTGAAAACAATGCATTTTAAAAATGTGCCCCATTTATAATTATGAAAATTATGATTATTGTTTATGTATAAAATGAATTCATATTTTTTATATGATTGACGAGACCTTACAATTGAAGTTTTGGTCTTTTCAAAAGAATATACCTTATCACAAATAACTAACGATTAGTCTTTAAAAGTTTTTTTTTTTTCTTCTAAAGCATAGATATGGGAGTACTTTAATCTTTAAATAAAATTTTATGAAAGTCATTGATCAAAAACTCTTTTGTCAACAATTCAAATCTTGAAAAAGGTAGATGTCAAATACCAAAATTTTAGAAGATAGAGGTTAATGCAAAATAACTTAAACCAGGACATAGAACTTGGGTATAATTAAATAGTACTAGAAATATAAATTCTTGTAGAATTTTCCAAAGGAACATAAAAGAGCTTCTCATTTGTAGTTGGAAAATTAAAAAAAAAAAAAAAGAAGGCATAAAAGACAAGGCAACCAGACATTTAGGTGAGAGTGAGCCCCCAACAAAGACACGAGCCAAGGGGGTGGGCGGCTTCACCCAACAGAGACGGAGATAAAGGGCGCGGGCGGTGTAGCTGCCCCCAACTCATTGAAAATTTTAAATTAATATATTAAATTTTAAAATTTTATTCCTTTTAAATTATAAAAATACTTTTTCATTTATTATTTTTAATAAAAAACAAATCTGGTCCTCAGTCTCCTCCTGTCGTGAGGACATGGATAATAACTACTTACATCAGTACTACAAAAACACCAAAATAACTAAGATATAGAACAAAAACTAACCCAATTGAAAATATCTCCACAACGGGGCCTTGGAGCTCTACCCACCTTGGAAAAAATCAAGTCTCAATCTTTTATTGAGCAATATTGTCCCGACGATTCCCCAAAATCCAAAAGGAAAACCAAGTCCCATAGCTATATAAAACCCTTGAGTTATAAGCTTATCATCAAGATTGTTGTCGCCACTAAACTTTGGATCTTGATTATTTGTTTCATCTCCCGGACAAGGTTTCAAGGAAGGATGCCCACATAGTCCCAAGTTGCCCGTATATGCTGATTCGTCAAAAGTCAGTATTTGAGTGGTGAATGGAATTCTACCAGACAAGTTGTTGTAGGACAAATTTAAAACTCCGAGGTGGCCCAATCGGGAAAGACTTGTTGGAATACCACCAGTAAGGCGGTTTCTTGATAAATCAAGAAAATTTAACAGCTCTAGCCAACCAATGTTTTCAGGAATATGTCCAACCAAGTTGTTTCCCGAAAGGTTCAAACCAACAAAGCCGATCAGCTTTGTCATCTCAGAAGGGATTTCACCAAGTAAATTATTGCTCGAGAAATCGATGAGTTTAACAAGGCCTAAGTTATTCATGTACTTGACCTCGTTTCCTTTCCACATCAAATTTGCACTAGCCAAGGAACTACGCTGTGGTGCGATGCCATCAGTTAAACTTGCTAGATCCCATCCGGCACTAGAAACGAAGAGCAAAAGAGTTGGACGACTCACTTTTGCAGACATGACTGTGAGATTGTACAAGCACTTTGGTATTACTCCAGAAATCTTGTTTGAAGAAAGGTCTAGTATCTGGATACCTGTCAGACGACATATGCTTGACGGCATGCTACCGTTGAACTGATTGGAGGATAGGCTTAGAACCACCAGGTTTGAAATGCTATCTCCTATCCAGGATGGTATTATGCCAGTCAACATATTTTGTCCCAGATCAATCATCCCCAAGTTTGTACACTTTTTCATAGATGTTGGAATTCCTCCAGAGAAACTATTATTTCGTAATTGCAGCAAAGAAAGAGCATGTAGTGAGCCAAATGAGTCGGGGATCTTTCCAGAGAAATGATTGTTTGCCAAGTTAATATATCGTAGCCTATCAAAGTTAGTAAAACAATTAGGAAGCTGGCCTAAAAACATGTTATCTGAGAGGTCAAGCAAACTCCAATATCTGACATGGCACAAAAAAGTGACTGAACCTGAAATTTGGTTTCTTGATAGGTCCAATCTTATTCCATCGCTTGGCAAAGGTGCCGGAGAGTTACTACTAAAGTTGAAGGTAGAGAATGAAATGACAGGAACGACACCATAAATTTGGTTATTTGATGCATTAAGATGTACCAGTTTACGTGATATGTTGCCAAACCAAGGGGGGATGGTGTCTGAAATTTTAGTATGTGATAGATCGAGATACACTAATTCTTTCTGCGTTTGAAGCCATTTGGGAAAATGTGGTCCTATTTTACAGTGCGCCAGACTTATGTACTTTAGTTGAAAATGAGGAAGCCACAGAGGGCTACAGTTTATAACAAATGAATTGGAAGGCAAGTCTAGTACCCGTAATTGGGGGAGATTGAGCATGGCTTCTGTGATTGTGCCTTCCAGGTGATTTGAACCGAGGCACAATATCTCCAACTGAGATAGACGTCCGATGCTTTCGGTTAAGGTTCCATTGAAAAAATTGTTGTTAAGATACAACTGTTTCAATGATAAAGAAAATGAAAGACGAGGAACCAAATCAGTAAGCTGGTTACTAGACAAATCAAGAACAACAAGATAAGGGAGTTGTAGGTAGCCATCTGGGACGGACCCATTCAATTGATTGTGCCCGAGTCTCAATTCTGTCAAAAATGGAAATCTTGAAATATTAGGAATTGGTCCACTTATCCTATTCCGACTCAAATCAAGATACTGCAGCTTGTTTTGTGTAGGCCCAGACAAGTTCATCACTACTTCAGAAAGCTGTCCGGTTATACGGTTGGATAACAGGTTTAAGTGTATTAAGCTGCTCATATTCCCAAAGTATTTAGGAATCCCACCTTCAAGATAACTGTCAGAGAGATCAAGATGGGAGAGGAACAGTATGTTCCTAAAAGCACCAGGAATGGGACCACTTAAGTCATTAGCAGAGAGATCAATGGAAGTAAGGCTACTACTGAAGTTTAACAACCAACGGAACGTAGATGGGAAGATATCATTCCTTGTGAAACCATTCCTTGAGAAATCGAGGATGGCAAGATGAGTGGAAGCATTAATCAGAGGAAGCGAAGAAGGATTGATTTCTGGAGGATAGCAGTCTCTCAAGTGTATTTCTTTTATGGAAGCTAGTTTACTTATTGCCTCTAGCCAATTGGTTGCGTTTGAGAGACTAACAGAACTGAGGTCAAGGTATTCCAGTGACCGAAGATGAGAGAGCCAATCAAGATTTTCACTGTAACAAGTGTAAGGTTGGTAAGTTTGGCGAAGATCAAGATATTGCAACTTGGAAAGGTTCCCAAACTGATGTGGAATTGATCCCCTAAAATAAGCATGAGAAAGATTGAGATACTGTAATTTGCTAAGAGAACCTATGAAGCTTGGGAAAGGGGAATAATTAAAATCATTAAAACTGAGGTCTAGATAGTTCAAGTATTACAGTTCAAGCAATGAATGACTAATGGTACCTTTTAGAGGTGCACTAGGCCTAAAACCGTTTCGTGATGGACCGCCAAGATTCAGTCCTGTAACGTGATTACTTCGGTTATCGCAGTGGACACCTCTCCATTTGCAGCAGTCCATTCTATTTTCTTCGTTACCCCAAGAAGAGAGTCGGCCATATTCATCAACAAGTTCGTCTTTGAACTTGAGAAGTGCTCGTCTCTCCTTCTCCAAGCACCTCATTCTACTAGTAATCTCCACCTCTGACAAATGTCCAAGGGTATGTCCTAAGCTGAACAATATCACAATACTTAACATATGAAGAAACTGAAAGAACTTATGTTCAATGATCATCGCTAAATCCATGTGGTTGACAGAAGGAAGCAGGTGAAGTGGAGAAAGATATGTGCTGTGAATTCGGGTATAGGTTCTAGTTATTGCACCCATATTTATAAGCACCAAATAGAGAGAGAAAAAAAAAATGGTCAGTCAAGAAGACTTGCTATTAGGTACTAGTACTGTAGAGAAGATCTGACTTGGACTTGCTGACAATAAGTCGCCCCCCCCCCCCCCAAAGCGAAAAAGGTAAGAAAAAATACAAAGAACGAAAAATGAGTACTGAAAACCATCTTGATGCATGAGCATTTGCTTAATTGTCATACTGGTATATGAACTTTCGATAATAGCTTTATTGGTGCATTTTGACAGGATTCCAACCAATTTGTGTAGGATTAGGGAAGAATTGACAAATCAATAACAAAAAATAAAAATGAGATAAAATATAAAAGTTAAAAAAACAGAGACGAATGAAATTTTGACATATGTCCTAAAAAAATCGAAAATGTAGTAATGTTGGCCGATTTTTCTCTAAAACAACCAGTATTGCTTTTACTTTGTCTTCACTTTCATCAATATTAGTTTTGTACCTAGATCTTGGTTACTGTAGTATTCATTATTTATTAGAATACCTAACAAATTTTTATATGTAATGTCAATATTATTTTAGCACTTAGATCTTAGTTACTTTTTAGAATTAATTACCCTCTTAATTAGGATAATTACACGCTCCTCCCCCTTATTTTAACGAAAAATGCTAATCTCTATCACTAAAATTTGTGTGATCCTCCCAATTTGTTCTTCTATGGATTGTTGTGTTTTATGTTGACACAAGTACCTTTCATGGTTGGGGGAGGGGGTAACTATAATTACATAAAGTAAAATGGTATTTTCTGTAAGTTATTGAAGAACGCACAGAAATGGCTCCAATATGGGGTGTGCTTGTATATAGAAAATTTGAAGGTGTATAATAGAATCTTTTTTTCATGTCCATGTGGGAGATAATTTATCATGATATTGATAAAAATTTGCTATTTTTGGCAGACTATATATTGTTTTTCAAGATTCATGTTCAGCCATTATGAAGGTATATATTGAAGCATAGCATTGTAAATGTTAATATGTATTTCATTGTAATAAGTTTTAATTATATACAAAATATATCATTGTAATAAGTTGAAATTACCTACTCAATTTACCATTCTCAAATTGAAGACAACAAAATTCTCCGTGGTTGAACACTCAACTCACCGGTTGTCGTGCTAAGTTGGCATCGTCCGCTTGAGTATCGTCATCGTTCTAATTGCATATTATTTGTGCACTTTTTGTTAGAGTAGGATACTCAATACCCTAATTAGATTGGGTGTATTGTACTATTTTTTTTTTTGTAAAAATAATATAATTAAGAATTATATCAATAAAAGGACACTTTCTTTATCTTATATTTTGTATTTTTTTGTCTTTCTATTCATTAGATAAAGTCCTTACACCAAATTTAGTTATGGAGTATGATAGCGATCATAAAACATATCTCTAAGGTTTTGACCTTAAATAAGTTATGAGACGATGGCTTTTTGAGACGGGACATTAAATAGTTCAGTATGACTCGCGCATAAGATGTGTGCTCCTAAGACGAGAATCTCGCATTTCATCGGCATTACCGTAGAGACGCGATGCATATATATGGGTGTTTGTTAGAGAACAAGTATACCAAATATGGTTTATAAGGAATTCTTAGTTGGAGGCTTTATCTATTGAAATAAGACTTTCTATATTGCGATAGTACATAGTTAATCCTCGCACTTGAGACATGATGGTAGTCTTATGTGCATCCTGCAACACTTTGATATATCTTTTGATTGGTTGACAATCATGAAAGGGGTATATTAGGCGTTGCACTGGTGTACATGGAGATTTGTTAGTAGTCAACATAGAATCCGACATTTGTATTTTTAGCAAGGGAATCTCAAGTATTTTCATATTTCGTGATTCAAATACCTTGGTCAAGGTAAGATGAATTTTGATTTATTGGGAACATTGGAACTTAAAATGAGATAGGTTTACTCGTTATTTCACCTAAAATTAGTTTGTTATAATTACTTGTTTGGTGTTTTTATGAATAGTGGAGCTCTGAGAATTAAGGAATTAATTCCAAACAAATTAATTAATTGAATTAATAATCAAAATAATTGTTATTCATAAGTTACAAATGTTGTAAGCCCACTATTAGTTTAGTTGTAAACCTAAGTGACATTTCTATTTTGAAATTTTATAATGGTTGGGAATTAATTAATTAATATTAATTACTTAATTAATTAAGAATTTTATTTAATTTAATAGTTAAATTAAATTATTCGATTTAATAATTGGATCATTCAATTGGACCTAATTTGATTATGAAGCACAGTTGGAGTAAATTAAAATTAGTGTGAGATTAAATCAATTGGATTGATTTATGATTTTTTAATTTTAAGTCTAAAAATTAATGTAGATCACTTAAAAAGCCCACTAGAATATGAAGAGGATAATTAAAATAAATATAATTTATTTAATTAATATATTTATATAAATAAATAAATAGTGATCGATTTTTATGTTATAAAAACTTGCCACTAGGATATTTATTATTTTTATATAAATATATATATCTATCCTTATATTATTTGAAAAGTTTAAATAAATATCAAGAATGTATGTAGATCAAATTTTGAAGTTATTAAAAATTGACAAAACTCTCCAAGTGTTGGAGAATAAAATTTTCAGCCCCTAGAAATATGGTAAGGGCCGAAAATTCCATCATTTTTTTGGGAAAAAAATATTTTGTCTTGTCTTCTATTTTTTTTCTCCAAGAAAAAGAGAAGAAAAAGATAGAAAAGAAAAAGGTTTCTTGGAAAATCTTATTTTTCTTGTTCTTTAAAGAAAATTATTTTCTTGATATTCTCATCACATCAAAATTTCAAGAACTAAAAGAATTAATTTTTATTATCTTTTGATAGTTTGTTCTTAATCCATCAGTTGGGTTAAAGGGCAAAATTTACTCCGAATCTTGATTAAAAATGGCTTTAAGATACCAACGAATCCTTTTAATCGATGTTGCTTTTCATATCGCGGACCTGATAGAGTGGGGACACGTGAATCCCTGCGAGTTTGATAAGCGAGGAATATAGTAATTGATTTCTTTGTTCCCTATATCAACTGGAGTGCTCAAAGGTATAAATCTAAAATTTAATATATTTGTTTATAAACATTCACTTAAATAAGGGCGATCGTTAGGATCGTTTTCGTATCGAATGATGTATTTATCTAATAAATATATATTTTTATAAAAAAATTAATTTTTCGCTATGCATGCCCCTGCAATTATAACGAACTCAATTGTGGTATTAGAGTCACGGTTTCACTTGTTTAGTGTGCATGATTTAAATTATTTAAATTCATGTTTAGAATATTAAATTTGATTTTGCATGATTACTGCAATTGATGATTGGAATTTTATGTAATTGTCTTTATTCAAATTATTTAAATAGTGAAAAAAAAGGAAAACAAAATGGGTTGTGCGCGCAACGACAACAAACAGGATGCATGTTGCATCGCTCGTAGTTAAGGTGCCTATGCGTATCCCTGCAACACTACGCGCACCAAGGCAACCTTGCGTGCGCGCAACGGCAAACCATCGTGCTGCTCGTCACGTCATTTTTTGGTGTTCGTTTTGTTTTGACTTTCTGTAATTTTAAAATTAAATGTTAATTTTAGTTAATTTTGAAATTTTTTTTTTCAAAGAAAAATTGTTTTTCAAGAATTATCCCAAGTAAAAAAAAACTGTGTTTAACAACTTGGTAAGTTTACATATTTTGATAATTGTATGTGATATTTATTATGAATATGTATGGATGATCATGAGTCATTAGACTAATGTGATTGATTTTATTTATTATTTTTTGCTTTTTAAAATGGGGCCTGCGAACTACTTATTCTATCTATGTAAGTTATTTATTTTCTGCAAAGAGATTAAAATAGATGGTGATGTTTTTCTTTTTCCTTGGAGGATAACGGAGAATCAAAATGGAGGTTCCAAAGAAGGCCCATGATTGTGTGAGATACAATTATATAATAGAATAGACTCTATTTTATTTTATTACCTTTGGACTGACCTTAGGTCCAATTTGGTTTGTTATATATGACTCGTTCATGATTATTTTTTTATTTAAGTATGTATTAGAGGCATGCTTAGCGTTTTATTTAATATTTTTATGCTATGCAATGATATTATGATGTCATGTATTAAATAACCAACTTAATTTTAATTATGATGAGGTGTTAGATGAAATCAAACCCCACTTAATTTACGAAAGAATTTGTAATAAAATTTAATTTCAAATAAAAATGGATAAGTTAGGTAGGGCCTATCGTTCTATGCTTATCATCACATGTAGATATATGACGACTGCTACCGTATTTGATCACTAGCCATGAGTTATGGGTTGGTCTTTTATTAGAAAGTTGTGATCTCTACCAAGTATAGAGATGCTCGTGGGATGGAATCGTCATTATGAGTTCTATTTGACACTTAGTAGCATATGAGCTCATAAAATTAGGGTATATAGGAAGAGGTGAGGCAAAATAAACTTGAGGACTATATAGTGATACAATCGTCAAATAGTTGACTACCGATAGAAAATTTGATGGGCTTATAAAATTGGAGTATGAAATATTTCCATTGGATCTCAAGCCCACTAAGAAATTCATTTTCTTAAAATCTCATTGGAGGTGATAGAATTCAAAAAAAATAATAGGAGACAATTTTCTGCTTTGTGCATATTTTGTAAATTTTTCTACTAAAATGACAAAGAATCTACTAGCAACAATTCTTGAACAAAACAAATTATATGAACCAAACTTTGTCGATTGATTAAGAAACTTTAAGATAGTCCTTCAATATGAGAAGAAAGCATATATCCTCAACATCGTGTTTCCTTCGATTCTACTCATATTGCTTTAGAGGTTAATATAGGTTACCTACGCCATGTTGATAATAATCTACAGGCTCGATGCTATATGCTAGAATCAATATCAAATGAGTTGCAGAGGTAGAATAAAGATCAAGATATTGCTTATGGGATCCTCCTTCACCTACAAGAGTTGTATGGTGAACGTACTCGACAAACGAGATATTAGATCTCAAAAGAGCTTTCAAATATCGTATGACTAAGGGCTCTTCAGTCCATAACCATGGATTGAAGATGATAGCTCTTGTTGAAAGGTTGGCGTCCCTTGGAGTCGTTATGAAGAACGAACTCTATACGAACCTTCTACTGCAGTCTCTAACTTCCTCATTTGACACATTTGTTGTCAACTTTAACATGCACAACATGGAGACTAGTCTCTCTGAGTTTGTGAATATGTTACAGACAGCTGAGTCCATCATGATAAAGGACAAGCCAGTTTTGGATGTTAGATTTTCTTTCAGATCAAAAGCTAAAAAGACTAAGAAATAAAAGAGAAAAAGAAAGGGTTTCTCTAAACTTAACAAGTTGAAGGTGAAGGGCGGTGTCAAGAACATTTCTTCTCAAGCCAATGACAAGTGTTATTACTATGGCAAACCAGGGCACTGGAAGTGGAACTGCAAGGAGTGTCTTGAAAGCTTGAAGAGTTTAGGTATATATTTTGTTAAAGTTAACTTGTCTATTAATGATGTTTCTTGGGTATTGAATACTGATTGTGGCTCACATATCTGCAATGATTTGCAGATGATGACAAAAAGTAAAAGGTTAGATAGAGGAGAGACATTCCAAAAGATGGGGAATGGAGCAAGAGTTGTTGCATTAGCTATAGACCTGTTAATCTATCTTTTGAAAATGGTTCTATAATAGTTTTGAACAACTATCTTTTTGTTCCAGATATTATTAAGAACATTGTCTTTATTCTGTTTTTTGGATAGAAAAGGTTTTAGATTTACCATTAAGAATTGAAATTTTTCTATTTTCAAACATTCTGATTTTATCTAATTAGGTTCTTTGATGAATCTTTTATATATTGTTACTCCACATAATCTCATTTTCATAATTCAATAAAATAAAAGAAAAATTAGATAATTCATAGTTCTATGAGCCTATGGTATGCAAGATTAGGGCATATTTATGAGAAAATGATTAACAAGTTGGCATAATTGCTAGATCTGAAGAACGAACAAGAACTCCTAATAGTGAATACTGCCTCAAAAGAAAGATGACGTAATCTCCACTTGTTAGAAAAGTGGAGCGAGGCAAACATCTATTGGATTTGATTCATACAGATGTATGTGGGCCACAAAGTGTTATTGTCCAAAGGAACTATAACTACTTCTTAGCTTTTAGCGATTACTCTCTAGGTATGGTTATGTGTACCTTTTAAGGTATAACTCTGAAGTGTTTGAAAAGTTCAAATAATTCAGAAGTGAAGTAGAGAAACAAACTAACTTAAGTATAAAGACTCTTTGATCTGATCGAGAAGGTGAATACTTAAGCACAGAGTTTTTAGATTATCTAAAAGAGAATGAGATTTTCTCACAGTGGACTCCTATTGCTACTCCACAACTTAATAGAGTTGCGGAGCATAGAAATGGAATTTTGTTGGATATGGTTTAATCAATGATGAGCTTCACTACATTACCACACGCCTTAGAAACAGTGGCATACCTAATTAATAGGGTGTTATCCAAAGTCGTGCTCAAAACACTATATGAAATATGGTGTGGTAAGAGATCTTCCTATAAATACCTTAGGGCATGAGGGTGTGCTGCTTATGTGAAACAACAAGTTGGAGATAAGTTGAATATGAGATCTAGCTTATATAAGTTCATGGGGTACCCAAAGAACTCTATTGGATACTATTTCTACGACACCTTATAACAAAAGGTGTTTGTTTTAAGGAATATCACCTTCCTCGAAGAAGAATTTCTTTCAGAGAGTATTAACAAAGTTGTGGAACTTGAAGAAGTTTAAGAATCACAGAACACCCCAACTGTCACAGTAGATGACACACCAGCTATTGTTGGGCCCTCTAAGGTACAACCTCTTCATAGATCCGAAAGGGCCTCAAGGAGGCGATGTTTGACATCGACTCAAAAAAATGGCGAGAAGCTATATAATTTTAGATGGTCTCCATGTACTCTAATAAGGTATAGACCTTGGTGGACCCACCATAGAGAACTATTCTCATTATCTGCAAATGGGTCTACAAACAGAAGCTTGGATTAGATAGAGAGGTAGCAACCTGTAAGATACGTCTGATAGCAAAAGGTTATACTTAGAAACAAAGAATGGATTATGAGGAAACTTTTTCACTAGTGGTGATGCTTAAATCCATCTAGATTTTGCTGGCTATATCTACATATTATGACTATGAGATATGTCAAATGGATATGAAGACCACTTTTTTTAATGAAAACATTAATAAAGAGATCGATATGAAGTAGCCAGAAGGCTTTATATCTAGTGGGAGCGAGCAAAAGTTTTGCAAGCTCCAAAAATCCATTTATGGACTCAAATAAGCTTCAAGGAGTTGGAACATCTGGTTTTATGAAATAATCACAATGTTTGATTTTTTTAAGAATCTAGATGAACCATGTGTCTACAAGAAGGTTAGTGGGAGTGCAGTTACATTTTTTGTGATCACGTTGATAACATTATACTCATTGGGAATGATGTAGGGATGTTGCATTCAATGATAACTTTGTTGTCTAATCAGTTTTCCATGAAGGACTTGGGAGATGCATCTTTTATAGTAGGGATAAAGATCTTTAGAGATAGATCTAGAAGGATGATCGAACTATCTCAGTCTATGGTTTGATTGTTACTTATTTAAATTTAAGATTTAAGATCCCTTATGACATTTGATATAGAAACCTATTGATTAAGAATGAAAATTAATACGTTATACTTTTACAGGCAACCTTATATCTAAAGTTAAGAAGGAGAATCTTGTTAACTTTCTGTAGGATATCAAATGTAAAAGGTAAGTGAAAATCCATTTAAAACTATGATAAATGAACATAGTATCTCGTACATTATCTATATTAAATATGATCCTTATGTCTTGATGTGTGTATTGTGAGTATTATACATACCTTATAGTGCATATGTTGTTTGGATGATGGGACATAGGATCTATTGTGTCATTGGACATGCTATTCATCAGCATTTACATGCCCATACATAACACGTGCTCACAGTTGAGGTTTTTGGCATGCATGACATTATTTTCAAAAAGAAAATATTTTGGTTGGCCACTCCTAGTGTACCGAGGCCTGTGTGGCTTATTTATATGATTTTGGGGCGCCGCGAGTATTACTTCTTAGAGGATCATAGGAGTTGACAGGGGGTGTGCCTCTGGTGGTCAAGAGAGGGTGGACCACTTGACTGTATCCTTATTGACGCCGTTGGTGAGAAGACTTCTGGAGGGTCATAAGGGAAGATATGGGGTGGCCATCTGGTGATCCCAGGAGATGGCCCCCGGACTATGTCAATCTGTTTATGGCTATGTGATTATTAATATTATTGAGAGCTCAATCCGGTACATAGTAGGTGGGTCAAGGGCCCAGTGATGAAAACTGATTTTGAATGAATTATTTTTATACATAAGTTGCATTCTTGTCATGATCTCATAGAAATGTATTGCAGTTATGTTGGATTATCCTTTCAGCATGCATGATTTTTATTTACTGAACATTAACTCACGTATTCATGCATTGTAGGTGAGTTTGATGATACTTGAAGCCATAGACTTACTGAGCGAGTGGTTGGAGCTCCTACAGGTTCTAAGGATCAGTGTACATGGATGACGACCTATTGGGCTGGTTGTTAACTTACATGATTTTGGAGTTTATTGTATTAGATTTTTGGATTTGTACTGTATGTTACTTTTATAACTTTTTTGTACATGGGTATGTAAATATTATGATTGTTATGGGTCCTCTGCAGGTATATATATATTAGTCTGTGAATGAGAAAATAGTTTATTATTTATTAATATGTTACAAGAAAAAAAAAATTCATGCATGCACACAAGTTCTATCATATCAAATTATATTATATATATAGTTGTCTAGTAATGTGAGTGTTACATATACAGACTCTAGTTTTTAATCTGATATATACGTCTCGAAGTCTATGTATTGATATATATTCATCTTGAATGGTGGTGCGGTCAATTGAAAAACTTTCAAGCAAGAGATGACTGCAGACTCTACCACCAAAGCTGAATATATTGTTGCGCTAGATGCAGCAAACAAAGTTGTTTGGATAAATACTTCATTTAAGGGTTTGGTGTACTTCCATCTATTATTGATCCAGTTATGATTTACTATGATAACAATAGAGTCATTGCTCAAGCAAAAGAGCCAAGATCTCATCAAAGATCCAAGCACATAATGAGAAGATATCACTTGATCGGAGAGATCAATGATAGATGTGATGTTATTGTGGATTGAGTTGACTTAACATAAAATGTAGCAGACCTAAACTAAGTCCTTGGCACAAAATGTATTTGATAGACATCTCGAGAAGATGGGCTTAGATACATGGGCAACTAGAGTTAGGGCAAACGGAAGATTGTTAAAGTAGGATGTCTAACACCCTAATTAGATTGGGTGTATTGTACTCTTTTCTTTTGTAAAAATAATCTTAATGGAAATTATATCAAACAAAACGGCATTTTCTTTATCTTATGTCTTGCATTTTTTTTCTTTCTGCGCATTAGATAAAATCTTTAGATCAAATTTAGCTACATGATATGATCATGCATATGATAGCGATGGAACATGCCTTTAAGGCTTGGTCTTAATAATTTTTGCATTAACGACTTTTTGAGACGGGACATCAAATAGCATAGTAAGATTCGTGCATACATTGCATGCTCGGAAGATGAGGATAACGTATTTCATAAATTTTAACATAGAGACGCAAGTGCATGTATGTGGGTGCTTATTAGAGAATAAGTACACCGAACATGGCCTGTAATAAATTCTTAGATGGGGGCTTTCCCTTTCAAAATAAGAATTTCTGAGTTGCGATAATACATGACTAGTCCTTGGACTTTAGGTACAATGGTAGCCTTATATGCATCCTACAACACTTTGGTATATATATTGATAGTCATAAAAAGGGTATGTTGGGTGTTACACTGGTGCGCATGGAGGTTTGTCAATGGCTAACATAGAATCTAATATTTATATTTTTAATAAGAAAATCTCCCATGTTTTTATAGTTCGTGATTCAAAGACTTGGGTCAAAGCAGGATGAATTTTGATTCATCAGAAATCATTGAAACTTGAAATTGGATCACAATTATTGAATTATTTAGGGTTTTAACATATAATCCATACCATAAATTCAATCGAGAGATTAGTTGTTGGAAGGACCGTGCGTGTATGGAACTCACAACTGAAATGATTTATCCACTATTTCACCTAAGACTAATTTGTCATGATTACTTGTTACGTGTTTCATGGATAGTGAGGTTCTTAGAATTAAGGAATTAATTCCAAGCGGATTAATCAATTGGATTAATTAATCAAAATAATTATTATTCATAAGTTACAAATGTTGTAAGTCTACTACTAGTTTAGTTGTGAATCTAAGGGGGTCACACATTTTTTATAAAAAGTGATATTCTATTTTAGGAATTTTTAATTCATATCAATTAATTAATTAAGAGTTTTATTTAATTTAATAGTTAAATTAAATTATTCGATTGAATACTTGGATCATTTAATTGGACTTGATAGGAAGCCCAATTGAAGTATATTAAAATTAGTCAATTGGATTGATTAATGTGAGATTAAATCAATTAGATTGATTTATTGACTTTTTAAGCCCAAGTCCAAAAATTAAAGTGGATCACTTAAGAAACCCACTAAAATATAAAGAGGATAATTAAAATAAATATGATTTCTTTAGTTAATATATTTATGTAAATAAATAAATAGTGATCGATTTTTATGTGATAAAAATTGGCCACTAGCATATTTATTTTATTTATATATATTTATGATATATATTTGATATATATCTATTTTGATATTATTTAAAGAGTACAAATAAATATCAAGAATATACGTAGATAATTTTTTATGACTAATATAGTTTCAAATAAGTCCACATATATTGGAGACACCAAAGATAAGATTTATTATTGAAAGATTTCAAATCCTTCCAATATCAAGCTTTGAAGTCATTCAAAATTTATAGAACTCTCAAAGGGTTGGAGAATGAAATTTTCAGTCTCTATAAATAGGGTAAGGGGGGAAAATTCCATCATTTTTTGAGAAAAAAATATTTTGTCTTATCTTCTATTTTTTTCTCCAAGGAAAATAAAAGAAAAAGATAGAATCTTGGAAAATTTTGTTTTTCTTGTTCTTAAAAAAAATTATTTTCTTAATAATCTCTTCACATCAAAATTTCAAGAATTTAAAGAATTAATCTTTATTGTTCTTGATAGTTTGTTCTTAATCCATCAATTGTGTTAAATTGATTAGAAAATAGTTTTAAGGATACTAGCGAATCCCTTTAATCGGTGTTTCTTTTCATATCATGGACATGATAGAGAAGAAATACGTGGATTCCTGCGAGTTTGATAAGCCAGGATTGTAGTTGTGCATGCTCCTGTGATTATAGCAAACCCAACACTTTTGACTACGATCCCAGGTCATGCTAGATTACCTGCTAAGTTTAAGCATATCAATAAGTGGAGGAAAAGAAATTTACATGGATTCTCCTAGTAATAGCGAGCGAATTGGGAGTAGCTCAACTTGAGAATCGAGTGGCTTAGTTGTCCAAATTGTAGTATGGACAAGTGTCCTTAGTGGTGGACCGAGCCTAAGTCCCCTAGAAAAAGGCGTTGAAGAGAGTGAGAACCCCATCATGCCAACCTTATTACACCATGAGGCATTGTTGGAGAGTTAGGTTATTTAAGAATGCATCCCCAATTACACGACAAATTTCGTCCAAGACTAAATACAAGCGAGAGACATATAGCTCATCAACCTAATAATAATTTCAAAGTGAACATTGAAATCCACATATATGCATCCTATTGAGTTAAGATTTTGTTTAAAATAATATCACATGTAATATTGATCTCTCTCAGAACTTATAAATATAATAATTTTCTTATCTCATAACTACTAAACAACATTATTAACCTAATTACTCGCCTGAAAAATTTCATAACCATTACTGCAAGATAAAGTTGCTTGAAGTTGGTATAGATATGTGATGCGCATATTTCAAATCAGGATTAAGAGACATCTAACTTTGACCAAATTAGACATGAAGTACCAAGAGGCTCAAGTCACATAAGAGGTCTATGTGATATAAAAATGTTAGATACTAGCCTAGGAAGGCATACAGTGCCACAAGACCGTAACTCACATTAAAGGACCATATGACCCATGTCCCACTTAAATAGGTATAAATACCCCCTACACAATTATAAGGTACATTCTTCATTTCTCTTGCTTTCAATTAGTAGTTATTCTCTCTAGAATATTTGTTGACTTAATTATCAGAGAGATTTTCTTAGGACAATCCCAAGGCCCTCATCACCATCTATTCATATTGTAGATAGGAACCTATTTCAAGAATGAACTTGTTGGCAAGGAAGAAAGAGTTGTTTGCACACAGGAGCTGCTCGTAGGAGATTCACCTTATGAGAGGAGTTCATCTCTGGATGTAAGATATTCATGCACATCAAGGTAAGGAGTATTTACCCATATCATTTTGACATCCTCTGTGGGAAAGCCCGCCGCAACATTGAGAATGCAGACCCATATGAGAGCAAGAGAGACCACTACACAAGGAGATAATAATGATGGAGCTAACCAACAGCCCCTGGTGGAAGAATCTCACTTGGAAACGATGATTTGCTTCATGCAAGCAGCATTGCAGGCTTTAATGGAGGACATTGCTGCTCAAGTAGCATCTACGATAATGGCCCAATATCTCACAAATCAACCAACTGACCTTCCATATTCTTCGCAGCATGGAAAAGACTCATATCCGCTAGATAAAGAGGACTTAAGGACTGAGGGAGCAGACAGAGAAAAAGAAGAAGCCATTGAGAAGGTTACCATCGGAGAGGTCCCTCCTAACAAAGAGTGAACACATAAACCCATTAGAGTGGAAGTCTCTAACACTATTCGCCATATCCTCATATAAAGCAATAGAAAGATGCTTGCGATAGTGCCCCAGAGAATGAGTCATTTCTCAACAAGTATATAGGCTAAGTACCTTCGCAATGGAGTGAAGACCTTCAACCTCCTGGAGTATGATGGAACAAATGATCTACAAGGACACTTGGACAAATTCTATACAAAAATAAATTTATATGACACGAGCGATGTTGTATATTACAATGTCTTACACACAACACTTGTCAATGGAGCATTTGATAAGTGTATATTTTTACATATATAATATCATTTTCTCTATATCTTTCTTGTTTTGTTCTTGTTAATATTAGATTTTTATTAATATTTTATGTTTGATAGGTGTTTGGGAACCAAGAGTTAAGAAATGAGCCAAAATGAAGTTGAAGCAAACATTCTTGGGTCAAATTTCATTGACACGGTACTATTATGGCAGTTTTTATAATTTAGGTATAAATTTCTAATCCAAAGCCCTGTTAATTTGTTTCTTAGCTCATTAAAATGTTAAGTGATAGAATTATAACTTTCATAAAGACATCTTATCAAATTTCAATTGATTTCGATAAGAGAAATTTGGTTAAAGAATCAAAAAATGTACTTAAACTTCCAGATGTGGCAGTCTTTGTATATTTGACATAACTTTCTCCACAAATATGATATAGAACTGATTTAAATGGCTAGAGAAATCTAATAGATAGGACTAGAACTACAATTCTTATAAAGACTCCAAAAGTCAGTTTCTTCTAGAAAGAGGACCAGTTGAAAAAGATTGAATAATGTCAAAATAATAAAGTAAAGGAGAAAAACAACAATAAAGTAAAGGAGAAAAACTACAGCAACAACGCCTAGGCGCCCTATTTAGGTGCCAAAATAGGGTGCCTAGGAGCCAAAGAAAACTAAGGCCACTATACTTAGGCATAAAAACAGGGTACCTATGTGCCAAAACTAAATAAGAATAGGACAATTGGTGCCTAGATGCCAAAACAAGGAGCCTAAGCGCTATCCATGTAATAGAATTGATTCATTTTTCATGGAGTGATGACAAGTGATGGCCCTTTACACCTTTTGGCATATTTTTGGATATGTATATATGAGATACATATAATACATCAGACATATTTATATATACACTCTAGCTTCCTAAAATTACAAAATACATTATACACTCTACAATAAATTTACACAAATCATTTCAAACTTTTCTCGCACACTATCGTCTCAATGCTTACACCATTTCTCACTCAGTCTCTATAATTCATTCACCTTTGGAAGCAATATGGAGATCTTGGGCATCAAGAAAGACAAAGTGGAAGAGACTTGGAAGATGAGACATTCACTATCTACTATCAACCTCAACTATTTCCTCAATCTCCAAATTTCTTTGGCTCCCAATATTGTTATTTTTAATTTTCTTGTTATATTTTATCATGTTAAACTAGACTTTCTTTTTGATTGAGGGTAATTTCAAAACTATAGACATGGATTATTATAATTAAATATTCAGTATTATTGATCAATTTTTCAATTGAAATTATTTATATTTTTCCATGCTTCATGTGTTAATGGGTATTTTCTTGCTTTGTTTGGATACACAACCAAATTAAGTTTGATAACTTTATACAACTAGATTAGAGATTTTAAATCCACAATTATCTTGAATTTCTATCCGTGTATATTAATTTATGATTAATGATTATGGGATATTTTTTGTGAATTGCAATAAAAAAACATAACTTAAGCTTGTGTGGTTGTTGCTTAGATTAATCTTTCTTGTTTTCATGCATCCATTAAATTAAATTTAGCGAGTTTGTTGTAGGTTGTTTGATTGGTAGAAAATTAGGTAGAGAGTTTATTCTACCTAACGAGCAATTAAAAAAAGATTGGAGTAGTAGAGCTTGTATTACCTAGGGTTGATAATTTCAACGATAAGTTGTTAATAATATTAATATCAAATTACAATTCATTGTCTAGTAGCAGCTAAGGAAACCTCAACCTGCCTTTAACCACTTGTTGCTTGTTGTTTTGCTTTTCATTGCTTTGCATTTTAATTAGTTTTAATTTCTGCGACTTAATTAATCAACTCAATCCCCCAACATTTGTTGTTTATTTCTAGAATTTACTTGTTGAGTTTTAGTTTTAGGTTAGTAATTTTGAAGTCAAATTTCTTAGTTAGCGAGTTGATAGTAAATTAGTTAGCTTTGATTCTCGTGGAATTGACTTCACTTACTCTATACATATTAAAACATTATTGAAGAGTAAGGTCTAAATTCGATAGATCTACAATAACCGACCTAGCCTTACTGGGATAGAGCTACTCACTACATGCTTTTTGTATTTCAAAAATCGAAAGTACCCCCAAATTGTGGCTTACATTTTCACGACAAAAGTAGAAGGAAAGTGAGACTTTGTGTGAATACATCCAACGCTTCATTAAAGCTGTGAAGGAGGTGTCCTACATCAGCCATGAGCTCTTAGAAGGCATTCTACAATAGAACCTCCATTAGGAAAGACTCAAGAAGAAGCCGCCCACGTCCTTGGAGGAACTCCTAGCTAGGGCAAAAAAACCATATATGCATTGATGAAGCCATGCGTCCTAATATGGGAACCAAAAAGAAGTATAAGGGGAAAGAGAAGCATGGTGAAAAGAGAGTGGAGGGTCGTCAGCCTATGTTTGATTTTGCCTCTGTATCCCCCTTGAATGTTCCCATCGATGAAATCTTAATGTTAAATTTTCATGGACAACATTTTTTCTATTTTTTATTTTATTTTAAATTTCTTGTTATGTTAATTTCTCTTTTTTACCCCGCAATTTTATGCAAATTTGTCGGAATTTGGTCAAATGTGCTAGTTAAACCATTTCCCAAAATACTGTACCAATATGACAATTAAGGAAAAAGTCATTTATTAAAATAATTTTTACCTAAGCAAGATAAGAAAACAAAATAATAAAGAAAGAGACTAGCACAATTTGACCATACCATTTTTTCCACCAATTCAACAATGGAAAATTAATATATACATTGCTTTTATGTAGATAGAGTGTTTTCATATAAAAAATATTGAAAATATTGTCACATTTATATCAAGAATACTGAAAATAATATCACATTAATAATAAACGTGTATTTTATTGTTACAACATAATAATATTGAAAAATATTTATATATATTGATTGTTTCACACAATCCTATTATATTAATATAAAATGAATCTCACTGTTAAAGTGATATAATTCTCATCATTTTAGTAAAAACACGATAAAAAATATCCATTTTTATGTGTGCAAAACATACTGTGCCTATTATTCACTTTCTCCTTTCACCTGCACTTTCTTTAAGAGAGAAGGTCAAGTACATTTTTATTTTAAAATTATGTAACGTAGTTAATTTAAAAAATGGAAAGAGCTAAGGTAAATTAGATAAAGGCCCACTTGAACTCATGAACCTTCCACATTTAAATGTATCCAAAATACCATTTGCTAGCGATGGCAAATTATGTAAATCAGAATGATTTTTTTTTTTAACAAAAGGAAAACTTATTTCACATTAAACCATCCTAATATTGCGAGCAACGTAATATACTATTTTACCTCATGGGAGAAGATGCCCGACTTTCCATGTTAAAAAAACGTAAGATATCATAAACCTGTCTTCTTGTTTATTTAACTCTCAATAAAAACCGATGTTGTGACAGCCAATTAGACCTTATGAAATACTTGGAGCTATCAATGATAAGTCGTCTGGCTAAAAATTATTCCAATTAGTAATTAATAGTAATGAGAATTTTAGACGCAATTTTTTTAAAAATCATTCCACATTAGATTATTGGAATATTATGATACACGATTTTATATTGGATTAGAAAAGATGTCATCCAACGACAACGACCTAATCCTATTTTATATGGCACCGAGAAAGATGTGGTTGAATGCCTTTTTGTCCCATCACGAACCTAACACTATTTCAGAGATGTGAACGAACGAAATCCCATCCCTATGTCATTAGAAATGTGCCTTCTTGTTTCTTAACCTGTCAAAAAGATCAATGTTCCCATAGGTAATTAGACTTGGTAAAATCAAACGATGTTTCAAAAGTCGATGCACTAAAAATTATTCTAATTACAAATTTATTGTTTGAATTTTTTATTGTAATTTTATATTATATATCACATATATTCACCATGAATGTATAATTAATTTTAAATATATATTTAAAAAATATTTTATAAATATAACGTATGTATGTATATTATATAATACAAAATATAATATACAATCCTAATGAAAGATCCTTGCAAACTTACAAGCGGATGCCAGTCCATGTAAGCTTTTTTTAAAAATATTCCACACCAAAAACATGAAAATATCAGCACCAACCTAACACGGTTTTACATTGCAAGAAACTAACGTTGTGGTAGCCAATTAAACTTCTGGAAAGACTTGACTTGGCCCCCGAGAAACTATTCCAATTACCAGGAATGCAAATATAATAAGCAAACTTTTAAAAAGTCATTTTATATTAAGAAGGTGTTTGTCTAAATTTATTTAAAAAAAAATATAATATTTTCTAAAATTTGTTTAATATTAAATTTTATTTTTTAAAAAATATTTAAATATTTAAATAAAATAAATCATTACACATTAAATTATTTAAAAATCACCTGCAACCTAATTTGATTTTACATGCGACCAAAAAAGTTGTGGTCGAACAACCTTCCATCCCTATTACAAAACGTAAGCCATTAGAAATGTGTATTCTTCTTTATTCACACACAAAAACTATTGACTATAAGTAGACCCACTGGAAATTATTTTGATTACCATTTTCTTGGGATGCTAATTTTGTCAAAAGCCGTTCCATATTAAATTTGTCAAGTGATCCAACACGGTTTTACATTGGACTTTCCACCTTATATTGTCCAAGTAATGTTGTATTTAAATGAATAATTTGGATATAACGGGAAGATTTGAAGAAAGAATTTAAAATTTAAAATTCATTATAATAATTTAAAAAATAATTAAAAATAAAATTTTAATGATTTAAAATGCACTATATAGTAAAATTATCTAAATAAATTTAATAAATTTATTATTATAAATTTAAAAATTTTAATTTATAATTCATTAATACAAATAGAGCCTAATACTATTTTACCTTCAACAATGCGGTCGTCTTCGTTTGTTAACGTGTCAAATAAGAAATATGTTATTGTATCCAATTAGACTTGGCGGAAGACTTGACTTGGCCTCAAGAATAATAAGTCAACCAAGTGGAAAAAAATAAAGCTACTGAGAATGAAAGTGATTGGAATTAATTTTTGGAGTGAAACAAGTAAAATCTAAAACACAGTAGGCATTGTTATACAATAAGTACACTGATATTGGTAGAATTCTTGAAAACTTTCAATTTTTGGTAAGCACTTTCTAGAGGATAATAATATTGTTACTTTATATTTTATTTTATATGTCCTCCTATTTGAATTATTACCTCCACACCAAGTTTAGCAAATAAAAATCATCAAAGTTTTTAGTTTTTTCTGTATAAAAAGATATATGCAGTGTTAGGTCAAATCCAAACACAGACCGACTGGCCATATGTATGTGGGATTTGTTCCAAATTTACTAGATTATAAGTTTTCTCCTTCATACCCTGTAAGCCCACATCTAAGTGTCAAACTTGTGCAATATAAAATTATTTTAAGCTTTTTCAATTTCTAATGGGGATGGATGCATTTTTATTTTTCCAATCGTTTTCTAATTCAACAATTTATAGTATTTCAAGTGGTTCAGTTTTTGCCTTTAATTTCTTATTCCTCCAAAATTGATTTTGAGCAATTACATATATTATACTTGTTTGCTGGTAGAGTAGATTATGTTAAGCAATTTTTTTTTCATAATTATTAAAAGAGATCTACTATAATAATTGATCAAAATATAGTAAAAACTAAAACCCTAAACAAATTTCCAACAGTTAACTTGTTATACTCATGCACTATAAGTTAAAAATGCTACAATAAGAATTGGATGGTATTCTCATCGATTTTTGCAATTATCATTGTTGAAAATACTATACTTGTTTTAGGAATTGAAACCCAAGTTCAAAAATTAAATCATAAGTCCAATATTAAATCCAAGCCCATGATTTAGAAGCTCCCAAGGGTAGGTGATGAAAATAATTATGTGAATTATGTAGATTTTTATAGAATTGTATAGAAGAATGATGTATATGGTTGTTATAATTTTCGAATTATTTAATTATGTGGTTGAGATTGATTTGAAACTAGTATAAATACCCTCACTCATTTGTGTTTAGGCATCAAAAAGAAGTGTGAGATTCTAAGTAAGTGAAAAAAATAAGAGTTTGAGAGTTGAGTTGTATATTGAGTGTTTTGAGTGAAAAATAGCTTGTATAAGTGAATTTTTTAATACAAATTATATTTTGTGAGCATTTTTCTTCCAACAAACTAGTATCAAAGGCCATGGTTATTAAATCTCTTGCAATTCTAAGTATGCTCTGTGATTGCAGTTTTGACTCATCTTCCACATCAGAAAAGATTTCTCGAGATTTTTATTCACAGTGATATCGCATTGAAAGTTTTTTTGAGTTAAATTATTGAGTCGAGCTGAGCCAACATCGAGTCGAGCCATTGACCAAGTTGTTCTAAGCCAAGGATCGAGCCGTTGAGCTGTTTGACCGAGTGTTGTTCACACATTGATCGATCAAATAGTTGACTTTGACTTTGACCATTGACTTTGACCATTGACCGTTGATTTTGGCCAATACATATTTAAGATTTTTCGATGTTTCAAATTCATCCGTGTCATCAGAATTTTTCAATTCAGGTTCCATTAAGAGGTATGACAAATAACAGTATGACATTCTTTATAGTTCCCACTCTCACTAAAGATAATTATGATAATTGGAATATTAAGATCAAAGCTCTCTTGGGTGCTCACGATGCTTGGGAAGTTATAGAGAAAGGTTATAGTGAACCACATAACGAGACCACTTTAACCACAACCCAGGAAAGAGAGTTTGAAAGATTCAAGAAAGAAGGACAAAAAGGCTCTCTACCTCATCTATCAAGTTCTTGATGATGATGACTATGAAAAGATTTCAAGTGCGACGTCTGCCATGGAGACGTGGGACAAGTAACAAATCTCGTGTAAAGGAGCTAAACAAGTAAAGAAGATTACTCTCCAAACATTGAGAGGTGAGTTTGATTCTGTACATATGAAAGCATCCAAGTCTATTTCTGATTATTTCACCAAAGTGTTAGTTGTTATAAATCAATTTAAAAAAATGGTGAAAAGTTGGAAGAGATAAGAATAATGGAAAAGATATTCCACTCACTAGATCTAAAACTTGATCACATTGTTACAACGATTGAAGAAACTAAATATTTAAATGAGTTGACCATCGAACAACTAATGGGGTCATTGAAAGCATACGAAGAAAAAAAAAGAAATAGGAGATCACATAACAACTCCTCAAGATGCAACTCAATGAGAAGCATGAAATCCTTGGCTATGAGAGAAACCAACGAGGCCGAGGCAGAGGCAGAGGTACAACCCTTGGAAGAGGTGGAAACTGCGGTCGTGGACGAGTCTGGAATAACAATTCCAATTGTTGGAAATTGGATTGGGTTTAGGACCATTGACCCAATTGGCATCCATATTTAGTTGAATGTCTCCACAATTTGAGTGGGATTGAGTTTCCTAGTTGGACTGGGATTCTACCTTGAGTAGGAATATATATCTCTAATCCCTATTCAACACAGTGTGTGAAAGAACGTAATTCTCCCAAAACTCTCTCCATATCTCTGCTAAGATTTCTCTCTACGTTCTTCCTTGGAGTAGTACCTTAGACTCCAATGATTTGAGTTGTGTAATTGAGTGAATAACTTTAGTAGTTATTCACCACTGATGAGAAAGATATGTTCGTGGTTCGATCAAAAGGAGGCTGGTAGATGAGCTTGATTCGGGATACGTGGATTAACAATCTGCTGCGTATAGGTATATTCGATCCACATTAATTATATAAATATTTGATTTATATTATATTGTTGATTAATTTTCTTACAGAGGTATCAGAGCCCATAGGGCTCATTCTCACCATTTGATTTGATTTCATTTGATTGAATTTATGGATGAGTATATGCTTTAACAATTTTTTTTTTAAAGCATAATTTTTTTATCATATGTTGATCTTAATGTGTAGATCACGTGGTTAAAATTTGGTGATAAACGGATAAACGATTTGAGAGAAAATTTAATTTAAAATTAGACTTGTTTATTTTAAAACTCAAAATCGAACCAGGTTTTGATATTTCTTGTATGAAATTTTTATTCTATGTTGTAGAGAATAAAAATAGGTTCGAAACAATATAAAATTTGTCAAAAACGGACTTAAAATGAGTGAGATATGAATTTTTAAAGTATTTGATGGAAATTTAATTTTTCTCGCCGGAAAATTGATTTGGTCGCCAGAATCGGACGGCCGATGCCGGAGAAGGCACCGACACTAACATAGTGCATTAGCTGACATGGCATATAGCAATGTGGTGCACACGCTTAGGTGGCATGCTAACATGACACCTCCGGCTGATGTGTCATACGGCCACGTGGCGCACGATTAGCTTGCGCGTGGTGCCTATGTGTTGTTGAAAATAAAATTTGAAAGTTTGCACCAACAAAATTTTGAACCTAGGTTGATGATTATTATTGAGATAGTGACATGCCACTAGATCACTGCACTATTTTATGACATAGTTGGCTGCAAAATTTATATAATAGTTTTTGTGATATTTTTCAAAAGTTTTTTGATGTGAATAGATATTATTTTTGACCCTTTAAAAAAATAAAAATTATTGGATTAATTACAATAGAAAGTGATTAAAATATTTTTGCGCATTACGATGTATGCAAATATATTTTTGTAGGTCAAATTTTTTAATATCAAAATACTTTTTGCGCATTAACATGCATGTAAAATTTTTTTTTGTGCATAGGGTGCATGAATTTTTTTTTGCGCATTCGGATGCATGCAAAATTATTTTTATATGATTAATATGTCCATTATGAGTTACGTGCTTTATTAATTATTTTTTTTATATAATTATGATGCAATTTAAATTTATTTGATGTGATATGAATTATTATATATTGTGAATGAATATACACTGACATTTGGGTGCTCATGTAAATTGAATGTTTATTGTTTTATATTATCTCATATTTTTATGGGAGATAATTTGTGGCGGTGGTGGTAATTCAATATTTCTATTTTTTTTTGTCTAGATTGATGTAGTAGACTTTGAACCAATATAATTTTTTATTATTTTCAAAACACGTATTTACTAGGCCATTTTTGGGAGGCCATGTATATCAATTTTAGGGGGATATTTTTGTTTTACCACCATGGGCCAAAATTATCTCAACATGATGCACCAAATGTTAATGTCGCCCATATGGAGCTAATAATTTATTGTTCATATTGAATATTTGCATTCATAATATATGTGTGGACAAATTTATATTTTATTTATGATCAGTAAATTTTTATTATGTCTTTTATTCAGTGGGAGATGATTACTAGCCTAAGTTACGAAATTTTTTTTTTGCTGAGTATAAAGGAATAATAAATAATTTACTTGGATCTAGAATTAAATATTAGATCAATACCTATGTTTTTTTACGCAATTAATTTAGAAGTCTTAGACCAACTTACCAATTTTACGTTTTAAGCCAATTAAATATGAAAATTGACAAGTTGTCCAATATTGTTGCGACTTAGATGCTGACAATATGGTAGTGGACTAAGATTAAAATTTGCGCTTTAATTGTTTAAACCGCAAATACAAGATTTTAAGTTGCCAAATATTGTCGCGACTTAGGCGTTGACAATATACTAATAGATCAAGAATCATGTTTGCGCTTTAATTTGTACAAGCTACAAATACGAGGAATCAATAAGGAGTTTGAGCTCTATTTTGTCGTATGAGCTTGCTCATAATTAAAAAGTTCTAGTTGTCCTAAAGTTATTTTTTTCAGCTGACTTATAAATATTATTTACATATTTTTGATAATAATCGCCTAACTTGAGGCTGATTGTTGAGAGTCGAAAAATGTACAAGTAATTATTCTTGTCGCTCATGTTGACCAATATAAACCAACTTGGGTTAGTGTTGGAAAAAACAAAAATAACTTGACAAGAGCAAAAGTTAAAACTAGAACCATAAATTTGATCCAATGAAGTGACAAGGCGTGTCACCTTAGTGATAAAGGCAACTAACCGCCAACAAATTTCAAGTGCGATGATGAGATGAAGTTTGACTAGTTAAAGCTCTCTCATTTGCTGATATTCTCAATTCTCTCCTTTGATGGATAGTAGAAGTTGATGAAACATAGCATGAAATTTGAGATTGAGCAGACTATTGTCGAGTATTGTGAACTCATGTTTGTTTAAATGGCGCACAAAAGAAGGCATTCTCAAGCTCAGTAAAAGGCATGAGCTATTTTTTCAAGCTCAACAATTGGTGTGAGCTACTCCTTGGAGATGTGTAAAAGGTACTAGATTCAAAATAGTCTATTAAATTGATGTGCTTATAAGATATTGGTTGAGCGAGTAGATTTGTCCATCTTTCATGTAAGAAACCTTTTAGGTATAAGTCATGTTTGTGTTGTGATTGGCTTAAGGTAGTATTTCTTGCACTTCTTCATGATTTTTTATTTTAATTATATTGTGACATGCGAGGTTAGGAAGATGACTGTATTAGCTGGAGGATGCCTTATTGGCTAACTTACTAAGGTCAACCTCTCTCTGCATAAATTTTTCTAGTGGGAAAAAGTCTGCTAGAAGAAAGAAAGATGGTTATTTATCCTTTAGATCTAGTCTCCTAAAACGAGTGTAGACTTACGAGTGTGAGGCATTGAATAGTGCATTCTATTTTCTTTTATTTGCTATTCGTGCTATAAGCTAGTACACTCTAACTCTCACTAGTCAGAACCGCCAAATTATTTAGAGTGATTCTTGATAGAGGTAGAAAACCACATGAAGTATGAATATTGAGGTTCAACGTACTAAAAGGAAGCGAGAATAACATGTCTAAATAGTTTGGACACATGTGTGGGAAAATGGAATTGCAATTTGAAGGATGATTCTAAACATTTTGTAACTAAACGAGCTTGCAAAGAGTGATGAATCAAACACTTCAAAATGACTTGATTGATATGATGACGCAAATTGATTTGTATCTCAATTAGGATGATGTAATCTTGATTGCGGCCTACATAATGAAAATTGTGCCTCCAAGTGAATTCTCCAACCTTCAATGAGCTATGATGTGGCAGCAAACCCAAATTAGTGGGTTTATGCCTATTTAAGTTCAAGAAGCTATGTTCTCAAAAGTGATGAATACCTTGATGGAGAAATTATAAAAATTAAGTCGCACAATGTAGATTTCCTCGTGGAGGAATTACGAGCATATAAGAAGTCAAATGAAATCTTATGCTATACAAGTTGTAAGATTCTTGAAGTGGCGCTCAATTTTCTAGTAAGGATGATATTTTTTAAAACTCATTTAGCAATCATTGGGATAGTGGGAGCGACCCTAAGTCAGTGGGAGTGTCTCACTTGAAAATTAGTCTCATATTCCACAAGTAAGAAGGAGTGCATATGAGTTGTTCCCCATCGTCTATATGAGATTAAGTAGGTATCCTTCATTACTACTTTTGTGGATGTTGATGAGTCAACTTAGACTTTTGATTTCACTTGATACTTTAAGGGAATAACTGTTATGAAGGAAAAGATGAGCCTAATGACTAAGAACAAAGTCTAGAGCTGGTTGATCTTCCGTTTAAGTGTAAGGCCATTAGAAACATGTGGTTTCTAGAGGTTAAGTACAAAGCAGATGGGTTGATTAATATTTGTATAGCTCAACCAAGGGCAAAATATTTACGCTTAATTATGGAGCGTAAATTTTTAAGATGTTCTTCCTAAGTGGTGAGATTACCTCAATATGCCAAGATGCTATTAGTTATTGCCACTTTTATCTAGGTTTGTCCTGGACGATTGAGGTTAACATATATAAATAAGAAGTGGACGATGAGATCTATGAAGATCATCTGATGAATTCAAGAAGTAGGGCAAGAGCGCAAAGATTACTGATCAAGAAGCTTCATTTGTAACTTGAATTATCGTTCAAATAGTGGTGCTATCGATTTTATTGAGCTATCACTCTGGTAGGCTTACGATGGTTGAATAAGATCATTGAATATATGTCAACATAAATAAGAGAATTTAATTCTCACTGTATTTAGGCAATAATATGATGGCCAAAAGGGATATGAAGGTGTCTCCACTTAGTAGTGGTTGTTCTTTATATTTGAATGAACATAGAAAAAGTAGATATATACTTGGTATTGTGATATCGAATTTTTGTGTGCATCTCACCAATCCTATTGACACTTCATGGTCAAAGATTATGTTCTTAGTTAGATTGCAATGTCTTAAGATAGAAGAAGAAAAGAAATGCTAGCTAGTATTATGCAAGCATTGTAGAAGGTTTGATGTGCACTGGTGTGTACTCGACTAGTACTGTGCTTGATAATTAGATTATTGGTGAGTGGATATTAAAGTGATCATTGACGCAATAAGGTGATGTTGTCAAGTGGATACTTAGATATCTTAATAAAGTGTTTTGAGATTTGTTGGAGGCGATCTGGTATTTTGAAAGGATGCGCATTGTGCGCACATTTGTGAGGCTTTTATTGTCTTTGTGATAATAAAGCCACTTTGATGTATGCTTTGGGCGCCAATTATTATTGGAGGACTAAACATACTAATACCAGTTATCCCTTCACTTAAGAGAGTATTGTGCAAAATTAAATTGTTCTCAGTCATATTTCTATAAGCGGTATGATCGCTTATCCCTTGCCTCTGTATGGAGTTATACTCCAAAGGCATGTGAGTAGTACGAGATTACTAGAATTTGATTTTTATGGCCAGTAAGAACATATTGTGATAAATGAGTTATATTTGTATTCTCATCATGAGTTTGGTACTGGATTTGTGAGTTGTCACCAGGATTTGATTGACCCTCTCACACGGGTAATTGTCTTAGCGCTATGATAGCGATCAGGATGAGACTTAAAGATCATATCGTATAATTAAGGTTTGCGAATGATCGCCTTTATGCTTGGAGCAACGAGGAAGGTTAATATGTACAACTAAGAGGTGCCTTAACTTGGAGGCTAAGATGAGATCAGAGTTGATCGATTATGAAGAAGTATGTCCAAACTTCATAACAAGCCTATTCTTTGTTGAATGTGCGAACTGCAAGAAGGCATTTTGGATAGTGACTTCTGATGGTGAGCAGGTCAGATGCTTGGAGAGCGACCGAACTTAGGTTCATATAATATTTAGAGCGTGGCAATCTCAAATTGAGTGAGAGCTCCATCATAGCATGTATTCATACTACATGTGCTTTGAGACGACCTCTTATGGAAAAGTGACTGAATAGGTCCCTGCTTCGTCACTGTGTGAGCCCATACTATTTCTTGTACCCTTTGGAACTCTGGACTATGTCATGAAGTGTAAGCTTGATAACGCTACTTTAACATGTTTTCAATGGCCATGCATGATTCGGTCTGTCGAAGTATGTCTAGGAAAGCTGTCAAGACCAAGTTGATTGGCATGAGAGGCCGAGGAAGAACTAGGTTGGTAACGCACTTATGTTCTATGGTTCATAGCCGGGCGACTATGTCGAAATGTGTTTGACTAGTTATGAATATAGATATATATTTGAGTAGGTCGAGCATGCTCTATTTATTTCATTGAGGGATCTAGAGATATTTGATTGGGTGCGACCACTTGATTTGGGGTACACAACAAACTATTGAGTTGTAGGGTTATGTTTGTTTGGTGATGACTTAATATAACTCTTCTCACCTATATTTTCTCGCTTGGTCGCACACCTCATTGTATGAAGGGACTGGCGTGAGATTGAAAAATTGTATGAAGATGAGATTTGAGGAAATCGAGTCAAATATGTATGAGTGGGAGATGTTTGAAATTAGATCGAGTTTAGAACCCTTGACCCAATTGGCATCCATATTTAGTTGGATGTCTCCACAATTTGAGTGGGATTGAGATTCCTAGTTGGATTGGGATTCTACCTTGAGTAGGAATATATATCTCTAATCCCCATCCAACACAGTGTGTGAAAGAACGTAATTCTCTCAAAACTCTCCCCATATCTCTGCTAAGATTTCTCTCTACATTCTCCCTTGGAGCATCACCATAGACTCCAAGAATTTGAGGTGTGTAATTGAGTGAATAACTCTAGTAGTTATTCACCACTGACGAGAAAGATATGTTCATGGTTCGATCAAAATGAGGCTGGTAGACGAATTTGATTCGGGATACGTGGATCAACAATCCGTTGCGTATAGGTATACCTAATCTACATTAGTTATATGAATATTTGATTCATTTTATATTGTTGATTAATTTTTTTACACCAATAATTCCTATGAGAAAAGTGAAAGTTCAACAAGAGGTCGAGGTCGTGGAAGAGGCAATTCAAACTTGAGGTATGACAAATATCATGTTCAATGTAATAATTGTCATAAATTTGGATATTACGCTTCAGAATACAGTAACTCCAACACAGTGGATGAAAAGACCAACTATGCTGAATCAAAAATCGAGAAGAAAGAAACCTTGTTACTGGCATACAAAGACAATGATGGAAGACAAGAAGATACCTAGTATCTTCACACTAGAGCAAGCAATCACATGTGTGGAAAATGGACATGTTTGTAGAGCTAAATGAATCAGTGACGAGAAATGTCTCTTTTGGAAATAATTCCAAAATATCAGTAAAAGGGAAAGGTAACATCCTTATTCATGCAAAAGATGGGAGTCATCAATTTGATCTCAAATGTTTACTATATGCCCAATATGAAAAATAATATCTTAAGTTTAGGCCAACTCTTAGAAAAAGGCTACGAGATTCACATGAAAGATTATAGTCTTTTTATAAGAGATGGTAAAGGAAATATAATTGCTAAGGTGAAAATGTCAAAGAATTGAATGTTCACCATGAATATATAAAATGATGTTGCTATATGTTTAAAGACATATTACAAAGATCCATCTTGGCTGTGACATCTTTGATTTGGGCATCTCAACTTTGGAAGGCCCCAACTATTGTCCAACAAGGAAATGGTAAGAGGTTCCCTTGCATCTATCACCTTGACCAACTTTGCGAAGAATGTTTACATGGAAAGCAGTTCAGAAAACTTTTTTTTGAATCAGTCATATTCAAGAGCTCAAAAGCCATTAGAGCTCATCCATGTTGATGTGTGTGGTCCAATCAAGCTAAGTTCCCTTGGTAACAGTAACTATTTCCTTCTTTTCATTGATGATGTTTCAAGAAAAAACTTGGGTTTATTTCTTGAAGAAGAAATCAGAAGTTTTTGAGGTGTTTAAGAAGTTCAAAGCCACTATTGAAAAGAAGAGTGGTCGTGAGATCAAAGCAATAAGAACTGATTGAGGAAGAGAATTTACATCTAACGAGTTCAAGGAGTTCTATAAAGTAAATGGAATCCAATGCCCTTAGGCCGTTCCTAGATCTCCCTAACAAAATAGAGTTGCTGAAAGAATAGAATGATCCCGACATGGCATGAAATATGTTGAAGAGTAGGAATTTTCCAAAGGAGTTTTGGGCTAAAGCTGTGGCATGTGCGGTCTACCTATCTAACCGATCACCAATAAGAAGTGTATGGGGAAAGACACCATAAGAAACATGGAGTGGAAGAAAGTCTGGCATCTCCCATCTAAGAGTATTCGGAAGCATAGCACATGCTCATGTACCTGATGAAAGAAGAAATAAGCTGGATGAAAAGAGCGAGAGTTTTATCTTCATCAGCTATGATTCAAATTTAAAAGGCTACAAGTTGTATAATCCTGATAATAAAATATTTGTAATTAGTCAAGATGTGATAGTTGATGAAGAAGAAGAACATAATTTTAACTCTTATGCAGGTGACTTCAACTTCTTTCCTCAATTCAAAGATGAGGAGACACCGATAGAACAATCAGGAGACGTCCAACAACAACCCACTATCCCACCTACTTCACCAACATCAGTTACTCCAAGAGATTCACCACCATCTTTCCTAACTGAGAGAAATCAAAAGTGTACAAGAAGTCTCCAAGATCTTTATGAGGTAACTAACAGACTTGAAAACCTCACACTATTTTTCCTATTTGCAGATTGTGAACCAGTAAGTTTTCAAAAATTTGACAAGATAAAAGGTGGAGAGATATGATGGATGAAGAAATCAAGGCAATAGAGAACAATGACACATGGGAACTAGTTTCACTTCCAAAAGAGCACAAGGCTATTGGAGTCAAATGGGTCTACAAAATAAAGAGAAATGCTAAAGGATAAATTGAAAGATACAAAGTAAAGCTTGTTGAAATAGGCTATAGTCAAAGAGCTGGAATTGACTATGATGAGGTATTTGCTCGATTAGAAACTATAAGACTAATCATTTCTTTGGCAGCACAAAATAGGTGGAAGATTCATCAAATAGATGTAAAGTCTGCTTTTCTCAATGGGTTTTCTCGAAGAAGAAGTCTATACCCAACAACCTTTGGGTTATGAAGTGAATGGACAAGAAGATAAAGTTCTAAAGTTGAAGAAAACTCTTTGCGGGTTGAAACAAGCACCAAGGGCATGGAGCAGTCAGATAGACAAGTACTTCCAAGAAAATAGCTTATTCAAGTACCCTTATGAACATGCTCTCTATATAAAGGTAAAAGATGGAGATATTTTAATTGTGTGTCTTTATGTAGATGATCTCATTTTCACTTGCAGTGATCCAATATGCGTCAATTCGGATTATGGATTAATGTACACTTCTAATTTAAATATTCAGTTTATTTTTTTGAAAATTTACATGATGATCTTGAATTTTATAATTATTAATAAAATTTATATTAAAGTCTAACAAGTGGTATCAAAACAAGTCGTGTTGAAAGTTTTTTTTATCTTCTTTTATTGGTTATATTCGTAAATTTTGAAAGAAGAAATCAGGAATTCTTTTGATAATTATTTTTAGTAAAACAATAATTTTTTGAGGATTCAATTTGGAATAATTTATATAAAATTGTTGTTTCATGTAACAAAGGACTTACTGTTGTCTCATGTAACAAAGGAAAGAATCTGGATTAAGAATTTAAGATTCAGGCCTTGCTTTTACTAAAATAAACAAATGAGCAAATCAGTCAAATGGCAAGGGCAGGGGCATGACTCGGTCCAGTTTTCACGATCGTGCCATCCCAAAAACATCGCCACCATTATTTTACCCAACAATCCACCATCGCGATTATCAACCCATCATGATCATTAGCCATCAACACCATCAAGAACAACCCAAAACATCCCCATAACCCAAAATTATATAAAAAAATAAATGGAAAAGCGCATCTCATAAGATTTCTCCGTTGTTGCTCTGGCTGGCGCATGGTGGAGGGAGGCTTAGGCGACGATCGCTAGGGTTGTGCATGGCATCCAAAAAAGGGAAGGAGGTGGTTGTGGTTTTTGGGGTGAAGGAAAAGGAAGGAATTGTAGGGTTTTATTGAAGAAAATGGTATTATTGGGGCCTTACTATTTGGGCTTATTTTGCTATATGGGATAAATGTGATAATTTGACTTGGGCCTTATTTTTAGGTTGAAATTAATATGGTTGGATTGTTGGCTAAGTTTGATTTTGGGTTTAATTTATTTATTTATTTATTTTTGAGGTTTAAGTTTTAATAAAATTGGATTTTGGCCTATTTGGTTTTCTGGGCTTTAAATTCAAATAAGGTTGGATTTTAGGTTTATAATTTGGGCTCATTTTATTGGGTCATAAAACAGGAAGGACTTATTCCAACCCCCTAAGGACTGAATTAAATTTGAGTTCAAATTGGATTGAAGTCTGATTAAATTTGAGTTCAAATTGGATTGAAGTCTGATTAAATTTGAGTTCAAATTGGATTGAAGTCTGATCCGTAAAGGATACAACCCATATTTAGTTGTAATCCTAATGAATTAAATAATAATTTTTATTATTTATTTTGGTTAGCAAATATTATCTTATATTTCAAGATAAATTGAAATAATATGTCACCAAAGTAACCTTTGTTATCTAAATTTGTTTTTTTTTAAATATTAGATATCCAGTAAAAGATTTGCATTATGTCTATATCTGTGTGGATAATAATCGATCCAAATGAAGGTTATTATTCAGTCAGATGATAGACATTTAAGGTAAAATTGGGATTGTATTTTACTTCTACTTCTCTGATATTTCAAAATAAATAAATTAAAATAACATATTGCCAAAGTAACCTCTATTGTTTAGATTTATTCATTTTGGAATATTAAGATATGTATGCTTGTTGTTTATACGAATAATGATTGAGCCAAAAGAATGTTATTGTTTGACCAAATAATTCATATACCTGTGATAATAAATATGTGATGATTATTATGTTTTTTTTCTTCATGTGAGCAATAATTGGCACAAAGGAAGATTATTGTTTGACATAACTAATTATTAGTATTTGATTACTGTATGGAGAGTACCACTTATAGTTAATATTTCTATCCAAAGATTAAATATCAATGGTGTGCTAGGTATCTCATGATGGGCCCCACTATTACTCAATTATGTCATGCATATATATGAATTTTTGTAATTATATTATGATATGAATATTGATTGTGAACATGTTATTTAGTTTTGTTCTCTGAATTAAGTTTCTGTTTATATTTCTATAAGATTTGCCAGCATTAATTTTATTTGTGCTTAAAGGCACAAACTTCAAGAATTTAAAATGGAATATTGTGATTGTTTTCGGGTGCATGGATCTTGACCTTGCGCTTCAGATAGAACGATCTCCTACTCTCACTGATGAAAGCTCCCCTAAGGCTAAAGGGACTTTGAAAAGTGGGGTCGTTCTAATATCACAAGTCTTATGATCATAAAGTGCACCATTTCGGAAATCTTTATAGCACTATGACTGAGAAGGACAGTACTAAAAAGTTTCTTAAAGATATTGATAAATATTTTGTTAAAGAACAAAAAAGGCTAAAACAAGTACCCTTTTAGGCTAATCATTATAAAGAAAAAAGGGAACATAAGGTAGTACATTATGGAAATGTCCAATCTCGCTTCCAAACTAAAGATACTAAAGTTAGAGCTGTCTAAGGACTTGCTTGTGCATCTGATTTTGACTTATCTTCCTGTATAATAAAGTCAATTTAAAGTGAGTTACAACATCCTAAATGACAAATAAACTCTTAATGATTTTATATCTCACTGTGTAAGAAGAAGAAATATTTGAGCAAGAAAAGACTGAAAGTGTTCATTTAGCAACTACCCCTCAGGATAAATTAAAGTAAGCTACAGTTGGAACACCATAACAGAAATTACAAAAGAAACAGGATCAAGAATTCACTTGTTACTTCTACAAGAAGGGTGGACACATAAAGAAGGAATATTCCAAGTACGCCAACTAGTATATGAAAAAATATATGCTTCTTACTTTGGTTTGTTCTAAAGTCACTTTAGTTTTTGTACCTAGGCAACTTGGTGGGTAGATTCTAATTTCACTAATTAAATAAGTATGTCTATGTAGGGTTGCTTGTTGAGCCAACAACCAAGTGATGCTAAAAGATACATCTATGTGGCCTATGGAAAAATAATTATAGTTGAGGCTTTACGGATTTTTAGGTTATCATTGATGACTTGTTATTTTTTGAATTTGAAAGAAACATACAATATCATCATTTAGATGGAATTTAATTTTTATTTCTACTTTGGGTAAATTTGGTTATTCTCGTTCATTTGGAAATAGTAAATTTAGTCTCTTTCAAGATTCAAACATTATTGGTGTTGGTTATTCGTCATTGATGATTACCTATATTTAGATATACTTGCCTCGTATAATGAAACCTTACCTTGCATACTAGTTCATATGGAACAAAAACATGAAACAAAACTTTTAAAGACATGGTAAAAAGTTTGATTAGTCATTTTTTTTTACCAAAAAAACTCTTGAGAGAAGCACTAAAGACTACAACTTACATTATTAACAAGGTTCCAATCAAATTAGTAGCTAAAGCCCCTTATGGACTATGGATATGCAAGAAGCCTTGTATGAGGCATTTGGATATTTGGGGTTGTACAACTAAGGTAAGGGCTTAAAAGCCTAATGAAAGGAAACCAGACTCAAGAACAGTAAGTTGCTACTTTATTAGGTACTATAAAAGGTCAATCTTTTTAGATGGGCAATGTGGAATTTCTTGAGAAAGTTGAGTTTGGGAGGGAGATAAGGTTAAAGACATTGTCTTTGATGAGCAATTCTTTTCTCTTTCTACTATTGCCATTGACAATGATTAAGCTTCCATTCCTGACATTGTTTAAGACACAAATTTAAACTATCAAGACAATATTGAGGAGCTCCCTCTTCAAAATAAAGAAAATTATTTCTAAAGAGCAAACTTAACAATTTACAGAGAAAATGCAATTATAAAGATCCACTTAAGAAAGGATAAGTACGAATTTGGTTATTTGTCGTCATTCTCCATGAACATGAGGTTGACATAGGAGTGATGAAAAATGATTCAATCAACTTTCATCAAACCAATAAAGTTTTAATTCTATAAAATGGATTGATACCATGAAAGATAAGATGAAATCTATAAAAAAAATAATGACATTTGGAATCTTATCAAATTGCCTAAAGGTGTGAAACCCATTAGATGCAAATAGATATTTAACACCAAGAGGGATTTAAAAGGCAATGTTGAGATATATAAGACACGTTTAGTCATCAAGGGTTTAACTCAAAAGGTATGCATTGATTATAAAGAGACTTTACTTCTAGTTTTATCGAAAGACTCTTTAGAATCATTATTGCATTTGAGCTCATTTTGATTTGGAGTTTGATTCTCGTTAATAGTATTACAATTTTCATCAAGTCATTATCTTATTTAAGTTTGAGGTAAATAAAGTTGATAATTGTATATGTCATAGGTTCAGTGATAGATAATCCCATTGCTAAGAGAGACAAGTTTAGTCTCAATCAATACTTCAAGAATGAGTTTAAAGCAAAATAGATGCAAAAGATTCGTAATGCGTTAGTTGTAGGAAGTTTATGCATGCTTAAGTATTTATGCATCTAGATATAGTGTGCATATGAGAATATTAGGCAGATATTTAAGTAACCCTGGAATGGATCATAGGAAGTAGCCAAACGGTTATACATTGTTTACAAAGAATGAAAGGCAATATGCTCACTTATCGAAAATCAAATCTTTTGGGAGATCATTTGGTATTCTGATTTTGATTTTATTGTGTGCCTATACAGTAAGAGATCCACTTTGGGTTATATGTAATTGTTAGCTGGAAGAGCTATTTCCTGGAAGAGTGCTAAGCAGACCCTCATATCTCCTTCCACTATGGCAGCTGAGTTCTAGCTCGTTATGAGGCACCTGATCTGGGATATAGCTGTGAAACTTTATCACTGGGCTGCATGTTGTGGATGGTATTGAAATACCACTAAAGATATTGTGACAATAAATTGGCCTTACCATATTTCATCAACAATAGAAGCTCTTCGAAGTTGAGGGCATATTGACTTTAAGTTTCTCGTTGTTATAAGGAAAGAATTCAGAGTTATCAAGTGTCTATAAAATATATTCTAACAAACTCTATGATTGCGGATCCGCTCACCAAGGATTTACCGCCCAAGGTGTTTCATGAGCACACTGCTCATAGGGTGTTGTATTGTTTGATGATATACATTTTAGTGGGAGTTTCTATTTTGATGTTCTTTTGGTTTAGACATATTTTAGATTTATTTTTTGCAAAATAAAGAATATTGTTTGTTTTCACTCATAATTATTTTCAGTTTAGCATGATCTCATAAAGAATATAGTAGGACCAGTTGGAAATAGGCACGTCTAAGATCACATTGTATGTAATTTTTATGCTACACATCCATGCTCGATCTATGTCATTGAATATGTTGGTATGGTGATCATTAATAGGTTTAGTTATATTTAAATGCAACGAAGGTCGCTTTACTGCCATACTAATATAGGAGATGGACCAAATTATAACTAAAGAGATATTTGAAGGATAGATAATCTTTTGAGTGCATACTCAAGATTTTATAATATAATTTCTCTAGTAGTCCAAGTGGTAGATTGTTAGGTTTTATTTGAATGCGAGCTTACATATGTAAATAACAATTATATTATATACTATCTAATTTAGTAAACCCAAATTAATCTATCAGTTGGGCACTGAAAATATCTATTGGGTATGAATTTTGTGTTCAGAGACCCAATACTAGTCAAATTAGAATTGATGACTTCTATTTGACTGAATATATAAGAAATATTATAGGGTTATGGTCCCCAAGTCAAATCAATTGTTTGATCTTCTCCTCTATCCCTATCTTAGAAAAAGACCATGGAGTATTTTAGGAGATTTAATTATGAAAGACGCTAACCCAATACAGATTGATATATGTATGCATCAATATGCGTCAATTTGGATTATGGATTAAAGTACGCTCTCGATTTAAATATTTAATTCTTTTTCTTGATAATTTACATGGTGATTTTTGGATTATAAGATTGTTGATCGTATTTATATTAAAGTCTTACACGTCTTGCTTCAAACCCACTCGTGAAATACTTTACATTTTTCCTTTTCTTTCTAAACACTTTACTTTCTGCAAATTATGTTTCACAATTTCCTTAACATGCACACAAGTTTAGATGTACAAAGTTGAAATTTGATATTATTTTTTGTGGGTCTCATCTAAATGTTCATGGAATTTATATTGGAGTATGAAACCCCAAGCCAAATCTTGTCAAAACCCATTGAGTTGTGCTATGAAATACGACAAAATGGATCTTATTCTATAGGTCAATGATACGCCACAAAAAAGATATGATGATCGAACGATGTTATTTTAACCAACGAAATATGCATTGGCCGGTTGGAGGGAAGGTTTGGATGATTTTTATGCTACTCATTATATGTAGTCAAATCATGAATAATATTTTATTGTATTTAGATTTCATTTTTTAGAGAGTTGTTTTTTTAAAAAGAGATTTTTTTGTTGAAAATAGTATTTTTTCAAAACTTAAAAAAATAAGGAGGAAGATCCCTGGAGAATTTCTAAGAAGAAAGTTTTTACAAAAGCTATTTTTTGAGATGTGATTTTGTGAGATGAAGATGCCATCCAATTAACAAAATTATTTTTTTCGTCCTGTAAGTTGGTCTACTTAGATATTTGATTCTTTTAATTTTAAAATTTTGAATTTTATCCTTTAAGTGGAAAAAATTCAGACATTTAGTCCTCTAACCTACTACAATAGGTAAAAGTGATCGATTAAGCTGACTAGAATGGAGATTTGGGAAAAAATTAATTTTGGAGGAAAAATTACTAAGTTGGCCATCTAAGTGGGCAGGTTTGGAGGAAAAAAATAAATAAGTAAAGTCAACTTGGTATTTTAGCATAATAAATTTGATAATCATTGCATACAAATTTAGATTTATATTATATTTCAAACAACTTATAACAAAAACACAATAAATATTTAAATGTTAACAAATTTTAATACTTGAGAAAATAAATTATTTATTATATTCAAACTTTAAATAAATAAAAAATAATTTAAATTGGAAAGAAAAAACTAGTATTACTTATCATGGATTTCATAAGTTATTAAATGTTAATGAATTGCATATTTAAAAATAAAAAAACACTTAAAATTCACTTTAAAAAATAAAATAGTAGATCATTTTCACAAGAAAAAAATTAGTGTAAATTTAATATTTTTAATTACTTACCATAAATTTAATTAAATTATTAAATGTTAATAAGTTTCACATTTAGAAATAAAACAATACTTAGAATTCAACTTTCAAAAATAAAAAAGAAAATAATTAACTCCATCGTAACAAAATATCTTAGTTTAAATAGTTTTTCTCTTATTTAGAATATATAGAAAATGGCCATATATCGAAAAACTTAACACTTGAATGTGCCATATATTCCATAAATGCCAAGTTGTCTTTTCTTTTCCCTCTCAAGCTCTACCTAGGTGGCCAACTCATCAATTTTCCCACCAAAATTAATTTTTTCCCAAATCTCCACCTTAGCCAGCTTAGTAGGTTTACTTTTAACTGTTGTAGGAGGTTAGGAGACTAAATATCTGATTTTTTTCTACTTAAAGAATAAAATTAAAATTTTTAAAATGAAAAAGATCAAATCTCTAGATAGGCCAACTTACAAGACAAAAAAATAATTTTGCCCCATCTAATCACACCTTAGGGACTTAGAATCAGAAAAAGGTATCAATCTTAGTTGATCCGCCAACAGGTGCTGAGATGCCTGTCTCTCTATCCATGGCTCACTTACAAGCATCACAGTAGCGCCCATTAGCGCTGCAACTCTACTATCTCTGGATTTTTTGGGATGGCTCGTCTTCTTCTATTTCTTAATTTGTGAAGATACCTCCTGAGAGCTCCATTCTTTAATCTCCTAGAAAATCAAATAAAATACATAAAAAATAACAAAAATACTTGAAGACTAGTAAGATACTAAGTCAAAGATATCTAAATTGTAGGTTTAAAATCAACTTATCATCAGTGATAGGAGCGACAGTGATGGGTGAGCTTCCCAAATCTGGAGAGGAGAAGAGGAGGAAGAAGAAGAAGAGAAGAAAAAAAAGAGAAAGAAAGAAGAAAAAAAGAAGAAGAAAAAAAAAAGAAGAAGAAGAAAAAAAGAAGAAGAAAAAGATAAGAAGAGAAGAAAAAAAGAAGAGAGAAAGAAGGGGGGAGCAGTGATGGTAGCAATGAAGGCAGCGATGGTTGCAGAAGATGGTGGTGAGAAAGAAGAGGAAAAGCATAAAGAAGGAAAAGAGAAGAGGAAAGAGAAAAGAGGAAGAATAGAAGAACATAAAGGAAAGAAAGACAGAAGAAGAAGAAGAAGAAGAGAAGAAAATAAGGAAAGAAGTGTTTTCCATGTAAATAAATCACATCATTATTTTTCAATAATTCATCCAAATAAATTTTTATTCTCATATTTTTCGGTTCCACTCTCAATATATATTTTTCCATAATATATCTATCAATATATCAAAAATAAAGATGGTCATCACTCATCACATGCATTTGTAGGTAATGATATTGAAACATAAAGATAGTAAAGCCATGTTAGGTTATTTGCATCCACCATCACCTTATATTTGGAGTTTTGACATCCACTCTTTCCATTAAAAACATTTGATTAAAAATACTAATTAAATTTTTATTTAAAAGTAAAAATATCCAAAATCCTATTGTGAAGTTTGGTTTAATTTTTAAATTTTTATCTCCATCTCTTGAAAGTAAAGAACGTTTGATAAGTGTATTTTAGAAGAATAATATATTTACTCCCCAAAATAATTTTTTTTTTAATTTTTCTCTCATCTTTATATATAAATTATGATCATTACCTCACTTCAAATATATATATATATATATATATATATACACACACACACACACATTGTGATAGCCGAACCTCTCACAACTCACTTGGCCAATGTGATTCATGCATTACATGCTACTTATATGCTAATTTGCATTAACATTTACATGGCATCTTATATAGCATTCTTAATCGTTAGACCTCTAATGCTATCACATGATATACGTGATTTAGATCTTATAACCTAATTAAGAAATTCTATATTTAAATAAGAAAAAGAATAGATTGATCGATATATTGGATATTCATAGGTTTTATGTTATAATTTTGAAACTGTTAAAGGTGTTACTAGTAAGGTGTTATAATTAGATCGAGGTGTTTTAAAACTATACATCCATGGATTAACATACTTGGGATATTGAATATGATATAATGTGATTTAAGTGTCATAATACAAGGTCCATATGTGCATATGATTTTAGAAATGCAAAGTAGACAATCATTTAAGAATCGAATGTCAATTAGTTTGGAGATCGAATGAACGGACATAGGAATTACCTATGGGAATGAATGGTGACTAAGATAGGTTGCAACCAAATAAGAATATGTGAGACACACAAGATTAGGGCTGCAAGATAAGGGAGAAAATCAGATTATACCATTACATGCCACCTCAAACTTTGCCACCTCATGCTTTCTTATTAAGCTTAAGCTAACATCTCAAGCTAACACCTCAAACCCTTCACCCTTAAGCCATGACCAGACCTTCATTTCAGCCATTTTCATCTTCCAAACACACACCTTAGGGTATCCAAGTGCTCCAAATTGATTCCAAGTTGAAATAAAAGCAAAAAAAGCAAAGGAGAAGTGATTACCATCAAGTTTAACCTCAAAATCTGCATAGGTAACATTTATCTACGGTTTTGCCTTTAGTTTTCAGATTATTCTGAATGGTTTTATTGTTTACTAAGCTTTCAATATCTCTTATAAAAGTGTTAGGAAGTTTTTAGTTAGACTTTGGTGCACAAAGAAAGGGTTTTTGATGACAAACACTTAATAGGAAATACTTGTGGCAGAAAACTGTCACCTTACTATTTTATTGTGTTTTAGGCTTCAAAAGTGTATGGTATGTTGAATAAAACCTGTAATTATCATCATATAATGTTTATACATGGGTTAAGAGTATTGAAATAAATTTTCATCGTTAGAAATTGAAATAGGGCATGATATTGAAGAGATGCTCAAAACTGTCACCATCGAATTTTAGATTCTGTCCTATAAGAATTGGACTAGTTTTACAGTACTAAATCCATTAGTTTTGGAAAGGATATGACCTGGTTGTCTCTTTTTATATGTTATATAAGTGTGGTGAAAATTTGGGAGTGATTGAATATACTTAAGGGTGCCAAAATCATTAATGTCATGAAGTGCGTAAAACTGTCACGGTGGAAAAAATCTGTTTCAATATGCTGTGAAAGGAGCTGAACTTGGGAAGCTATATCCGTGAGTTTTAGCCATTCTATGACATGGTTACATTATTTTTTATGTTATATAAGTGTGATAAAAATTGTGGAGTGAATGAATATGTCTAAGGGTATCAAAATAATCATGCAAATTAATGTGGCAGCAAGAAAATGTGAAGTGGTGAATCTGTCCCATTTGGTTCATTAACATGTTCCAGCATAGATGTGATGCATTTGATCCCTAACATTTAGGGAAATATTGTAAGAGTTATAATACATCAATTAAGTGAGGTTAGTATACATTGAAGATGTGGAACAAAGGTACGTAAAAGGTTGTATTCGGTTATAGTTTCTAAGTGGTAAGGTTGTTTAGTTAAATTGAAATTCAAGATCTTTATACTACATTAGGTATAATGAACTGGTTAATTGAGGATAGTGATTGATATCTTGTATTTTTACAGATTGTTTCACATCTAGGGTTGGAGAGTAATACTTAAGAAACCTAAAAGTAACACACAACCGATCAAAGGTAAGTAAAGATTCATTTGCTACTACAATGCATAGACATAGTAGATGTGTGAATTATATGTAATATCATAAATCATATGTACATAGTAAAGGGCTCTCCATTGAGCATACATACATGGGCATTATCATTGGCACGTGCATGCATTATATACGAGTATTGTGATAAATCTTGCATTGCAGGACATGATTCTGAGAAAGAAAATATTTTGTTGACCACTACTAGTGCACCGAAGCATGCATGGATTTGCAGGTTCGCGTGCATGGATTTGCAGGCGTATGAGTATGCATAGATTTCCATGCTTATATGATTATTGACCATTAGATTATGGCGGTGTACAGAGCTCTTTTCCGGTGAATGGGATAGTAGCGTTGGTCAGGGGCCTAAGAAAGAATGATTTTGAGAGAAATATTTTGATGCATAAAATTGCATTGTAGGCATAGCATTTGGAGATGCATAATAATTACCTGCTGAACGTTAGCTCATATAGTTTATGCATTGTAGGTGAGTATGGTGATACTTGATACCATGGATTTACTGGGCGAGCTGTTGGGGTTCCTACAGGTTCTAAGGATCAGTGTACATGGATGATGACTTGTTGGGTTGTGTTGCGGGCATATTCTATTTTTTACATTCATTATTATTATGTAAATTGCTGACTATATATTAAGGGCTACCAGATGCAAAATGTTACTATTTTTTAAAGTGCTACATTTGACAAAAGTAAATATATATATACACACATGCACACACGCACACACATGTGCTACATTGTCAAAATTATTGTTATATCAATATTTATATTTAGTGTTGAGGGGTGTTACAGAGTGGTATCAGAGCCTAGTTTGTGGTTCTGTAGACTGTCCATGTACATGACCTTTGAAACTGGTGGAGCACAACCATGCCAGTAAGTTATATTTGTTGTATAATTCATTTTGTATTTCATGAATAATATTGGCCATGTGTTTTAAGATTTTGTATAAAATAATGTTGATGCAGACTCATCAGTAGTAACAGGTACAAACTTTATGGTTGGTATTCTATCTTTAGAGCTACATATTCTCTATTATCTACTACGTATGTAATAAAACTGGATAGGGTACTTGATATATATATATATATGAGGTCAATTACAATGTTTTAATTCCTTCTGGAGGTTCAAGATCAACTAATTAGATTTTAAGAGCAGTAGGTTAATTTTGTTATATTGGCTAAAATTATGATATAACCTTTTGTGTTGATTGATTTATTGAGAATTATGCATGGTGGATTATTTCAGGATTATTAAAACTTTTAAATTCTAGGTAATAAAAATTTAGAAATTTTATGGAGGCCATAGCAGGAAAATGTTTACTATTTGTAGAAAATAAATAAGATTATCAAATTATAATTTTATACCATGAAAGAGAGTTGTAAGAAAGAGTTATTATCGATCTTTGGGTTGTGTTAGAATTTTTAAAAATGACCAAGTTTACTAAAAATCCATTTGTGTGATCTAAAATCTCTTGATACATGTTGAAAAGAAGTTTTCGGGCATGCTATTGACTAACCAATTGATTTTATCCTGCATATAGTTGTAAGAACAAATCCAATCTCTCTTTTAGTTTATCATATACTCCTATTGGAATTCGATGAACCTTAAGTGATATTGTTATAATGTTGGGCAAGGCATTAAGGTTTAGTAATTCTCCTAAACAAGCTCCACTTCATATTCACCTACGAGAAAGATGAATCTTGAGGTTATGTATTTTTTTGAATTACAACTGAATTGAGTAATAATTTGTAATAAGTACAGACTTTCATATTAAGGTTTATTTGATAAATTAAGATGAGCTACTGTGATCTTGATGAATGATTTTAAGTTTGAATTAATTATGAATTTCTTGTTGTTCCATTGGGTTGACTAATGCCCTAATTATTTTGATATACATGATGAATAATGTGTTTGATGATTCTATATGGGTATGTTTGCGGTGATATTCATTGATGATATCTTAGTGTATAATGAGGAGAAATATGATTGACCTTTCAATATGATCTTGCAAACTTTAAGAAAGTAGAAATTATTTGTTCGATTTAGAAAATATGAGCTTTCGGTTATGTAATACAATATATATTTTGGTACTAGTAATTTTCTTAAGAAAGTGTCCTTGTAACTATTCAAAACTTTGAGGTTGTACTGAAATAGAGAAGACCAATAAATGTGATAGAAATAAGAAATATTTTCTGGGTTAGTGATATTATTGGGTATTCAGTAAAAAAATTCTCCTTAGTTGTTACTGCTTTATTTCATCATACATACAGGTATATGAAATTTGAATGGTTAGTGGAAAGAAATTTATAATTACTTAAAGAGAATTGAATTGAGTTTCTTTAATGACTCCAACTTTAGATATAAGTTATTTATTATGTATAGTGGTTTATCTCATTGTGTTTTGGTATATGTTTGATATAATATAGAAAAATTACTCGACCCTCTTTGAGTTAATTAGATTATTTATGTAATACTACATGTTACATTACAAAACTGAAGTACTTGAAATATCTATATACTTAAAAGGAGTTTAACCTGAAGAAAGGATATATATTATTAGTAACTGAATATATTGTATGATCCATATAACAATAGATGTCATTGGAATGAAATATCTCTATAGACAAATATTCAAAGAAATTTTATATCATAAACTATTATGGGAGTTGAAGGTTGTATAGAGGATGAATTAGAGTAAGTGGTGAATTATCTATTAATTAATATTTTGGTAAGACTAATTTTGTTTGATCCAATTCCAAATGCTCAAAATAAGGTCGATAAAAGGTTAGGATTAAGATGAAAGGTAGAAAAGTCACTTAAATAGATTTTTGTGATAAGTAATTATAATCACTTAATAAGAGATACGTGCGAAAATGAGGGATATGAAATTATAAGACTAAGTTTTAGGTGATGATCATGTACCTTTTTATTTGTTTTATTTAGTGGTATGAATGATGTTTGTGATCTCAAGAAAATGTACAGATATTGGATACTGGACGAGCTATTATGGAATATATCATTAATATTTGGTTTGCCACAAAAAAAAAGATATAAGTAAAAGTTCATATGTTGGAATGACTTAGTTCTGTTTTTATTTTCAGGTGGAAATGGGAAAACATTCAGAAATTTTGTACATGATAATGGAATTGGGTTATTGTTCATAGGTTATCTAAATATGCTCATTCTTTCTCAATTTACCTTAGGTATTCCATGGAAATCTATGCAAAGACAAATGTATAGGAAGCAGTTAGACTTTATGGTTTATTAGTATCTATTAGTTTTGATGTAGATTTAAGGTCTTTGTCCACTTTCTAGAAGATCTTACATCAGGTATTGAGAACAAAATTATATTTTATAATTGTGATCATCCATACATCAATGGACAACCAGGACAAAAAAATTAGGCTTTGCAAGATATGCTTAGAGATTGGGCATTAGATTATTGATGTCAATTGAGAAAATTATTTCTTGGGAGGAATTTCTTATCACAACAGTGATAAGGCTACTTGGGATAATTCTCTATGCGGCATTGTATGATAGAAAATTTAGGGCATCATTTTATTGAAATGAAATTGGTGTTCTTTTAGGTTGAATATAGTTTGGGAAATGATAGATGTGGTAGAATAAATTGCTAATGTATGGAAACTAGTTAGAGGTGACCCTATAGTTATGCAAATTAAAGAGGAATATCGTTCCAATTTATGATAGGGGATCAATTTTTTAAAGGTGTCTCCAATGAAATGGATTATGCGGCTTGGGCAAAAAATAAATTGGGGGATGTTACACACAAACTTGATCCTAGGTACATTGATTTATTTTGCATTACTGAGATAATTGGAAAGATTGTCTATAAACTCGACCTCTTTGCATCAATGTCTCGAGTTCACAATGTGTTTCATGTGTTCATTTTAAGAAAGTATATCATGAATCTATATCATCTATTGAAAAGGGACCAATAGAACTAAATTGAGGTCGGAGATATGAATAAAGACCTATAGAGATTCTAGTAAGGGATGTAAAGTAACTTCAAAATGAGAATATCTCATTAGTTAAAGTACAGAGTAGAAGTCAATCAACAGAAGAAGCTATTTGGTAAATGGAGGATGAAATGAGAACTAAGTATCCTAAACTTTTTCGAAAAGTGAAATTTTGGGGATGAAATTTTTATAAGGAGGGGATGATGTGATACCCGAACCTCTCACAACTCACTTGGTCAATATGATTCATGCATTACATGCTACTTATATGCTAATTTACATTAGCATTTACATGGCATCTTATATAGCATTTTTAATCATTAAACCTCTAATGCTATCACATGATATAAGTGATTTAGATCTTATAACCTAATTAAGAAATTCTATATTTAAATAAGAAAAAGAATAGATTGATCGATATATTGGATAGTCATAGGTTCTATGTTATTATTTTGGAAGTGTTAAAGGTGTTACTAGTAAGTTTATATGATTCGATTTAATTAGATTGAGGTGTTTTAAAAGTATACATCCATGGATTAACATACTTGGGATATTGAACATGATATAATGTGATTTAAGTGTCATAATACAAGGTCCATATGTGCATAAGATTTTAGAAATGAAAACTAGACAATCATTTAAGAATCAGATGTCAATCAGTTTGGAGATCGAATGAACGGACATAGGAATTACCTATGGCAATGAATGGTGACTAAGATAGGTTGCAACCAAATAGATAAAGGGAGAAAATCAGATTATACCAAAATCATTAATGTCATGAAGTGCGTAAAACTGTCATGGTGGGAAAAATTTATTTCAGTATGCTGTAAAAAGAGCTGAACTTGGGAAGCTATATCCGTGAGTTTTAGTCATTCTATGACATTGTTACATTATTTTTTATGTTAGATAAGTGTGATAAAAATGGTGGAGTGAATGAATATGTCTAAGGGTGTCAAAATCATCATGCAAATTAATATAGCAGCAAGAAAATATGAAGTGGTGAATCTGTCCCATTTGGTTCATTAACATGTTCCAGCATAGATGTAGTGCATTTGATCCCTAACATTTAGGAAAATATTATAAGAGTTATAGTACATCAATTAAGTGAGGTTAGTATACATTTAAGATGTGGAACAAAGGTACGTAGAAGGTTGTATTCAGTTATAGTTTCTAAATGGTAAGATTGTTTAGTTAAATTGAGATTCAAGATCTTTATACTACATTAGGTATAATGAACTTGTTAATTGAGGATGATGATTGATATCTTGTATTTTTATAGATTGTTTCACATCTAGGGTTGGGGAGTAATACTTAAGAATCCTAGAAGTAACACACAATCGATCAAAGGTAAGTAAAGATTCATTTGCTACTACAATGCATAGACATAGTAGATGTGTGAATTATATGTAATATCATAAATTATATGTGCATAGTAGAGGGCTCTCCATTGAGCATACATACATGGGCATTATCATAGGTACGTGCATTCATCATATACGAGCATTGTAATAAATCTTGCATTGCAGGACATGATTCTGAGAAAGAAAAATATTTTGCTGACCACTACTAGTGCACCGAAGCATGCATGGATTTGCATGGTTTTATGCATGGATTTGTAGGTTCGCGTGCATGGATTTGCATACGTATGAATATGCATAGATTTGCATGCTTATATGATTATTGGCCATTGGATTATGGCGGTGTACATAGCTCTTTTCCAGTACATGGGATAGTAACATTGGTCAGGGGCTCAGGAAAGAATGATTTTAAGAGAAATATTTTGATGCATAAAATTGCATTGTAGGCATAGCATTTTGATATGCATGACTTGATATTGTGGATTATTCTTTGACATGCATAATCTTTACATGTTGAGCGTTAGCTCATATAGTTTATACATTATAGGTGAGTTTGGTGATACTTGATACCATGGATTTACTGGGTGAGCTGTTGGGGTTCCTACAGGTTCTAAGGATCAGTATATATGGATAATGACCTGTTGGGTTGTGTTGCGGACATATTCTATTTTTTACATTTATTATTATTATGTAAATTGCTGACTATATATTAAGGGCTACAAGATGAAAAATGTCCTTACTTCTTCCGAAAGTAAAGGCTATTATTTTTTTTTTGAGTCTCTCGTATTATAACTTTGGGATGTCGTGTCCTATATAACTCTTGAAATTTGATAGTAAATCAGCCTGAGAATAGAGTAACTGTGATGGTGTTGTGTTTTTATATAAATGGTGATTTTTCTATATAAAGGGTTATATGTGTGAAAACACTATTTCTCAAAGTGCTACATTTGACAAAAGTAAATATATATATACACACATGCACACACATGTGCTACATTGTCAAAATTATTGCTATACCAATATTTATATTTAGTGTTGAGTGGTGTTACATACATATATCCCAATAAATAATATATATATATATGTTCCATGATTAACTTAATATAATAACATTATAAAATACTGTAAAAGTTTGATGTGACAACATTAAACATACAAAACTAACAAAAAGACATCCACAATGGAAAATATTAGTATGAAAATAGTTCATCCAAACACGTTTTCTAAGAAATTACATCACATCATTATTTCCCAACAAGTTATCCAAACATATTTTTTCATTCTCCAATCTCACTTTCAAAATATATTTTGCCAAAATATTTCTCCCCAAATACTTAAAATAACACCAAACGATATAGAAAATCAAGCCTGCATATATATCAAAAGTTAGAGATGAAAACAAAATCCTTGGGCAATGTTTGGTTTTGTTTTGAGAATTTTATGGGAAGTGTTTTGGGAAAGAAATTTGGGAAGAAAAATAATGTTTTTGGAGATATTTTTTATTGTAATATAATGCCTTGTAAGTCTTTTTGTTGCTTAGTAAAAAAATAGTTTTTTTTTTATGTTATATGTTGTATTTTTGAATGTTAAAAAAAGATATATATTTATGACAATATAAAATTAAAAAAATTAATAATGTTGATATATAGTAGATCTCATTTTGAAAGAAGAAGAAATTATTTTGAGAGAACGAGAAAACCAATTAAGAAAAAAAAATCAACAAAAAAGAGCAAAGGGAGGCACTTTATGATAAAAAAAAAAAAAAAAAACAGCATGACAAACGCTATGGTTTGACAGTTTTAAAACATCATAAAGTTAAAAAAATCAACATAATAAATTAACCAAAAAAAGTAATACTATAGTTTAAACTTTACACTGCAACAAATTGGACTTTAAAATGTTGATGGACAATGTTATTTTAGTATATAACAATGTAATTGTGCACCACCCACGACTAGTGTGAATATGAATGCCTTGTCAACACATGGACCAAATGATGCCTGCAGCAAGAAACAAAATCTTTGAATTAGGAAAAAAAAAACGAAAAAAATAATTAAACAAAATAACAATCATTGAAGACAAAGGCCACCAAGATGGCATATCGCTGCAATGAATTTTTTTTACGAAGGTGTAAGTATGAGCCCTGATGATTAGGTAATTAAATTTTGAAATTTAAGGATATCTTTCCTTTATTTCGAAATTTGAAAAGGAAATAGAAGTAAAGACTGATGATGAAATTTCTAAATGTTGAATTTTGAAATTATTACGATATGTAAAAAGAGAATAGAAGTTAAGACTTGTGATACAGACTCAATTGCGTCAAAACCCCTTAAATTATATTAGCCAACGATTTATAAGAAATTAAGACTATATAATCATAGTGAAATTGTTTACTTTTTAAACAAACTTATCATATATATTTTTGATAATTTTAATGTTACTGTGATTTTAAATCTTATTATATATATTATCACTTAATATTATTCACTAAAACTAAAAAAATTGGCTAAATTCGTTTTCATCGCTGTACCTTTAATTTTGGATGAGGGTATATTTAATTTGAGATCTCAAAGAATTTCTAATAATTACAATCTAGGCATAATTGTAGTTAATTTTTTTTCACCTCCACTACAATTTTGAATTTTGAATTTTAACTTATCAATTCAATAAGGTTATCACTCTCCTAAATGTGAGTTTATATTTTTATAACTAAATTTGTATCAAGTCTTATTATCAAGAATTAATTGACGGATGTAAATTTAAGATTTTGGGGTGTTACAATCACACCATCAAATAGGAATAAAAGAAGAGAACACTTTTCAAAAGAAGGATGTAATGGCAAGGCTTCCATCAATTGAACCATACATGGTATAGTTATTGTCTAACCATAATACTAATGTTGGAGTTTATTTTGCCCAACCGAAAAGTAAAACCTTATGCACAATAATTGAAAGAAAAGAAAATTTCATTAAATCGCTGTCGCACTAGGTCATGCATTTTAAAGCCTATGAGCTTCTTATAAAATACTTTATTAATGTACAAATTTAGAAATTCTTGAGACACTTAAAGTACATGAATTATTGTCAATACCTCGTCATCTAGTTAGTGATACGCATGCTAACAAGATTCCTAAAATCCTAGTCCACTTAATATTCACATTAATTTTTTTTTTCTCCAAACCCTAAATTCATGAATTTTATGGGATGCCTCCACAGAAGAAGAGAACAAAATTTATACTTTATCAAACTAAATGCTCTACTATTTCTATTGCATGGGACTCCGTCATCTTTTAGAAAATCTTCCACTCCAATCAAACTCTTCACTTGACAAAGCCTTTCGTTTCTCTTTATACAAACTGTTTCAAGATTATAGGGTCATTGCTAAACATATATTTCTTGGTAGAAATTAATCAAGGCACTGGAGAAGCTTCAGTGCCTTTAATGTAGGAAAGTGGACCCAAAGTCTGTCAACCAAACGTTGAATCCTCCAAGTAGTGCAAGAAACAATATTGTCAACAAGACAATATTTTTCGTTCTTACAAATATGCGAATTGACAGGTTGTGTAGAGAATTTATCACGATATATAATAGAGCATTCAGAAAAATGTTTGTTTGCCTATTCATTGCACGACCCGATTAGTAAAATTTTTATTGAGCTCGTATGAATTACCGAATTGAGTTTTATAATTATGAAGTTTGGTAACTATATTGGAATGATGAAAAATGAGACTAGATGATGAAAGATGAAGTGGTCACATAAAATTTCTCTTATTTGCTGAAATTGAATAAAAATATTGTAGTGTAGGTGATGATTTACTTGTAGATCTCTTTTGTTTAAATAAAAGACTCATACAAAGATACCAACACTAAAAAGATGAAACAACACTCAATTGATGAATTCAAATAGGATTTTAATGCCGAGTTACATCTGTTTTGACATTCTCAGCTATTAGACGAATAATTCAAAATGAATAATTAACAATTCAAAATTCTCTAACACTTCATCGGAGCCTCTTACCCATTATCCAGGCTCTTAATTTCACTAAAGAATACTTGATGCAGCTGAATTTTAAATAATACAGAACTTGGGGACTGTAGGTGCAATTAACGCAAAAGGACAAGTAGGAAAAACATTTACAATCATATTCGGGAGATTTGGGCTTCTTCATCGCCAACATCATACCAGTAGGGCTTTAATCACTAATTCCACAGTATTTATCAGTTTCCGTCATTTTAATCACCGTGGTTGTATCCGACTTTAACCATTCCAACCTTCCGGAGAACAAGAACCCAAAAAAATGGCCATGAAATCTCTTGAATTTCCAGCAATCATAAGCAGCAGAAATGGAGATACGGAGAACGAACAACCTCAAGAAGCTGCAGCAGGAACCCAGTTTGATTCTGGGAGAAATCCTGTCCCGGCTTCCTGCGAAGACGGTGTTCCGCTGCATGTCGGTGAACAAATCTTGGCTCTCTGTCGTAGACAGCCATAGCTTCTCGAGAGCCCATTTTTCTCGATCATCGGTGTGCCCTTTGCTTGTCTTCAGTGATCCGTCGGGCCGTAAATCCGATAGAATCCTTCACCTGGTGGAAGGTCGAAGTCTTTCTGAACCTGATTCCAAGATTGGGCTCTGGAAGCTGAGCTCCAGCATTGAGTTTCCTGATGTGAATACCAATGCCACCTCATGTGAAGGTGTTGTTTGCTGGGCAACACGCCGTGGAGCTGCCGATATCCTCCTCTGCAATCCAATTACGGGCGAGTATGTTACTCTCAATCAACAAGTTAGAGATAGAAACAACGAGCGGGAGGTGGCTTCTGTTTTCATTGGGTTCGGATTTAGTCGGGTTGCTAAAATGTTTAAGCTTTTAAAAATGACGCCAGGGAACATTAATGATGTCAAACTAAATATGTTATTTATATTAAAAAAAATACACAAAAAGAATTATCTTTAAATTTTTCTTTTATAATCAAATATAGTTTGACCCCAAATTTTCTTAAATATGAAAATATAATTGAGTAATGTGTCAATCTTTTATCTTTCAGATATTTTTATTTAAATATGTTTAACAAAATCAACATTCATTTTTATGTTTAACAAAATTTTAAAAAAATTGATACCATATTTTAAATAAAACATAAAAATTGATGTTTATTTTGTTAAACATATTTATTTTAATTTGTTATAATCATATTTATTATAATTTATTAGTATAAAATGTAATTAAAGTGTTTATTTAAAAAATATTATATAAAATAGAATCGAGGGTAAATTGAATTTATTTTATTATAAAGCCACAGTAATATTTTTGTTCATTCAATTCATTTTTTGAAGAGTAGGAGGGTAATTGATGGTTTTTATTGTATAAGTGGGTATATAATATCAAAATAATAGTAGAAGGGATTAAATGAAATTAATCCTAAATTTTTTTTATCAAATTTGAATTAAATTCGAACATTTTCATTAGTTAAATGACTAAATTAATTTTTTAAATTCGAACAAAACTATTAATCCTATATTTTTTTTATCAAATTTGGATTAATTTCGAGTATTATCATTAGTTATAAGATTAAATTAATTTTTTAAATTCGAATAGAATTACTTTTTACACCCCGGATTAGTTACAAAATTAATTTGATAATTTTGCCCTTGTCAGTATATGGATATGTTTCAACAACCAACCATATTATTTAATTTTATTTTTTTTGTCATCTTATGTTGCACATTATTAACTCCTCGGGGTTTACATATAATCAATAGTAAGTGATTTTGAAGACTTATGAACTAAATCATGGCCTTGTCCTAGGAACTCGTGTTAGGAGTATTTATTACAAATTGTGATAATTAAGACTGGAAATGGACATTAAATGTCTAATATTTTTGCTAGAAACACTTCAAGCATTCCTCTTATGCATGTCATTCCTACTTTCTGCTTTAGTTAGTGAAATTTGAAGTTTGTCCCATATCCTCTTTTCACAAGTTTTCCAAAGTAAAAGGACTTTAAAGAAACTAATTACCAAAAACTGGTAGAATTACTCATGCTTATGGTACCAAGGTTTTAATTTTTGTGTTGAAAATGGATATTTAAAATGGTTAGAAGATCTTTGAGAACTAAGGCAGAAATCTTACATGTAAGAAGAATAAATTTACTTAATATAGAGGAGGTCCTTTAAGAAAATGCTGACTGTATTCATATGTAGTTTTTCTATACCAACAAAGAGAACGGTAATGATTGTGAAATTGATTATGTTAAATGGAAAATTAATTAACTGTACTGTCAAAATTTTCTTCTACAAGGTTCCTTTTGTTGAAATTGGGAAATTGATTATGCTAAATGGAGAATTAATCACAATAGAAAGATTCGTAAAATAAAACGGCAACATTACAAAATGTTTATATCTCACGAGAACCATACAAGTATCTTGAGTTCTAGAAAATATTTGGATTTTTTGTGTTAAGTAGGATCAGGATTTAATGAGTGTATAGGAAAACTGAAATCAAAAGGATTTAAATCTGTTAAATAAAATAATAAATCTGATCCTATGGACGGTACTCATTTCTTTACATATTTGTGCAGTTGTCCTTGTATTAATGTTTTTAATATCATCTAATTTATGAATTTGGAAATGTCTAGTAAGAAGGAACATTATAGATGACTACTCCTACATTTGCCAATAGTAAATACCAAAATAAAGGGCTATGCAATGAAACAAATAAGCTTGAATTACTATATACATTAAGTCATAAAATTCTACATTTCACTCTTAATATTAGTATTTCTTGAGACAGACCATGGATCTATTCTAGGATGATAAACATGAGCATCATCAATTTTTTGTTCTTTGCTGTTGGATTTTTACTATAAGTAGAATAGTTGATCATGAATTAGGCTCACTGTTTAAATAAAACTTTTGATTCTACACTCTTTAATGATGTTTGATTATTCATTTTATATATTATTGGCAGTTTTCAATAGTGTGTCCTATGAACCTTCAGATTCAAAGTTCGCATAACATATTTTAAGCTTTGCTCCATGATAGAAAACTTGCAATTCTGATGGATATTAAGAACTTTAGTTGATTAACAATTTGCATCTTTCTTTAAAATTAAGAAAATAAAAATGTTGTGCATTTTACGTTCATAATTATTTTGAAAATTCTTCTATGTTTTAATATCACTAGCTAGGTGGTTTGTCTTGTTAATTTTGATGTCATTGTTCCTACTAAACAGTAATTATGTATAATTCTCTACATAACTTAAAAATTCATTAATGATATTGCTGACAATAGTTGTTTTTTCAATCATAAATTATTAGTGATTAAAATTGTTTTTCTCTGTATTGTGCAGGAGGTCAACTAGAGGAAGGGGTACTAGATCTAGAAATGTATCAAGAGGACAAGGGGAAGGGGAAGGGTGAGGGAGAGGGAGAGGGTGAGACCAATATTAAGGGAATCTTTACTCTCCCACTACGAGGATGAGCAAATGATGTTTCCTTTTGGTGCAGTTTCAACAGAAGATCGTTAAAATCTTCTCCATAGTTTTTCTTCTTGTAATACATTTTGTTGTTTTGCTGTTAGCATAACTATATTGTTTGTCGTTGCTTTGGTCAATTTTGTGTTATTTGTTGTTGGTACTTAGACTCCCAAAGTTTTACATGATAAAATTTGTTTCTACTTTTAATTTTTGTTTAGGTTTGATTTGCATTTCTGTTGTAATAAGTTATGTGAAAGTGAGAGTAGATTTCGTTGGCTACTATGAGACATCAATTGTTACATGATTTTATGTAGGCATGGCTTCAAAATTCACAGCTTCATAAAGTGCTATTTTAGGGCTTAAGACTTCATTCTTCTTTCTTTCTTTTTTCCTGTTTCCTAATCTATGCTTTATCCACTCTTTGGTAAAATTTTCTTATGCTAGCAATAAGAAAAAACCAATACCACAACTTTAGAATATCCTTATTATTGATTCATTCATATTAATTTACCAATCATCATCAGTTATATTTTCGAGCTCTAATCCATTTTGTGATTCTCAATGTCTATTAGGTATGACTTTGAAATAAGAATAGTTGAATAAGGGATGGATATTTCTATTGTTTGCACTTATAATAGATTGTTGACCCTTATTAGTTTGTAGTTGATGATTCCTTCATCCAATCATCATACCTACATTGCACTCAGAGTGCACTGATATGTATTTTACGATATTGATGCATAGTTGTAAGGTTCATTTACTTATAGATTGCTTCACAATTATTGCTTAAACCTCTTTCAATATTGCATTCTAAGTTGGTTAGAATACCCTAGACTTACAAAAAAAATTATTACCATGCATGCATCCTTTTATGAGTTTTTGTTTCTTAAGTAAATAACTTAGTAAGTGTCAAGTAAATAAGTTGTTCCTGCAATTAGTTTGCACAACTCTTGAACATGATTGTGGATGATGCAGAAAAGTAATTAGTTCACATGAAACACTTGTAAAAGGATTAATTAGTTAGACAGTCTACAAGGGTTGTTTATCACTGGTTTCTATGATTATTTTCTATCTAGAACAATCTTGTGATTCACGCACACCTTTTAATGAGGGGGTAGAAGCTTTAACATATGGTGGACATCTAGAACTTGCATCAGTTTGAAAAGGGAATTCTACAATGTATTAGTTTGGCAAAACAAAATAAGAGAATGCAAAACTAAAAGAATGGGACGAGCAATTTGTCACAGTTCGGCCAAATCTATGCCTAATCCAGTCATTAAGACTCTATTGAGAATTTTTTAGACATTGCACCATATCTTATTTCCTTTATTGCCATGGAAGAGATCGAAACCACATATATCACTCTCATTTCCTCAAGAACTAGACTTAATACTTTTCCTAGTGATTAAACAACATGAACTGACTATTTGGTTCGAAGTATTCAATTAAAACATGTTTTTACTGCTCAAGAGTGGGATTATTAATTTTTTACTTTCATAACATAGAGGATCAACAAGTTCGATACCAGACTTTTCATAAAATCCAACTTTAGTCCAATATATTAGTTTCCGCTCGCACATTTAGCCACACTAATTGAAAATAGACGGAAATGATCACGTGCTGGCACATGGCTATTAACTAAACCATTTTGGTGGGAAATTTTTCTAATTTTTTTTTTTTGGCAAAAGAAATACTTTTTCGTGCTCATCAGATTTCTGCAAATTCATCATTTATTAGCATTTTGAGGGGAAAAGAATTGACTAGCATCCATTTTGCAATTATTACGTAATGGAGATAATATTACATAATGTATACAAAACATATTACCATTTTATGTAGTATATATACATGAAAAATATACAAATATAACACTTATATACGTACATCCATACTATTGATAAGTATTACATATTCAATATTTCATTTAGTGCTTATGGTGTATATACATGTTTGAATTTATTGTACATGATTATATCCATTTAAATACAAAAAAAAGTTTAATAATTATAATATGTTTTCATAATATCATATATAGTGTGTACATTACGTGATTCATATTATTCATTAATCATAATATAATATAGCATATAAAAATAATATTAAACATATAACGTATTTTTTGTAATTGGAGTGCATAAACATAAATGTATTTAGTTTAGTTGCAATGTTTATATTATAAATATGTGCACGTTTATATGCATAGTTGTTGTGAAATTTTGTGAACGCAAGTGCATGTTAACATATATAAGTAATAAAGTGGATGAGTAAACTATCATTTCCATGAGGACTGTTGAATTACTAAGTATCGATATGGGTTAGCTCTAATTTTATTTGAATAATCGTAATAGAATGGTGATTAATGCAAACTTAGAAACTCAACACTAAACTAAATAGTGAAAATAAATTAAATTTAACTTCTATAACTGGAAAATCTAGGGCTAATGATTTCAACATAATTAATCAGATTTGAACATTCAATCATATAAATTTTAATTTATTTTACTAGTTGATAGTCGATAATCCCTCAATTATTCATTAGTTTCTCCCAAGGTCTAATAAAATTTTTACCAATTATTAACACACTATCTTATGTGAATTAAACAATCAATAAATTATTGAGCTCTATGAGTCTCAAATAAAGCTATACAAACCATACAAGTATATTGTTGTCTTACATTCAATTTAAGATTTACTACACAGACTAAACACATATATCACTTCATGGGTTAATATGATTAGCAAATCATTTAATTTGTAGCCAAGTAATAGATAACATTAAAAATAATATAGAAAACTCAACTATAGATAATAAATCATCGATTGAATTGATAGAAAAATTCAAATCATCCTAATTAGGTTACATCAAAACTTTAGATAAGAAACTTAGCCCCTAATCATGTCTATCAAATTCATAGACAAATTGGAATTCATGAAAAAAGGTAAGTGAAAAGGAAAAGAAAAGAAGACTCTGGAATCTTAAAGAAGAAAACCTAAATCTTGAATCTTAAATCCCTTGTTCTATTTTTCTCTTGCTTTTCTCTATATTTTTTAGCCAAAAGAAGTCCTAAAATTTATCTTGGATGTTGCCTTTTTTATATCCCTATGAAAAGAGATCCGAAAATCCGACTAAAAAAATTGTATTTTATTTTTTTGCTAATTGGAGCTGCGGCTCAAAACTCAAGTGTCGCGGCTAAAAGTGAACTGTGAAAATTTCTTCTAATTGGCGCCGCGGCGCCAAACACTTTGGATTTCATTGCGAAATGGCAAGACGACATGGAAATCTCAAGTCGCAGCTCAAAGTAGTCTAGACTCATTTATAAAATTGATCATTTTTGGTGCTGGGGCTTAAGCATTTGAGACTGCAGCATCAGATAAACTAGATTATCAGCAACTTCAGGGCCACGGCTCCAATTTCTTAAGTCGTGGCATTACTTCAATTTTTGTAAATTTTAATTTTCTTTTCCAATTTTTCCTTTTCCTAGTCATGATTCCTACACAATTAACATAAAACACATAAAATCGACATTAAATGCTTAAAAATAAATAAATTATTAAGTAAAAAGATATCAAATAGTTGGTATGAAACCAACTTATCAAATACCCCCAAATTTAAATATTTGCTTATCTTTAAGCAAAAACTTAAAACCAAAATAACAAAAATAAAATAAAACAAACAAAAACAAGAATAACGTAACAAAAATGTAAGTCATACCTGTTGGGTTCGTGTGATTCTGGGAAACGTATACGCAACGGAATTTAAAATTTTTCAAAAACATAAATATATATTACATCACATGTAATTAAAATAAATTCCGGAATCCTTTCACAATTATTCAGTTGTGCGTTTATTGATAGTTAAAGTAAGAAAGTTTCAGAAACTCTTATCTTGATTTGCACTTCGACTGATGAAGGGATTGAAACGATTCAAATCATTATCTCTGCATAAAAGTATCTCCATGTTCTTCAATTCAAAACCCTTTTGATTGAAATTTGATTCACTTCTAGAATCTCAAATGTTATCCCTCTAACGGTATCCACACCTTGGATGCCCACTCGCAACCGAATCCTATGCTAGTAGTTTTCGATTCGATAATTCTATCCCAAAATAATTTTGTTTGAAACAAGAACACACTAACAATTAGTGTTTTAGGTGTTTAATTTAATTCTTAATTCAACAATTAAATCAAGAATTAAACTAGATAAAAGATTGGTGAACTTTTGGAGATTGAAAGGAAAAGATGGACGAATTTTTGGGGATGAAAGAAAACTATTTTTCTTCACAAAAATCTACAATTAAAATCCCCATAAAAATATCCAAGAAGATTGTCAATCAAGACTATTACAAGTTCTTTCTATATAGGACTCTTCTTCCTTTCTTATCTCCAACTCTTTTGGTAAGTTTCCTTATCCCATAAGGACTTTCCTTTTTCCTTATTATCTCATAGAAATTGAATTCTCAATTCAACTTCCTCTAGAAATTGGATTCCCAATCTAATTTCCTAATGGACTTCCTACAAGCCCACACCTAATGGGTCTAGGCTTAAGTAATCAATTAGGCTCTACTTTAATTGATCCAATCAATTAAATTTATTTATTTAATTAATTAGGCCCATCTTACTTAATTGATCCAATCAATTAATTAAATGTTCCAATTAAGCTTCTTAATCCAATTAGGTCCAATCAATTAATTTAATTAATTAATTGAATTAATTACATACTTGAATTAATTTAACCCCATCAATTAATCACATTAATTAATTTAATCCAACACTTGGATTAATTTCTAGGCTAGAAATGGATTTGTCCAAGTTTTGTGTGTGACCCCTTAGGTTCACTTTAAACTAGCCGTGGTCTCACAACTCTTGTGACTTAGTTGAATAATTAATTGTTCTGATTAATTAATCTAATTAATTAATTCTCTTGGAATTAACTCATTAATTCCAAGAACCCACAAGATATGGGAAGCATCTAGTATCATGACTCCTAGTCTAAGGTGAATGTGCGAACCTATTTCAATTACGAATACCATGCAAATACGGTCCTTCCGTCATCTAATATCCCGATTGAGCCTAGGACATGGATATTGAGTCGAAACCCTATTAACTCAATAACTATGTTTCCATTCCTAGTAGCTTGACTCGATGATGAATAATTAAAAAACTTCACGTCTAATTTTCATCCAACCTTGGCCAAAGATTTTAGAGTCAAGTATAGTGGAACGCATAGGAGATTCACCTATTCATCTAGATAGGTGATGGATCCTTTGTTGGCCACTCATTAATCTCCATACATGAAGATGTTACAGCCAATATAAACTCCTTGTGATTGTCATGCAATTGGGAAATACATCAAAGTACAACATGTCATGTACAAGGTTACCATGGTGCCTCAAGTCCAAGGACTAATTCTTGCACTATCATAACGAAAAAATTCCCATTCGACAATAGAATATTTTCAATTGGGAATTTTTAGGTAGGGTTGTTCAGTGTACTTATTCCTAACAAGCACCCGCATACATGCACTAGTGTCTCCACACCAATACCTATGGAATGAGACATCCTCATTTCGAGCCTGCATCGTATGCGCAAGTTTCAATGGGATCAATGATGTCCCATCTCATTAATCCTTAACTTGGAACGTTTTAAGATCACAGCCTTAGAGACATATTCCACGATCACCATCATATGCGCAATCATGCCCCATAGCTATGTGTGATCTAAGGACTTTATCTAATTCTTATGATGAATTTAAGATAAAGATTGCCATTTAAATGAATATTAATATTAAGAATGATTCGCAAGAGTATAAGAACGGCTAGAACAATTAGCACACCGGGCTCTACTCTAACAATCTCTCACTTGCCTTAAAGACAATTGCCCTCGTATTAAAGCCCATTTTCTAAAGATGTCCTTCAAATACTTATCTAAATGGTTAAAACAGTGGGTTTGCTATATTTTCTGCCGAGGCAAATCTTTGCACGCTGATGTTGCCTCTACCAATGATTTTCATAACCAGGGTATCGCTATCTATTTCTGCTTGGATCCTTTGATGAGACCTTGGCTTCTTTGCTTGTGCAATAGCCCTCATTGTTATCACAGTACTCCAGTACTCAATCAACAATGGTTAGAACTACATCTAACATTTAGATTAAGTTCCTTATCCAAACAATCTATTTTTGCAGCATCGTATGCCAAGATGTATTCAATCACGGTGGTGGAATCTATGGTTGTTACAAGCTTGGAACTCTTTCCAACTAACCGTCCCACCATTTAGGATGAATATGAATTTAGACATAGACTTCAAGTCATCTACTTTAGACTAAAAACTAGATGAAGCATCTAAGTTTCAGTTCTCCATAACCGAACTCCAAAAAGAAATCCTTAGTGCTTCATAAGTACTAAAGATCGTCTTTACGGCTTCTAATGCTTTTCACATCAAATTGATTGATATTTTGCTCGTAACACTTAGAGCATTTCTAATATCAAATCATGTACATAGATTTGCATATTTTATACTTTCTTTCAAGGATGCATAAAACATGTGAGTCATTATTTCTTTTTCATTCAAAAGTCTTTGGGGATGAGGACTTCGAAAGAAAAAGCCCATGACTCATAAACAAGAATCTCTCCTAGGATTCTTCCATGCTAAACCCTTTTAGCATCTAATCTATGTACTTGGATTTAGGATAGTCCAAACATCCTTTGAGATCTATCTCCATAAATCTCAATCCCCAATCCCTAGAATGCTTATCCCAAATCTCTTTTGGAGAACTTTGTAGATGACAAGTCTCAGTTGACCACAATATTTCTATATCATCTCTATGAGTAAAATGTCATCAACGTAAAACACAACAATCATCACCATACTCCCACTAACCCTTTTGTACACATATAGCTCATTCGCATTTCTAAGGAAATCAAACCATTTGATTGCTTTAGAGAATCGAATGTTCCATATTCGGAAAATTTATTTTGAGTTCTTAACAGATCTCTAAAGCTCGCAAACTTTTTGCTTGCATTTGTTTGATATGAAGACCTCAAACCGCTTAACTTATATCCCTTTCTCAATACCCCTATTAAGAAAGACGGTCTTCATATTCCTTTGCCATATCTAGTAGTCATAATACGTAGATATAACTAGCATACTCTGAATGGATTTTAGCATCACGTCTGGTAAAAGGTATCCTCAATAGTCAACATCTTGACTATGATCGTAATACTTTGCTACCAGTCGTGCCTTTATAGGTCACCCCCTCCCCATATTTTTTAATTTATATTTGCAGACCCATTTGTAGCTAATGGGAACCATTCCCACTAATGGGTCCACCAAGGTCAAACCTTGTTGGAGTATATAGAGTCCATTTTGGATTGCATGGCATTTTGTCAATTTTCAAATTGATGTCATACATCATTACTCCTTAGTTAGATCAATATTTAAAAAAGAAGATCCTCCTTGCTGCTCTCTAGCAAGAGACACTTATCGTATAAGTAGTCCCGAGATCCTTTCAGATCTCATTAGAGGTTGTGTACTAGAAGTTTTAGTAATTTGTTCATACACCATTGCCACTTGTGAGACAAACTATGGTTCTTGAATTGTTTCAAGTTCTATGATCTAGCAATTTCTATCTAATAGAAATTCCTTCTTCTCAAGAAGGTGGTGTCCCTAGAAAACAAACTCTTTTGTTCTTAGGAACCATAGAAATGGTATTCTTTAGTTTCATTTAGATACCCCACAAATTTGCATAAGTTGGATTCACATCCATCATATCTCCCACTTACTGCTTTAAAGAAGCAGGCCCATTTATACCCTTAGGTATATATACGAGGGATCTTTTACCACATCTTATCACATATGATGCTTTTGAGTACCGATTTAGATAACATCCTTACTTGATAAGAATATCATTGATTCTAGGGTGAATTCCCAGAATGAAGGAGGAAATAAGTGAAACTCAACTTGGATTCACTTAAAGTGAGAATCTTATTCTCCATTAGATAATCAAGAACTTACCACCTTAGTATTCTCTTCATCGATCACATCGATTGATTTAATACTTTGGCCCATTTAATTCTCTACTTCATGTCTAAATTCTTTGAACCCTTCAAAGGATCTTAGAATAATGAAGTAAGAATAGTTCGCTTGTACACTAACACTTAGTGGACTGCTTACATTCCTTTGGATAACATCCAAAGCATGGTTTGATCCATTTGTCCCATAAATGGTGATTTGGTCATGTTTTCCTAAAGATAAGATTTACAAGTTGGAACCTCATGCAAGTCCAAAAGTCAAGCAAATATACCATCTTTTGAACTCTTTCTTTAGAGATATGACATAATCTAGCTAACTACAAGTATGCACCATTTTGATTATCTAATTCTTAGATTACTTTGTTGATTATGTAGCATGGAATGTTGGGATTGTATAGTTCATTTGTCAATGTAGCAAAGACAATTAACTAATACTATCCTAATTCCATCCAGAGTTAAGTGGATTATTCCTATAGCCAATAAAGCAACACTTACTTTATTCTCAAGCTTAAGGATCGTCCTTTATCTTAGTCTCCATTTTTCTTGTCATCCACTGCAACCCCTTGCAAAGATGGGATCATATCCGATATCCAATATTCAAGAAAAAATTTATCAACCTTAATGGTTGATATCAACAATGTATAAACTTGAATTAGAACCCCTTTTAATTCACCTAAGCAAGTCAATACTTGTGTTTTCTCTTTCTATGCCCTAAATATCCACAATGGTGACAAACATCTATATTGAGCTGGTAAGTTTGTCTATTTGTCTAGATTATCCTATGTGGAATTACTAGCAATAACCATTATCCTATGCGAGGCAGAAATTTAAGCATTCATTCAATTAATATCCATTTATGATATGGTCTTTAATCATAAATGTCTCCACTGTTTTATTCAAATCCCATCACCCTCTAGATAGAAATTTGAGAAATCTAATTTCTTAGTGGGCTTGAAGTCCAACTAGCCTTGCCATACACCCCAATTTTATGAGCACATACAACAAAACTAAAAGGTAGCTAACAACATTAGCAATTACATCCCCATGCAACCCTCAAGCTATTTTGCCTCACCTCTTCCCATACACCCCAATTTTATGAGCCCATATGGTACTAAGTGTCAAACATTACCATCAAACATCCATGTAGATGGAGCATCTAAATATCCCATGACTCATGGCCAACAATAAAGACGAGTCCACCCTATGGGCATCTCAATGCTTAGTAGTGGTCACAGCTTGCCTACACTTAGCACATCCCACGACTCATGGCCAACGGACTAAATGGGGTAGCGTATCGACATGCCACTACTTTTGATGGAAGGCATGGACGATTGGGTCCTACCCAATATTGTCCATTTATGCTTGATATCGAACTAATAAAGGTTCTCAACTTGAAACATTTTCAAGTGAGGGTCATACTAGATTTATTATACAAGGTCTCATCGTTTTCTTTTCTTGTTTATTTAATGTTCACTATCCTAATGATGACAAGCATACATCATAAGAAAGTATTAAATAAACACAACATGTATCATATACATCCTAAAAATAAATAGATGATCATGAACCTTTAATCCTATGCGATCCACTTGAGCCAAAGTGGATCTAAGTCAATCTAAGGGTGATAATTAAAATACAAATAGACATATCTATTACATAAATATATCCCATACATTCATGGGCCTTGTATCCTCGTTTTTTCTACGTCTTCACTCAATCTTCTTGTAATGTCCGCCAAATTACAAAAAGATTAACCTCACCGCCTAATTCTACTCTCATTACATTTGCTAAAACTACAAGAAACTTTGGAACAATTCCAGGGGAGATACATAGGAGGGAGATAGAAGTACATCAAGAATAAAACAGAAAAAGGTGAGACTCGTAGGACTCATTTTAATTAAAACTAAAAAATAACCAATTATGCATAAAATTAAACCAACCCATTGGCCTAGGCTCTATGATCATCCAACTAGCATGCTTAACATAAATCATCACATGATAATGAAAACATATAAATTTATCGATTATGTTATGTGCAATTTCTTTCAAATTTGGGATTTTTATGAAAAATAATTTTTCAAAAAATAAAATTAATATTTAATTTTAAAATGAAAAATCATAAACTTCACGTAATAATTACGTAACGAGGCAGGATGGACAATAGTTCAACAAGACTGCTGCTTGTCGAGTGGCTGGGCAGACCACCCATCGGGCGGCTGAGCGCCCACACGTCGGGTGGCTGGGCGCCCGCACTTCAGGTGCCAACTGGCGACCCGTCGCCCGCACGTCGGGTAAGAGAAGGCGACCCAGCGCCCAATGTCGGGTGGCCAGCAGCCTACCTGATGTCACACATCGGGTGGCTGGGCACCCGCACGTCGGGTGCCAATGGGCGACCCGGCGCCCGATGTCGTGTGGCCGGCAGCCTACCTGATGTCACACTTTGGGTGACTGGGCGCCCGCACGTCGGGTGCCAGCGGGCGACCCAGCGCCCGATGTCGGGTGGCCGGCAACCCACCCGACGCCACACGTTGGGTGGCTGGGCGCCCGTACGTCGGGTGCCAGCGGGCGACCCGGCGCCCGATGTCGGGTGGCCGGCAGCCCACCCAACGTCACACGTCGGGTGTCTGGCGCCGGCACGTAGGTGCCAGCGGGCGACCCGGCGCCCGATGTCGGGTGGCCGGCAGCCCACCCGACGTCACACGTTGGGTGGTCGGCACCCCAAATTTTTTTTTTTAATGTCCAAGAATTCAAAATTTTCACAAAATCTTGATTTCATAGTTTATTGATCTCATCAAGAAATTTTAAAAACTTAATAAAAACTAATTTTATTGATCAAGAAATCAACTTATTTGATTTTTTATTTATTTATTTATTTCTTGCCACATTTCAAGAAATTCAAGATTTCACAAATCTTGAAAATCAAGAAATCCAATTTCTTACTCGTCTCAATTCTTAAAACGTTTTAACATTTAAAATAATTAATAATATTAATCCCAAACAAAGAAATTAATTGATTCAAAACCAATCACACATATAAATATTTAATCTATCACATATATTAAATAAACATAATCGAAAAGTATTAGAAACGCACGAACATTGGCTCTGAGACCACTGTTCGGTTCCCGCGATTCCGAAAAATGTATACACAGCGGAATTTAAAATTTTTCAAAAACATAAATATATATTACATCACATGTAATTAAAATGAATTCCAAAAACCCTTTCACGATTATTCAGTTGTGCGTTTACTGATAGTTAAAGTAAGAAAGTTTCATAAACTCTTACCTTTATTTGCACTCCGACTGATGTAGTGATTGAAACGATCCAAATCATTATCCTTGCATGAAAGTATCTCCATGTTCTTTAATTCAAAACCCCTTTGATTGAAATTTGATTCAGTTCTACGATCCCAAATATTATCCCTCTAACGGTATCCACACCTTGGATGCCACTTGCAACCGAATCCTATGCTAGTAGTTTTCGATTCGATAATTCTATCCCAAAATAATTTTATTTGGAATAAGAACACACTAACAATTAGTGTTTTAGGTGTTTAATTTAATTCTTAATTCAATAATTAAATCAAGAATTAAACTAGATAAAAGGTTGGTGAACTTTTGGAGATTGAAAAGAAAAGATGGACGAATTTTTGGGGATGAAAGAAAATTATTTTTCATCACAAAAATCTACAATTAAAATCCCCATAAAAATATCCAAGAAGATTGTCAATCAAGACTATCACAAGTTCTTTGTATATAGGACTCTTCTTCCTTTCTTATCTCCAACTCTTTTGGTAAGTTTCCTTATCCCATAAGGACTTTCCTTTTTCCTTATTACCTCATAGAAATTGAATTCTCAATTCAACTTCCTCTAGAAATTGGATTCTCAATTCAATTTCCTAATGGGCTTTCTACAAGCCCACACCTAATGGGCCTAGGCCTAAGTAATCAATTAGGCTTTACTTTAATTGATCCAATCAATTAAATTTATTTATTTAATTAATTAGGCCCATCTTACTTAATTGATCTAATCAATTAAGTAAATGTTCCAATTGGGCTTCCTAATCCAATTAGATCCAATCAATTAATCTAATTAATTAATTAAATTAATTCCACACTTGAATTAATTTAACCTATTAATTAATCACATTAATTAATTTAATCCAACACTTAGATTAATTTCTAGGCTATAAATAGTCTTGTCCAAGTTTTGTGTATGACCCCTTAGGTTTACTTTAAACTAGTCATGGGCTCACAACTCTTGTAACTTAGTTGAACAATTAATTATTCTGATTAATTAATCCAATTAATTAATTCTTTTGGAATTAACTCATTAATTCCAAGAACCCACAAGACATGGGAAACATCTAGTAATGCATTATGACTCTTAGTCTAAGGTGAATGTGCAAACCTATTTCAATTACAAATACCATGCAAGTACGGTCCTTCCATCATCTAATATCCCGATTGAGTTTAGGGCATGGATATTGAGTCGAAACCCTATTAACTCAATAACTATGTTTTCATTCCTAGTAGCTTGACTCGATGATGAATAATTAGAAAACCTCACGTCTAATTTTCATCCAACCTTGGCCAAGGATTTTAGAGTCAAGTACAGTGGAACACATAGAAGATTCACCTATTCATCTAGATAGGTGACGAATCCTTTGTTGGCCACTCATTAATCTCCATACATGAAGATGTTACACCCAATATAAACCCTTGTGATTGTCATGCAATCGGGAATACATCAAAGTACAACATGTCATGTACAAGGTTACTATGGTGCCTCAAGTCCAAGGACTAATTCTTGCACTATCGTAACGAGAAAATTCCCATTCGACAATAGAATATTTCCAATTGAAAATTTTTAGGTGGGGTTGTTCAGCGTACTTGTTCCCAACAAGCACCCACATATATGTACTAGTGTCTCCACACCAATACCTATGGAACGAGGCATCCTACTTTCGAGCCTGCATCGTATGCGCAAGTTTCAACGGGATCAATGATGTCCCATCTCATTAATTCTTAACTTGGAACGTTTTAAGATCACAGCCTTAGAGGCATATTCCACGATCACCATCATATGCGCAACCATGCCCATAGCTATGTGTGATCTAAGGACTTTATCTAATTCTTATGATGAATTTAAGATAAAGATTTCCATTTAAATAATATTAATATAAATAAGAATGATTCGCAAGAGTATAAGAACAGCCAGAACAATTGGCACGCCGGGCACTACTCTAACAATACCACCATTGAATCATCATCCAGCCTAAAAAATTACTAATGGTAATAATTCAAAAAAAAAATAGCAAAAAGGTGATTATATCTAAAATGCTGATTTATATGCCAATTTCAACTTAACCTCATGATCTTAATTGTGTATGCATGTGTGTGCAGACAATGCATCAAATCAAACTTGTCACCAAGATACGTTTATAAAGTAAAGCATTTTTTAAAAGGTCCACTTTGATTATGATTTGATAGTTTTTCCCAACTCCATAGGCTCGTTTTTTACATTAATCTCCACAAATATAGATAATCATAGCAATGAGGACTAGAAGGACTTTCAAATCTTGTAATGTATAGCTTGTTTTAGAGTAGATTATTTTGATAGTAAAGTGGCTCAAAATCACCAAAAACATAAACATTAGAGAATTATGTTGGCTTACACAAGTCTCTCACTCATCCCACACTTTGCTCCATTGTTTCTTCTTTCGTTAACTCATTTGACACTTTTTTTCAGAACTTTGTACACCCCCAAAATATGTTTTTTTTTTGTTTTGATAAGAAGGGTTTATTTTAAATTGTCCATTTTTTTTTCTAAAGCTTATTTTGTTTCTCCCTTTGTCTTTCTCTCTTCTGTTTTTTTTTTCAAAAAGATCATAAGAAGTATTTATCAATACTACCCTATATATGTACATTTCTCTCACTTCTGAACATGATCGCTAAATAAATGTGCAGGGTGAAGGGTAAAAATGTGGATAAACATATTGTAAGGCTAAGAGGACACTAGGGATAATTCATGAGAATTTGGTAGGCTTTATAGGCTCTATTGGTCCAAAAATAGCCTAAATCATTTCCTTCATGCTATGTTATATAGGATTTTGCCTCGACTAATTATCAAACGAGTTATAGAGTTTGTGATGAACATTTAAAAGTGTACAATTAATTAGGATTTATATAATTATTTTTACTTTGAAATTATCATTAGAAATCCTAACTAAAGAATTTTTATATTTTAGGAATGAAATGGGAAATCAACATAAAAAAATGAGATTAAAAAGTTTTATCTTCTTTTGTGTAGGTTTTAGAGAAACTGACATAACCTTTGATTTCGAAAAGATTTTAGGTTAATTCTTGAGGCTATGGATTGATAATTCATTCATCTACAAGTTCATGTAGATCTTGGATCTCATTCTAAATGTGTAAGAATCAAAGAAGTTGGATTACAAGTGGCTATACAAAATGGATCACAAAAAATTCGGATTAGAGTTAAGCCAAATCCTGAACTATTTTACCATTTGGGTCATATCTCTTAAATAAAATTTGCTTTTGGGCTGAATTTTGGACATGTTATATAAAATGGTAGATAAACAAGTTTGCAGAAAACAAGATGGTGAGAAAATATATTAAAATGGTCAATAAACATGCTGCAATGCACTACTGATGTTGAAAGATATCTCTTGAACATGATCTAATAATTTGACTGTATTTCCCTCATCCGGCGGTCAAATTTGACAAATGAAATTTGCATATATATCAGCATGAAAAGATCTAAAACTTTTAAATTGTACTCATCATCACAATCTGGCTGTATCCAACCTAAAAATTTAGAGAATTTTGTGTAACAACTTACCAACTCTTGACAACTAGTATACCACTTGATTATTTAACTCCTCTATTTTATGTTTGGCCTCTAACATACTCCAATCACTTTAAATAGGTCATGTATTAAGTTTGTAATAGTGGGGGAGGGGTAGATGATTTCTTTAGGCTAAGTTTTCTTGTAATAATGTAAGTTTTCTCGTAGTAATAAAAGTTTCCTAGTAGTAATAAAAACTTATTCTCTAGTTTTTCTTCTATTTTTAGTTTTTCCTATTTTTATTATGCCTTTTCAAATTTTACTTTGTTGAGGAAAAAGGGTGAACCTTTTGATAGAGGAAGATGAATGGTTTAAAGGTAGAAAATATTTAAGTGTGTTGTATTATTGTTTTAATTTTTGATCTAAACCCTACTTATTTTGTGGTGATTCTTGATTTATGTATCATAATGGCACAACAAATACTTGAATTCATTTAGCTAGACATTTGGTTATATTACTCCAACCGCTAAAGTGAAACCTTGATTTGTTGTAGATAAAGATGTGCAGAAATACTTAATCCCATAAACAAGTGTTGGCATTAAGAGATAATTTGCAAACAGTAAGATAATATCATGATTATCTTATTGCATGAGCTATTTGATAACATCTTCTCATTGGAACCTTCATTATGTATGGATTCCAATAATGACAATTAAAAGAGATAAAAACAAACAAATAATCATTTCTCTATCCAAAATTAAAGAGTGGATCTCTAATCCTTTATACTTTTATTACTTTGTTTTTTTAAGTTATAGCATACATTATTTTTTTAATATATTTTAAACCATATAAAGCCTTTTTTTAAGAAATATAAATCTTAAATCTTCAAACAACTTTCTTGTGGATCGATCTTAAACTCACGAAAAATTTATTAATTGACATAACCTGTACTTAGGTTTGTAATCTTAAAGTTGTAGCAAATTTTTGGCGTCGTTACCAGGTAAGGCAAGGTAAGTTTTTAGGTTTGTAAATATTTCTCCTTTGTAAATATTGTGTGTTCATTTTTTTATGATTATATGGTCATATGGTATTGTAGTCATAATTCTTAGCATTTAGTTAGAAATAATTTTGAAACTTTATTTGAAAATTTATTTGAGTCACCTCCACACACTTCCACCATAGCTTAAAATTAAAGTGTGCAGGATGAAAATAAGAATCAACATGTGCATACCATGCATTATTACATGCAAGCTCCTCAAAAATTTTCTCCTTCTTGTTTTATTTTTTCTCTCAATGCAAATAACTTTCGATTCAAGCTAGGTGTGATCCCTTTACTTTCTAATTTTCATGGTTTAGACTCTGAAATCCCTTATTTCCATTTGAAAGAATTTAATGAAGTATGTACCACTTTTGATGATCAAACTTGTGCAAATAAAATTGTTAAGCTCAAATTATTTTTATTTTTTTTAGAAGATAAAGCAAAAACTTGGCTTAATTCTTTAAAACCTAGGTTAATTGACACTTGGCAAGAAATGCAAGCTGAATTTTTGAAAAAAAAAATTCCAACTCACAAAACTGATGCTTTGAAAAGAGAAATCCAAAACTTCCCTCAAAATTCTAATGAAACTTTCTTTCAATGTCGGGAAAGATTTAAAAATTTGTTGAATTCAAGCCCACATCATGGTTCTAAAAAATTATGCTTAATTACTTTCTTTTATGAAGGTTTAACTCCTGAAATAAAATAATTTGTTGAAACAATGTGTAATTGTGAGTTTCTTGATAAAGAACCTGATGAAACCTTAGAATATCTAGACCATTTGGCAGAAAACTCTCAATCATGGCATAGTGTTAATTTTTCTGAAGGTTCTATTAGAACTAATCTTGCTAATAGCAATAAAGGAAAATATTACCATAGTCAAGAAGATGATTGAAATGCTAGGATTTCTAGTTTAACAAGAAAAGTTGAAGCCATGAAACTTAAAAAAGTAAAGAAAATCAAATATGTGCAAGAAAAAGAAGTTTGTTGTAATTATGAACTTATGGTGCACTCCACTAATAAATGTACAAATATTCCAGTACAAGCAAATTTTATGAACACATTCAAAAAGCCTTTTCATTCTCTATATTCTAAAAATTACAATCCATAATGGAGAAATTATCACAATTTTAGTTGGCGAGATGATGACCGTGCCCAACCGCTACATTCACAAAAGCCACCAAACTTTCTTTTTTATCTAGCTTCACATATAAAATCCCTTGACGAGACTTTACAAGCATTTATGCATGAACAAACAAACATCAATAATCAAACTTCACAAGCCATCAATGAGATCCAAAACACACTTTCAACATTAACCGCCTCTTTGCGCACTCAGAAAAAAGGTAAGTTTCCAACTCAACCTAGTGTCATGTTTATTTTTCAGGTAAAAATTTAGTCAATGGGGCAAATTGGTCACAACTCTTCGAAATGGAAAAGTTGATGACAAGACTATTCATTCCAATAAGAAAGTTTCTAATCGACCTTCATAGTCATGATAATAAAGGTAAGTTTAATGAAGGTGAGTTTGAAAATGATGAAAAAGAAAAATACTCACCTCTAGCTCCTTTTCCTCAAAGATTGTAACCAACTTAGAAATTGAACTCAAATTCTGAAATTTTTAAACTTTTTCAACAAGTCAAGATTAATATTCTATTGTTATATGTAATCAAACAAGTTCATTCTTATGCCAAATTTTAGAAAGATTTGTGTACAAACAAAAGAAAACACCATGTACAAAAGAAGGCAATTTTACTGAAAGTGTTAGTTCAATCATTCAAAAATTCGCGTCACCTAAGTACAAAGATCCAGGTTGTCCAACCATTTCATGTACCATAGGAAACACTAGAATAGAGTGTGCTTTGCTTGATCTTGGTGCTAGTGTAAATCTTCTACCTTTCTCAGTTTATGAACAATTAGGTTTGGAAGAAGTTAAAACAACTTCTGTTGTACTCTAACTAGTTGAACATTCGATTAAAGTTCGAAAATGAGTAATAGAAGATGTGTTGGTACAAATTGATGAGTTTTATTTTTTAGTAGATTTCATTATTTTGGACATAGATCCTGTTGCACATACACATACACAGAATCCTATTATTTTGGGTTGTCTTTTTCTTACAACATCAAATGTTCTAATTAATTTTAGGAATGATATTTTGAAGTTATCTTTTGAAAATATGACTTTGGAACTAAATGTGTTTAATGCTTGTAAGCAAGGTGCAGAAGATGTCGAAGTACATGAAGTGTATTCAATTGAGGAACTCTGTAGATCCTTTGGAGACTTGTTTTGAAAATGAAAGTATTTGTAAAAAGACACACTCTAATACTCTATTTGAATTTTCACAGGTACAAGAAAAATATTTTTGGAAGCTAAGGTTTGAAAAACTTTCATCATCAACAGTGCAATCTATTCAATCAAGTATTAAAGCACCCGTGATTATTTTGAAACCTTTTCCATTTGATTTGAACTACTCTTTCTTGAGTGAGAATGAGTCTTTTCTATTAATAATTTCTTACTAACTTGATGCATCCCAAAAAGATAAGCTGATCGAAACTCTAAAAATGCATAAGAATGCTTTAGAATGGACCATTGCTGGCATTAAAGGTATTAGTCCTTTAATTTGCATGCATAATATCTATGTAGTGGAAAATGCTAAACCTTCTATAGAGATGCAATGAAGGCTAAATCCTAATATGAAAGAAGTAGTGAGAAATGAAGTCATTACTATTAGATAATGAAATCATTTATCCTATTTCTAATAGCAAATGGGTAAGCCCTACTCAAGTTGTACCTAGGAAACCTAGAGTTATTATAGTCAATAATGAGAATAATGAACTAATTCCAACTAGGACTGTTACTAGTTGGCGAATGTGCATTGATTATAAGAAACTCAATGCAGTTACTAGAGAAGATCATTTTTCACTATCCTTCATAGATCAAATCTTAGAAAGAGTTATGGGACATGAGTTTTACTGCTTCTTAGATGGGTATTATGGGTATAATCAAATTGCAATTGTACTTGAAGATAAAAAAAAACAACTTTTACATGTTCTTTTGGTACTTTTGTATATAGAATGATGTCTTTTGGATTATGTAATGCACTAGCTACATTCCAACAATACATGCTTAGTATTTTTAGTGACATGTTTAAATATTTTCTTGAAGTCTTCATGGATAATTTTTCAATTTTTGGTAATTCATTTGGCGATTGCTTATCTAAAGAAAATATTTTGATCAGGTGTGAAGAAAAGAATCTTGTACTCAATTGGGAGAAATGCTATTTCAAGGTAACAACTAGTATTGTTATTGGACACATTATTTCGTTAAAAGGTATTGAAGTAGAAAAATCTAAAATTGAGTTAATTGCATATTTACCAATACTAAAGTCTGTGAATGAGGTAAGATCATTTTTAGGACATGTTAGTTTTTATAAAAGATTTATCAAAGATTTTAGTATAATATCTAATTTTTCGAGTAATCTTCTAACAAAAGACATTATTTTTGAATGGGATGAAAATTGTGAAAACACTTTTGTTAATTTTAAAAGCATGCTTACGTCTGCTCCAATCATGTAACCTCCAAATTGGATTTTACCTTGTGAAATAATGTGTGATGCTAGTAACTATGTTGTTAGAGTTGTTTTAGGACCAAGAAAAGATAAGAAACCATATGTTATTTACTATACATGTAAAATATTAAATAGTGCTTAATTGAATTATTCAACAATCGAAAAAGAATTATTTGCTATAGTTTTTACATTAGAAAAATTTAGATATTATCTTGTTGGCTCACCAGTTGTTATTTTCAGTAATTATTCAGCTTTGAAATATCTTTTATCAAAAAAAGATACCAAACCTAGATTGATTAGGTGGATTCTCTTACTTCAGGAATTCAATATTACAATTCGAGATAAGAAAGGAATAGAGAATGTGGTGGCTGATTATTTGTCGAGACTTATTTGCGATGACTCATTTCAAACCATACCAATTATGACACTTTTTCTGATGAACAACTAATTAATGTTTCTATTTTACCTTGGTTTGCTGAGATTGTTAATTTTCTTGTGACATGAAAGATGCCATCACATTAGAGCTCCAAGAAAAAAATAAATTTTTGACTGAGGTCAAAAACTTTTATTGGGATGATCCGTACCTATTCAAATATTTTTCTGATCAAATCTTTCGAAAATGCATGCCTAATAATGAGATAGGTAATATTTTTAAATTTTGTCATTCAAAAGCATGTGTGGTCACGTTTCGGCAAAGAAAACCATTGCAAAGATCTTACAATGTAGATGTTATTGGCCAACTCTTTTCAAAGACACTTGAACTTTCTCCAAAAGTTATGAAAATTGTCAAAAGTTTTTCAAAGCGAAACATGATGCCTCTACACCCTATCCTCATGATTGAAATCTTTGACTGTTGGGATATTAACTTCATGGGACCATTTCTATTATTATTATTTTTATTTATATATTGGTCGTCATAGATTATGTCTCAAAATAGATCGAGGCAATTCCCTCTCGAAATGATGATCACAAAATAGTGATAAAATTTTTGAAAGAAAATATAGTCGATTTAGAATTCCTCAATCCATTATTAGTGATGGGTAAAATATTTTTGTAATAAAATTTTTGGAACTTTAATGAGAAAATATGGAATCATACATAAAGTTGCAACCCCACCCAAATAATAAAGATTAGTCTCTTAGACTTACCGATACACTTTGGGCATATAGAACTGCTTTGAAAATATTATTAGGTATGTCTCCTTATGGGATAGTTTATGAAAAACCTTTTTATTTACCTATTGAACTTGAACATAAAGCTTATTGGACAATCAAAATGTTTAACTTCAACTTTGATGAAACTTTTAAATTGCGCAAATTGTAAATCAATGAACTTCAAGAATTGAGAATTGATGCATATGAGAATTCTAAAATTCATAAAACAAGAATCAAATATTTTCATGATAATAAAATTTCAAGAAAAAATATTTTAGGTTAGTCAAAAGGTTTTGCATTATAATTCTCGATTGCATTTATTGCCTGGAAAATTGAGATCAAGGTAGAGTGGTAATTTTATTGTAAAAGAGGTATATCCTTTTGGGGTGATTGATATTGAGAATCCTACAAATGGTAACGTATACAAAGTAAATGGACAAAAACTCAAACAGTTTCTAGAAAATTAATTTTCACAAGAGGAAATTCTTTTTCTTTCTAACTCTTGTTATGATTAGTGTGTATATATATAATTATTTTCTCTAACTTTATATGTTTTGTAGGCTTTCTTTCTTTTATTTTTTTTTTCCGATTAAATAGCTGATAACGGTGCTCCGTGGCTATTAAAGTTGGACTTATCAGCTTTCCGAACAACTAAAATCTCTATACAAAGTTTCTCTCTTTTTTGTATTCTTTTTTTTCTTGTTCTTTTCAAAATGAATGATATTATTCTAACTATCAAGAAGCGATTTTCTTTTCTTCCTAAAAATTTATTTTTAAAAATTTATAAAACCAGGATTGAATGATTAAGGATGCATATGCACAAGGGCATCCCAGGTGACATATGATGAATAATTGAAGCAAAGATAAGAGTAGAAGGTGAGTTTTCACATGAGTTCTCAAACTTGCTTACTAGATACATGCCTTGTTTTGGTAAAACCACATGTTCAAAAAAACGAAGGGCGAAAAAAATGCAAGTTTGTCACTAATATGATCGATGGACTTGCAACACAAAGTGTCATTCTTTGGAAATGGTTCTAAATATTGAGAACATAAAATTCAATTCATTATGGATGGACTGAGTAAGGAGTCTTTAGATGACATTATATTGACTTTTGAGACATATTCATGTGGATTAGTGCATCGTACATTTCTTTATTTATGGAATCACTTCTAGGATTAATACGAGTGTTATAGTCTTGGAAATCTGACATTAAAAGACCATGTTTGCTAGTTTATAAGAAAATTGAATAGGAAGCATTTCCTCGACTCATATAGGGTGTTTAAGCCGTTACCGGATGTAAAACTAGAGAAAGGCGTGAGCCACAATCATAACTACATGTACATTCACGTGTAAGTAGATAAATTTTAAATTTTGTATGTCCTTATTTTAAACCTTTATGACAAAAGAAAAACACATGCAATAAATGGATTCCCTGTTCACACCACAATAAATAGCACATACTCACTCTATTTTGCACAACTCACTTTCAAAAAAAGAAAAGAAAAGTTAGGAAATGGAAGAGTCTTCCACTTACAAATTCAACTATATTTATGCTTTTTATGGAACCAATCCAGGAAAAAATAATGAGTTTATAGGGGCAACAAATAATCTTGGTAAAATTTTAGCAAAAAGAAAAATTTATTTAGTGCATGGGGAAGGCAGTTTGGGATTAATGGGGAGTGTTGCTACTTATGCTCTTGTAGGAGGGGTTAAAATTTTAGAAGTTATCCCAAAATTTTGAACAATGTAGAATATCATAGGTATAACCATCGGTGATAAGCTAAAAGCATCACATATTCAAGATAGAATAACTAACATGTTAAACAATGCAGATGCATTCATCACTCTACCTGGTGGTTTTGGTACACTAGAGGAGTTATTCCAAGTTATCTCTCGAGCACAACTCAACATTCACCAGAAACCTGTAGGTATTCTTAATGTTAATGGTTTCTATGATGGTTTTCCATCTTTTGCAGATCATGTTTTGATAAAAGGTTTTATTTCACCGTCCACGAGACAAATCCTTATTTCTGCTCAAACACCTCCAACTGATCGATCAACTTCTAGCATATATATTAGAACCAAATCCAGTCTTAACTTGTGTAGATTGGTCCAACAGGGACAATGGTCGAAAACGCAAAATGAATTTGACTCAGCTTGTGAAATTTATCCTTAATGGTTTCAATTAATAGTGTGTGTTTTATATTGTTTTAGCTTTATTTTTTCCAATAAGCCACATTTTAGGTGATATCTTTTAAACTCTACTTTCCTATCTATTTTCGACATTGGGGATAATTTCACGATTAGGTTGGGGAAGAGAATAGTTGATATCGTGACTTGTGTGTTCAATGTGTGTTTCTCTTTTAAAAAAAAACAATTCAAGGGTGTTTTCTTTTGGATCCGTTAAAACCATTAGTAAAGGTGGCCAGAGTAAAGGGAAATCTTTTGACACTTTTGAGAGGTACCCCTATTTTTTTTGGCATAACATGGGATGTTTGTAAAGTTTTTAACTGAAATTTTGTGAATTGTTAAAATATAATTGCAATCCTCTTTTTGTTAGAGTCCAAGGGTACCATTTTGAAGAAAAAAAATAGTCTTGTGCACATCCTAAGATTTGTGAAAAGATTGATTGTGATACATATAACTGAAAATTCCAACCATGTTAAAATGTATACTTTTTAGTATTCACACATCTTTTGTGAATATGTCTACCTTGCATGTGGAGAAATGAATTGGGTAAACCTTTGTAGTTATCTATTTCTATTGACATGTTTCGCTTTGTAGTTATTGATGTGAGTATAATTATAAATCCTTCTTTTGATCTTCTATTATCATGCGTGTCGCGTTGCCAAAAAAAAATGAAAAAACAGAAGAAAAAAAATAGCAAAAAAATATTAAAAAAAAAAATCACCATTTAGTTTTCATGTTAACCAATGAAATTTCAAGGCATATTTTGGTAAGATAGACTAAGTATTTCAAATTTGTGACTTATCTTATGCTCAATTTTAGTTTGAATGTTTGTCCTAAATTATTTAAGCCATTTCTCTGAGTATTTTAACTGCTTTCCAACTCTATGAATGAACACATTACCAACTTAAATGACAAACACTTACCTATGAGGATATGGAGTTGAGGCTTTTTCATGATTGATTTTAAAGTTATATGTATCTTGGTCTGTGGAATAAAAGATTGACTTAGTGCACATACACACAACAACTTTTGAAATTTCTAAAAAATAAATAAATAAATAAATAAAATCTTGATAGAATTTATGATCTCTGATAAATGATTGTTTGTAATTGTTAGACTATTTTACAAGTTTCTTTGAAATTCTTACCATCATGCCATGTTCCTTTTTATTTGTATTACATTTCATTACGCTATAATTACTAGGGACTAGTAATAAACTGGTTCGGGGTGTGATGAACATTTAAAAGTGTACAATTTAGTATGATTTATATAATTATTTTCACTTTGAAATTGTCATCAGAACTCCCAATTAAAGCATTTTTATATTTTAGGAATAAAATGGGAAATCAACATAAAAAGAATGAGATTTAAAAATTTTATCTTCTTTTGTGCAGGTTTTTAAAACTTGCGTAACTTTTGAATCTTATACTAAATGTGTAAGGATCAAAGAAGTTGTATTACAAGTGGCTGTACAAAATAGATCACCAAAAATTTGGATCAGAGTTAAACCCAATTCTAACCTATTTTATAAATTGGGTCATATCTCTTAAATCAAAATTGCTTTTAAGCTGAAAGTCGGATATGTTATACACAAGACGTAGATAAATAAGTTTGTTGAAGACATAATGGTGAGAAAATATGTCAAAATGGTCAATAACATGTTGGTAATGTTGAAGGATGGTTCTTGAATATGATCTGGTAATTTGACCATATCTCCCTTATCCGGCAGCCAAATTTGGCAAATGAGATATGCAAATATATCCGCATAGAAAGTTCTAAAAATTGTATTCTTTTTATTCATCATCAAAATCTGGATGTATCTGGCCTAAAAATTCAATTCAATCGAGTAGGTGAAATTTAGAGGATTTGGTGTAACAACTTACCAACTCTTGATAACTAGCATACCACTTGATTGTTTAACTCATCCATTATATGTTTGGCCTCTAGCATACTCCAAGGACTACCAATATGCCATGTATTAAATTTGTAGGAATGGGGGAGGGGTAGAGGATTTCTTTAGGCTATGCTTTCTAGTAATAATATAAGTTTTCTCATAGTAATAATAGTTTTTTAAAGTAGTAATAAAAATGTATTCTCTAGTTTCTCTTCTAATTTTAGTCTTTCCTACTTTCATTAAATCTTTCTAAATTTTATTTTGTTGAGGAGAAAGGGTGAACCTCTTGATGGAGAAAGTAGAACAATTATAAAGGTAGAAAATATTTCAGTATGTTGTATTATTGTTTTAATTTTTTATCTAAACCCTACTTATTTTTGTGGTGATTCTTGATTTATGTATCACTAATGGCACAAAAAATACTTGAGTTCATTTAGCTAAACTTTTGATTTTACTACACCAACCACTAACATGAAATCTTTATTTATTGTAGAAATGGTGTGCATAACTACTTAATCTCATAAACAAGTGTTGGCGTTAAAAGATAATTTGCAAATAGTAAGACAATATCATAATTACCTTATTGCATGAGCTATTTGATAACATCTTCCCATTGGAACCTTCATTTGGTATGGATTCCAATAGTGGCAATTAAAAGAGGTAAAAAGAATAAATAATCATTCCTCTATCCAAAACTCAAGAGCAGATCCCTAATCATTGGTACTTTTGTTACTTTGGTTTTTTTGGTTATAGCATACATTATTTTTTTATATATTCTAAACCACATAAAACCCATTTTTTTAGAAATATAATCCTGAAATCTTCAAATAACTTCCTTGTGGATCAATCTCGAACTCAAAAGAAATTTATTACCTAACACAACCTGCACTTGGTTTGCAACCTTAAAGTTGTTGCAGTTGGTGAGATCTTTACTAAAGTACTTATCTCATAAATTGTCTCTAAGTACTCCAAACAAAATTCGACACTAGTTATGTGCTCAATATAGACAAGAATCTCAAAACAAGTCAAAATCAACACATAAAACCAACAACTTGATATAATAAGCTTCAACATTCTCATATATTACCATCACAACAATCTAGTTCTTATCATTGGCACAAAAAATTCACAATAGTACAACTCAGTTTTCAACATTTTTTTTCAAATGAAAAACATAGTAAACAACCTAACAGCACAAAACATGCCAATAAACAAAACACCTAAAAAAAACAAAACAAAAATCAAAGGAATCACAAAAGCAACAAAAAGAATAAGATAAAAAGACAAAAAATACCCCCAAAATTATAATGGACATTATCCTCAATGTCAAGTAAAGAAATGAAAATAGAGGACTTTCTTGACTGGCGAGATATCAGATGGGGCTATCAGCATCATCATCATCCTTAGTGGTAGGAGATAAATAAGGCAACTCAGGGGGTTCTGGAAATGTCTGTGAGGTGTTAACTCGAGTTGCGGCTCGTATAGTTGGTGCCTTGTGCATCATTAGCTTTCGAGTTAGAAACTTCAACCAAAATAAAGAAGAAAGGACCAAACATATGGAAATAGGGCATGATGCAATCTAAAAATTGACTCCTAACTATATAAAGGAAATAATTGCAAGAAAAAAAAATGACTAAAAACATGAAAACTATAAAATAACTTGGGTTATCTCCCAAGAAGCACTTAGTTTATAGTTTTCAGTTAGACTGTCTCTAGATCTCATTACCCTAGGTTTGTTAAAATGATCACAGCCTCATTGAGGCTCCCACCACCATCAATATACACTTTCAGTCGCCTCAAACTCACTTAGCGCACAAATTCTAAAGTCTCAAGGTCATCTTTGTTTGAAAATTTAAATAAAGAAGTTGCAAAGGGCTAAAATGGTTGTTTTCTGAAATAGTTACTTTCATGCATTTGCCAACGATCTCCAATTACAATCAACTATCAAATCCCCATGAATGTTTTATCTCCTTGAGCACATTAAATGAAACGTGTTCATCTTGAACTCTCAAAATTAGCTGACCTTTCTGCACATTGATAAGAGCTCTCCCGATAGCTAAAAATGGTCGACCAAAAATTATTGAAATATTTTGATCTTTCTCCATGTCTAATATGATGAAATCTAGAAGAAAGATGAACTTGTCCACTTTCACTAGAAAATCTTTGATTATTCCCCTTGAGTACTTAATAGGCCTATTAGTGAGTTGCAGAGAGATGGTGGTTAGCTTTGCTTTTCCAAGCCCAAGTTTCTTGTATATAAATAGAGACATTAAATCAATGCTTGCACCAAGATCACATAAAGCTTTGTCAAAAAATAAATTTTCTATAGTGTAAGGAATTGTAAAACTACCTCGGTCTTTCAGCTTGGGTGGCAGTTTCTTTTGCAAAATGGCATTGCATTCCTCAGTAAGCGCTATTATCTCATATTCCTCTATTTTTCTTTTTTTGGATAGGATCTCCTTTATAAACTTGGTGTAGTTGGACATTTGCTCTAAGGAATCTGCAAAATGAATGTTAATGTGCAAATTTTTTAAAACTTAGAAAATTGCTTATCCAATTTTTATTTCTGGAAGTACTGAGAAAATGGGATATGAGGCACATATAGGAAAGAGTTGTCTGGAAACATCTTTGACCTAGGTTTCTCAGCTTCCTTGCTTGGTGTTTCATTAGACTTTGCAATTGCACTCTCCATTACCGGCTTCTTTGGATTAATGACTTTTCTTTCAAGTTTCGACAACTCCTTACCACTACGAAGAGTAATGGCATGCACATTCTCCTTGGGGTTCTTCTTAATATTACTAATCAATGAACCTCAAGGTTTTGCACTCAACATATTGGTAATCTGGCCCATTTGAACCTTCAAGTTTCAAATGGAGGCTGCTTGATTCTGAATAGAAGACTCTTGCCTCTGCAAAGTCGCCTATGTTTTTTCCATAAAATCATTTGTATTCATTATCAGTTGAGCAAGAGCATCTTCAAGAGAGACTTTAGGTGGTTGTTAAGGCTAATTTGGAGGCTGAAAATCTGATGGTGGCGGTGGTCTCACTATATTTTACTCATTCCTCTATGAAAAGTTTGGATGGTTGCGTCATCCTGGATTGAATATGTTGGAGTATAGGTGTTTTGCCGATTAGCATTCCCCACAAACTGTGCTTGCTTTGGCTGGGATGGGGCAATGGGGTTCCCAACTTGGCACTCAATACTTAGATGAGGACTATTACAAAAATTATATACCTTAATTAATGTGGGGTTCGGATTGGTAGTGAAAAAGTTAAGCTGTTGAGACAGTGTAGCAACTTAGGTAGTACTCCAAATGCATTCTTTGGCATAATTATCTCAGAAGGCCATTGATAAGCATATAAGGTCTCAAGAATTTCGTAGGCCTCCTCATGTGTCTTGTCCATAAGAGCTCCACCAGCTGCTCCATCTACTAAAGTTTGGGTTGCACAACTTAACCCTTTGTAGAATGTCTGAACTTGCAACTATTTTGGTAGACTGTGATTGGGGACCACCTCAAAAAATCCCTATACCATTCCCATGCAGTGATTTCATGTTATATTAGGCAAAGATAGTGATGTCATTCCTCATCTTTTCTATCTTAGTTGGTGGAATATATTTGGCTAGGAAAGTTTGAGCTAAGTCGGCCTACATGGTGATTGGTTCGGGTAGCAATGAGTTCAACTAGACCTTTGCTTTGTCCCTAAGTGAAAAATGGAAAAGTCGTGATTGAATGGCATCGTCGGTAATGTTATTATGCTTGAATATATCACAGATTCCAAAAAAATAGGCTATGTGCGCAATGCATTGTCACAAAGTGCCCTGTTGTTGACCCAATTGCTTGTTATGGAACATTTTTGTTAACATTTGCTACCCTTTCTTCTTCTATAGTGTCTTGTGCTAATTTGCCAAGCCTTCTCTCTTTTCCTTCTAGTTTTGTTTGCAAGTCTTTTCAATTTTGAGTCAAAAGTAATCAAGACTTTGCTTCCAAGTTTTCTTATATACCAAAGAAGAACACCTCAAAATCTAGAGCATAAATTAAAAGAAAATAAAATAAAAGTTCAAATTAAAATGAAAGATACTTGTTATTGATATTAATAAAGATAAATAGTTTCCCGCCAACAGCGCTAAAAACTTCTTGTGAATTTTTGTAAACGTAAGTGCATGTTATCATAAACAAGTAATAAAATGGATGGGTGAAGTATCATTCTCACGAAAACTTTTGAATTACTAAGTATCGATATCGGTTAGCTCTAATATTATTTGACCAATCATAATGGAGTGGTGATTAAGGTAAAGTAAGAAACTTAACACTAAACTAATCAACAAAAATAAATTAAAATTAACTTCTGTAACTTGAAGACCTAATGTTTAATATTTCATCATAATTAATCAGATTTGAACACTCAATTGTATCAATTTTAATTTCTTTTCTTAGTTGATAGTCGAGAATTCCTCAATTATTCAATAGCCTTTCCCAAGGTCTAATAATTTTTTTAACAATTGCTAACACATTATTCCTATGTGAATTAAATAATCAATAAATCATTGGGCTTTATAGATCGCAAATAAGACTACACAAACAATGCAAGCATATTCTTATCTTATATGTAATTTATAATTTTATATACATAGAACTATATATATATATATATATATATTATATATATATATATATCACCTTTCAGGTCAATATGATTAGCAAATTATTCAATTAGTGACCAAGTAATAGAAAGCATTAAAAATCATGTAGAAAACTCAATTATAGAAAATAAACCATCGATTGAATTGATAGAGAAATTCAAATCATCTTAATTAGGTTATATCAAAACCTTAGATAAGAAACTTAGCCTCCAATCATGTCAATCAAATTCATAAACAAATTTGAATTCTTGATGAAAGGTAAGTGAAAAGGAAAAGAAAAGAACAACTTTGGAATCTTGAAGAAAAAAAACCCAAATCTTGAATCTTGAATTCCTTGCTCTATTTTTCTCTTCCTTTTCTTTGTGTTTTTCAGCCAACAAAAGTCCCCAAATTCATCTTGCATGTTGCCTTTTATGTCCTTATAAAAAGAGGTTTCAAAATCCGACTAAAAAATTATGTTTTGATTTTTCACGAATTGGAGTCGTAGCTAGTCTGGACTCTTTTGTAAAATTGATCATTTTTGGCGCTAGGACTTAAGTATTTGAGGCTGCTACACCAAATAAACTGGATTAGTAGCAACTTCAGGGCCGTGACTCCAATTTCTTGAGACGTGGCTTGACTTCCGTTTTTGTAAATTTTTGTTTTATTTTCCAATTTTTTCTTCTGCTTGTCATAATTCCTACACAATTATCACAAAATGCATAAAATCGACATAAAATGCTTGAAAATAAATAAATTATTAAGAAAAAAGATATCAAATAGTTGGTATAAAACCAACTTATCAATAGTAAAAGTATTTAATTTTCATTTCTACATAAAGATTGCATTTATATTATTTATATGTAACTTATATATTTTTATATCTATATACATATGTCTTGTTTATTATTAATTTTTATATGAATATATTACATAAAAATTGTACCATATGTAAATATGTACACATAATATTACGATATTATTAATTACATATAAGACAATACATACATACAAAGAGTATGAATTATAAATAAATAATTGGGTTAGTTCCTGTAACACCCCCATTTCCTACACAACCATATATATTGTATAATATGACATGATAGAACCTGTGTGCATACATGGAATATTTTATTTTTTTGTAACATTTTAAGAAAAGCTAAATCACTTCTTACATACACAACCCTGTTTAAAATAGAAGGATCAGTATTTATATAAAAACACAACACCCACAACGACCACAATATTTACATACTTATTTACAGTAAAGTTTTAAAAGAGAAATATAGTACCAATCTTTAAAAAACATAATACACCAGACTCAAAATATAACAGCCAACAAAATAGCCCAACAGGTCGTCATCCATGTACACACTCCCTCAAACACCTGCAGGAGCTCCAACAGCCGACCAGCCAGCCAAAGATGCTTCAAGTATCATTGTACTCACCTACAATGCATAAACTATATGAGCTAACGCTCAGCAAGTAAAGATTATGCATGTCAAAGAATAATCCACAATATCAAGTCATGCAACTCAAAATGCTATGCTCACAATGCAATTTTATGCATTAAAATATTTCTCTCAAAATCATTTCTTTCTTAGGCCCCTGACCAACGCTACTATCTCATGCACTGGAAAAGAGCTCTGTATACCGCCATAATCCAATGGCCAATAATCATATAAGCATGCAAATCCATGCATACTCATACGCATGCAAATCCATGCACGCGAACCTGCAAATCCATGCATAATACCATGCAAATCCATGCATGCTTCGGTACACTAGTAGTGGTCAACAAAACATTTTCCTTTCTCTGAATCATGCCGTGCAATGCAAGATTTATCACAATGCTAGTATATGATGCATGCACGTGTTAATGACAATGCCCATGTATGTATGCTCAATGGAGAGCCCTCTACTATGCACATATGATTTATGATATTACATATAATTCACACATCTACTATGTCTATGCATTGTAGTTGCAAATGAATCTTTACTTACCTTTCACTTGGTTGGTGGCTTAGTCTAAATTTGTTTAGTATTCCTCTCCAACCTTAGATGTAAAATAGCCTGTAATATTACCCAACATCAAGCACCATTCCCAATTTGGCAAGTTGAAAGCACAAAATCTCATACTAGACCTTAAACACCAAGCTATAAGTTAACAATCAAGCTTTCACAAACTAGAACCCAATATAGCCCCTCAAATCCTCAATTTCTCATTTTAAATGCATGCAAACATCATGTAATTGAAGTATTATAACTCTAATAGCATGTACCTAATTGTTAACACTCAATAGCAACATATCAAGGTTGAAACATGCTAAGTGATCAAATGTGGCAGATTCACATTTTCATATTTTCTTGCTGTCAAGTTTAGTTGCATGATAATTTTAACATCCCTAAGCATATCCAATCACTCCCAAATTTTTACCACACTTATATAACATGTATATAAATGTAACCATATCATAGAATTGCTAAAAATCACGGATATAGCTTCCCAAGTTCAGCTCTCTTCACGACATACTGAAACAGATTGTTTCCTACCGTGACAGTTTTGCACACTTCATGACATTGATGGTTTTGGCACCCTTAAGTATATTCAATCACTCCAACATTTTCACCATACTTAGATATCATATATAAGGAGACAACCAGGTCATATTATTACCAAAATTAATGGATTTAGCTCCCTTAATTCAGTTTCCTTCACAGCACACCAAAACAGATTTTGCTATTTTGGCAGTTTGAGTGTTTCTCCAATATCATTCTCTATTTCAATTTCAAACTGATAAAACCTCATTCCAATACTCTTAACTCATATATGGTCATGTAAATGATAATAATTATAGTTTTATTCAACATACCATACACTTTTGAAGCCTAAAACACAAGAAAACAGTAAGATGGCAGTTTCTGCCACAAGTATTTCCTATTAAGTGTTTGTGATCAAAACCCCTTTCTTTGAGCACCAAAGTCTAACTAAAAACTTCCTAACACTTTTATAAGAGATATTGAAAGCTTAATAAACCATAAAACCATTCATAATAATCTGAAAAACCAAAGGCAAAACCGTAGATAAGTGTTACCTATGCAGATTTTGAGGCTAACTTGATGGTAATCACTTCTTCTTTGCTTTTATTTCAACTTGGAATCAATTTGGATCACTTGGAGACCTTAAGGTGTGTGTTTGGAAGATGAAAATGGCTGAAATGAGGATCTGGTCGTTGCTTAAGGATGAAGGGCTTGAGGTGTTAGCTTGAGATGTTAGCTTAAGCTTAATAAGAAAGCATGAGGTGGCAAGTAAATGGCAAATCTGATTTTCTCTCTTATCTTGCAGCCCTAATCTTGTGTGTCTCATCTATTTTTATTTGGTTGCAACCTATCTTAATCACCATTCATTCCCATAGGTAATTCCTACGTCCGTTCATTCGATCTCCAAACCAATTCGCATCCGATTCTTAAAGAATTATCTAGTTTGCATTTCTAAAATCATATGCACATAAGGGCTTTGTAATATGATACTTAAATCATATTATATCATGTCCAATATCCCAAGTATGCTAATTTACAAATATATACTTTTGAAATAACTTGATCAAATCAAATTAAACCGTATAAGGTTACTAGTAACACTTTTAACACTTCCAAAATTATAACCTATATATCCCATCTATATCTAATATTGATCCACCTCATTTTCTTCTTATTTCAATATAAAATCAACTACTTAGATTAAGAAATTCAATAACTAATATCATGCAAGAGCTTCAGAATTAAGTTTAATATTCAAGAATGTCGTATAAAATGAAATGAATTATGCAATGCCAATAGAAATGCAAATAGCATATAAAATTAACATGTAATGCATGAATCATATTTGGCCATGTGAGTAGTAAGAGGCTCGGGTATCACATCCTCCCCTCCTTATAAAAATTTCGTCCCCGAAATTTCACTTACCAAAAAGTTCAGGATACTTAGTTCTCATTTCATCCTCTCTTTCCCAAGTGGCCTCTTCTACTAATTGGTTTCTCCATAACACTTTAACCAATGGAATCTGTTTATTTCTTAGCTGCTTCACTTCTCGTAATAAAATCTGTACAGGCTTTTCTTCGTAGCTCAAATCTGTTTTTAATTCCACTAGTTCATTCTTCAGAATGTGAGAAGGATTAGGAATATATTTCCTCAGCATAGACACATGAAATACATTGTGTATTTGGGACATAGATGTTGGCAGATCTAGTCTGTAAGAAACATCACCAATTCTTTCAATCACCGAGAATGGGCCAATGTATCTGGACTCAATTTTCCTTTCTTCCCAAACCGCATGATGCCCTTCATTGGTGCTACTTTCAAAAACACCTGATCTCCTATCGCAAACTCCAACGCCCTTCTTCGTCGATCTGCATAACTTTTCTGTCGATTTTGGGCAGTTTGTATTCTTTGTCGAATTTGTAACACGGCTTCTGTCATCTCTCGAATTATATCTGGGCCCAAAAGTTTCTTCTCACCAACTTCATCCCAGTGTATCGGAGACCTACATTTTCTGCCATACAATGCTTCATAGGGAGCCATTCCAATGCTAGTCTGATAGCTGTTGTTGTACGAAAACTCCACCAAAGGTAGAAATTTACTCCACTGACCTTGGAAGTCTAATACACAGGCTCTGAGCATATCCTCCAATGTCTGTATTGTTCGTTCAGATTGCCCATCCGTCTGAGGATGATATGCTGTACTGAATGATAATTGTGTTCCCAAAGCTTTGTGTAAACTCCTCCAAAAAGTAGACAAAAATCTTGAATCTCTATTAGAAACAATAGACAATGGCACACCATGAAGTCTGACAATCTCCTGAATGTATAATTGGGCATAGTGATCCATGGAATAGGTAGAACATATGGGAAGAAAATGAGCAGACTTGGTCAATCTATCGACGATAACCCAAATAGCATCATGACTCTTAGTAGTCTTTGGCAAACCAGTTACGAAATCCATGGTGATCCTTTCCCATTTCCATTCTGGAATAAGTAGAGGTTGTAAAGTCCCTGCGGGTCTTTGATGTTCGGCCTTTATTTGCTGACATGTTAAACATTGCTCCACATACTGGGCGATGTTCTTTTTCATACCCGGCCACCAATAATGCGATTTCAAGTCTCTATACATCTTAGTAGCCCCTGGATGTACTGAATAAGGGGTTGAATGTGCCTCTTTTAAAATGTCTTCCCGAATGTTATCAATATTTGGCACACAGAACCGCCCTCTAAATTGTAAAATATCATCCTGAGTCATCTTGAATTCAGTAGACTTCCCTGCAGCAATATATTTTCTCATATTGATGAGATATTCATCATCTCGTTGTCCCTGTTTGATCCTATCAATTAGCGTAGGCTGAAGCGTCAGGGCTGCCAACTTTGCCTCTATTACTCCTGTCTGTAAAATCTCTATATTCATTTTCTGCAAATCATTCAGTTCCGATTTCTGAATTAAAGCCATCGCCATTGTACTTTGTGAGGATTTTCGGCTCAATGCATCAGCTACAACGTTGGCTTTACCTGGGTGGTAATTGATCACACAATCATAATCTTTTACCAGTTCTAGCCATCTTCGCTGCCGCATATTCAACTCTTCTGTGTGAAGAAGTATTTGAGGCTCTTGTGATCAGTATAGATCTCGCACCGTTCGCCATATAAATAGTGCCTCCATATTTTAAGCGCAAATACTACAGCAGCAAGTTCCAAGTCGTGCGTGGGGTAATTCTTTTCATACTCTTTAAGTTGCCTGGATGCATACGCAATTACTTTGCCATTCTGCATCAGTACACATCCTAATCCATTCTTCGATGCGTCACTGTAAATTACGAATCCTCCCGTACCTGATGGAATTGAGAGAATAGGTGCTGAAGTCAGCCTCTTTTTCAGCTCCTGGAAACTTCGCTCACACATATCTGTCCATCTAAACATCACCCCTTTTCTGGTTAATTGTGTCAATGGCATTGCAATCTTGGAGAACCCCTCCACAAATCTTCGGTAATATCCAGCTAAACCCAGAAAACTGCGCACCTCTGAAGGATTAGTAGGTTGCATCCAGTTGTTGATAGCTTCAACTTTACTTGGATCTACTGATATTCCCGCTCCTGATATAACATGTCCCAAGAATACCACACGATCCAACCAGAACTCGCATTTCTTGAATTTGGCGTATAACTGCTTCACTTTCAGGACCTCTAGTACTTGTGTTAAATGTGCGGCATGTTCTTCTTTAGTTCTGGAGTAAACTAGAATGTCATCTATGAACACAATAACAAATTTATCTAGAAATTCTTTAAATACTCTGTCATCAGATCCATGAATGCTGCTGGAGCGTTAGTCAATCCAAATGGCATCACCAAAAATTCATAATGCCCATATCTTGTACTAAATGCTGTCTTGGGATATCCTCTTCCTTTATTTTCAATTGATGGTACCCAGAGCGTAAGTCAATCTTTGAAAATATTGCGGCACCCTGAAGCTGGTCAAATAAATCATCGATTCTGGGTAACGGATACTTATTCTTAATTGTGACCCTGTTCAACTCTCGATAATCGATGCACAGTCTCATGGTGCCATCCTTCTTACGTACAAATAGAACTGGTGCTCCCCAAGGTGAAAAGCTCGGTCTGATGAATCCCTTGTCCAACAAGTCTTGTAATTGTACTTTTAATTCTTTCAACTCCAATGAGCCATTCTGTAGGGAGTTTTGAGATTGAAGATGTTCCTGGTTGTATGTCAATAACAAACTTTATTTCACGATCTGGTGGTAGTCCCGGAGATCATCTGGGAATACTTCAGTATATTCCCGTACCACTGGTATTTCACTCAGAGTTATGGGTGTTGTTCCTCAATGTTCATGACACTCACCAAGTACCCTTCGCAACCATCATCGAGTAATCGTTGTGCCTTTACTGCCGAAATCATAGGAAATCTGAAATTCTTCACAATGCTGACAAATGTGAAAGACTCTTTCCCAAAAGTTGAAATGTCACCGTCTTTTCCTTACAGTTGATAGTAGCCCCATACTTTGACAACCAATCCATGCCCAAAATAACATCATAATCATTCATATCCAGTACAATCAAATCAGCATATAATTCTCTACCTTCAACAAGTATAGCACAAGCTCTTAAAATCCGATTGGTCTGTCTAGCATCTCCAGAGGGAACTGTTACACTATAACTGATTTCTGCTACATCTGGTATTCTACCCAGCCTCTTCACGTACTCAGTGGATGCAAATGAATGCGTGGCTCCAGAATCAAATAATACAAGTGTTGGAACGCTAGAAATATAAAGTGTACCTGTTACCACCGATGGATTTGCTTCTGCATCCCCCTGGTCATGGTGAACACCTTGGCTGGTACATTCTTTTGGATGGTCTGATTCTGTTTACCTGGGCAAAATTTAGCAATATGTCCCGGTATTCCACATCGAAAACACGTCCTGGTTTCTATATAGCAGCCTCCAGTATGTCGATTACCACATTTCTGACACACAGCTTCTGGCATTGGTGCTTTTCCTTGTTCGACCCGTGGCCTCTTATTTTGACCTTCTTGTTGTTGGCCTTGTTCTCCTTGAAATTTAAATCCCGGCTTCTGTATTTGGATCGGCTTCTGCATTTGGAATGGCCTCTTTTGCCCCACAGTCCATCTCTGTCCCTGCTGTCTGAATTGCTGTCGAGCCTTATGTGCACGAACGATTCTCAATTCAGCCTGTTCTGCCACCAACGCCCTCTCAGCCACCTGTGAAAATGTCACCCCTTGAGTACCCGCCATATTCACATCCCGGTATAACTCTGGCCTCAAACCCTCCAGAAATCTCTCTACTTTCAGTACTTCAGTGCTGACCATGTGCGTAGCAAACCTGGACAGTTGTTCAAATTTACGAATATATTCCCCAACAGTCATCGCTCCTTGTCGCAGTTGTATAAACTCGTTCATCTTCATCATGCGAACTGGAGCTGTGAAATATTTGTTTCGGAATAACTCCTTGAATCTATCCCAGCTCATGGTAGTAATATCCTCTATACTGCTAATCATGTCCCACCAATGCCCTGCACTACCGCGAAGCATGAAAGTGGCACACATTACCCTCTCCTCTACTGGCACCCTGCTATACTGGAACATGTTCTCCAGGGTCCTCAACCAGTCCTCTGCAGCGGTAGGATCAATAGCATCCTCAAATGTTGGGGGATCCAGTCTCCGAAATTATTCTCCTACCATATATATATAGTCTGCCCGCTGTTGGTTTACCTCCACCCGTGGTTGCTCACCATTATCCCTCTGCCGAATCAATTGTTGAATCTGTTCGGACTGTCGTTCAATCAATTCTGTTAACCGATTAATCATGGTATCTCGATCATTAACCGGGATGGGTGTCTCATTCCTCTGTGCTCTGGCACCACCACTGCTCTCACCACGAGTTCTCACCATTTTGCAACGCTGTTTATACAAGTTTGACAACATATGGCCAATATAATTTATGAAATATGAAATGCAATATATGATAATATAAAACTTACTGGCATGGCTGCGCTCTGCAAGTTTCAAAGGTTATGTACATGGACAGTCTACAGAATCAAGACCTGGGCTCTGATACCACTCTGTAACACCCCCATTTCCTACACAACCATATATATTGTATAATATGACATGATAGAACCTGTGTGCATACATGGAATATTTTATTTTTTTGTAACATTTTAAGAAAAGCTAAATCACTTCTTACATACACAACCCTGTTTAAAATAGAAGGATCAGTATTTATATAAAAACACAACACCCACAACGACCACAATATTTACATACTTATTTACAGTAAAGTTTTAAAAGAGAAATATAGTACCAATCTTTAAAAAACATAATACACCAGACTCAAAATATAACAAGCCAACAAAATAGCCCAACAGGTCGTCATCCATGTACACACTCCCTCAAACACCTGCAGGAGCTCCAACAGCCGACCAGCCAGCCAAAGATACTTCAAGTATCATTGTACTCACCTACAATGCATAAACTATATGAGCTAACACTCAGCAAGTAAAGATTATGCATGTCAAAGAATAATCCACAATATCAAGTCATGCAACTCAAAATGCTATGCTCACAATGCAATTTTATGCATTAAAATATTTCTCTCAAAATCATTTATTTCTTAGGCCCCTGACCAACGCTACTATCTCATGCACCGGAAAAGAGCTCTGTATACCGCCATAATCCAATGGCCAATAATCATATAAGCATGCAAATCCATGCATACTCATACGCATGCAAATCCATGCACGCGAACCTGCAAATCCATGCATAATACCATGCAAATCCATGCATGCTTCGGTACACTAGTAGTGGTCAACAAAACATTTTCCTTTCTCTGAATCATGCCGTGCAATGCAAGATTTATCACAATGCTAGTATATGATGCATGCACGTGTTAATGACAATGCCCATGTATGTATGCTCAATGTAGTTGCAAATGAATCTTTACTTACCTTTCACTTGGTTGGTGGCTTAGTCTAAATTTGTTTAGTATTCCTCTCCAACCTTAGATGTAAAATAGCCTGTAATATTACCCAACATCAATCACCATTCCCAATTTGGCAAGTTGAAAGCACAAAATCTCATACTAGACCTTAAACACCAAGCTATAAGTTAACAATCAAGCTTTCACAAACTAGAACCCAATATAGCCCCTCAAATCCTCAATTTCTCATTTTAAATGCATGCAAACATCATGTAATTGAAGTATTATAACTCTAATAGCATGTACCTAATTGTTAACACTCAATAGCAACATATCAAGGTTGAAACATGCTAAGTGATCAAATGTGGCAGATTCACATTTTCATATTTTCTTGCTGTCAAGTTTAGTTGCATGATAATTTTAACATCCCTAAGCATATCCAATCACTCCCAAATTTTTACCACACTTATATAACATGTATATAAATGTAACCATATCATAGAATTGCTAAAAATCACGGATATAGCTTCCCAAGTTCAGCTCTCTTCACGACATACTGAAACAGATTGTTTCCTACCGTGACAGTTTTGCACACTTCATGACATTGATGGTTTTGGCACCCTTAAGTATATTCAATCACTCCAACATTTTCACCATACTTAGATATCATATATAAGGAGACAACCAGGTCATATTATTACCAAAATTAATGGATTTAGCTCCCTTAATTCAGTTTCCTTCACAGCACACCAAAACAGATTTTGCTATTTTGGCAGTTTGAGTGTTTCTCCAATATCATTCTCTATTTCAATTTCAAACTGATAAAACCTCATTCCAATACTCTTAACTCATATATGGTCATGTAAATGATAATAATTATAGGTTTTATTCAACATACCATACACTTTTGAAGCCTAAAACACAAGAAAACAGTAAGATGGCAGTTTCTGCCACAAGTATTTCCTATTAAGTGTTTGTGATCAAAACCCCTTTCTTTGAGCACCAAAGTCTAACTAAAAACTTCCTAACACTTTTATAAGAGATATTGAAAGCTTAATAAACCATAAAACCATTCATAATAATCTGAAAAACCAAAGGCAAAACCGTAGATAAGTGTTACCTATGCAGATTTTGAGGCTAACTTGATGGTAATCACTTCTTCTTTGCTTTTATTTCAACTTGGAATCAATTTGGATCACTTGGAGACCTTAAGGTGTGTGTTTGGAAGATGAAAATGGCTGAAATGAGGATCTGGTCGTTGCTTAAGGATGAAGGGCTTGAGGTGTTAGCTTGAGATGTTAGCTTAAGCTTAATAAGAAAGCATGAGGTGGCAAGTAAATGGCAAATCTGATTTTCTCTCTTATCTTGCAGCCCTAATCTTGTGTGTCTCATCTATTTTTATTTGGTTGCAACCTATCTTAATCACCATTCATTCCCATAGGTAATTCCTACGTCCGTTCATTCGATCTCCAAACCAATTCGCATCCGATTCTTAAAGAATTATCTAGTTTGCATTTCTAAAATCATATGCACATAAGGGCTTTGTAATATGATACTTAAATCATATTATATCATGTCCAATATCCCAAGTATGCTAATTTACAAATATATACTTTTGAAATAACTTGATCAAATCAAATTAAACCGTATAAGGTTACTAGTAACACTTTTAACACTTCCAAAATTATAACCTATATATCCCATCTATATCTAATATTGATCCACCTCATTTTCTTCTTATTTCAATATAAAATCAACTACTTAGATTAAGAAATTCAATAACTAATATCATGCAAGAGCTTCAGAATTAAGTTTAATATTCAAGAATGTCGTATAAAATGAAATGAATTATGCAATGCCAATAGAAATGCAAATAGCATATAAAATTAACATGTAATGCATGAATCATATTTGGCCATGTGAGTAGTAAGAGGCTCGGGTATCACAGTTCCATCCCTTCTACTCTTGTTGAAAATTTCACTTTACCCCCCTTACTCTCAATTGTCTCACTTTACACGCTTGTACTCTCATTCTATTTTCATTTACCCCTTGTATTCTCATTGTCTCCCTTTACCCTCTGTACTATTAAAAAATAACCAAATTGCCATTACTTAATATTTTTGCTGGAATTACTTCAAAATATTTTAATATTATTATATTTGTATTTATGTTCTAATAGCATTTTCAACTTGATTAATTAATACTTAACATGAAATTCTATTAAAATTTTATTGTTATTAAATTTTCGTAGTTATTTTTTAATTCAACATAGTTCCTACTAAATTAGTACACAGTAGAATACTTTTTATTAACTAATACACTTTACTTATGAATGTTCTACTCATTATATATTTAAAGAATATATAATGTAATTCTATTAATATTTTATTAAACAAGTAAAATATTAGTAATAATTTTTTTATTATTAATGAAAATTATCATACGTTCATAGAAACTATGTTATATACAAAATTACTCATTATCATCAAGTAGTAGTAATAAAATCAAATACTAAAGTGATATGAAAACACTATGTGGAAGCGATTGGAACATGCATTTAAATTTGAAGTAGTGGTTTTATTTTGAACTTGAAATTTAATGTAGTATCTATTAAATAATGATAATTCAAATATTCATAATTTATTTAATATTATTAAATTAAACTTAAAAATACTTTTTTTGTATTTAACATTATTTCTATAAAATTTTGATAATTTCATTAATAATAAAATATTTGTTACTATTATTTTACATATTTAACAAAATATTATCTAGAATTATATTATAAATTTTTCATCTTTATGATGAGTAGAAAATTTATAATTAAAATATAATAGCTAATAAAATATATCTTAAGTTATAGAAATTTAACAGGATCTATGTTAATAAAAATATAGCCATAAAATTTAAGTACAAAATTTATTTCAATGAATTTAATGTTAAGTGTTGATAATAAATACAAGTCTACTAATTTTAGAATATTTTAAAATATTTCATTATAAATAATAGGGCAATTGAGTTACTTTTAAGAGTATAAGGGATAAAGTAAGATAATGAGAGTACAAGGGCTAAAGTGAGACAGAATAAGAGTACAATAAAGTAAAGTGATACTCAATAAAAATAGAAGGGGTAAAGTAAAATTGACTCTGAGTAATTATATGATAGGAGAGCATAGAGAAATAAATTCACATCCTGATAGGAGAATATTAAAGATTTATTTTGTTATAGTAGAGTAGATTGATTATGAATTCTACTATACAAAGTAAGGACGTGCAATAGTAACATATTTGGACAAGTTCACTAAAATTTAGTGTCTTCTCCTGATATAAAAATTATACATGATTTTTAAATCTGTGTACTATATTTGATAATAAAACTAGAATATGGAATTGTGATAATCATGACACATTATATATAAGTCTAAAACTCCAAAAGATATGAAGCTAAATTCCTTAATCGTTTCATACAAACTCGTTACTGGAGCATATGTCAAAGATCTTTCCAAAATAGACAAGGTAAATGCTCCAGTTCCTGATGTTGCTCCGCGTGCTCAACCCGATGTACAACATCACCAACTTTTTTGGTTCATTTGGAATATGAACTGGCTAATATTCAAAGGCAGATGTAATTCTGGAATGCCAAAGAAACTGAAGTTCTTCAACTGATTAGAGAACAACAATAGTCTGCACCTGCACCCACTAAGTAGCAAAATACTCCTTCTTCAAGTTCTGATGATCTATCTTTGTACTTTTTTGCTCAAAAAGGGGAAGAAATTAGCAGAGCAACAATAGTAGACACGAAAAGGGAAACAGACACACAGAGGGAGTCTGATGATGATGCACTTGTATCTGAGGATGAGGAGGCAACAAGGAGGAAGAGGAAGAAGATGTTGAGGAGGAAGCAGATGATGAAGATTAAGGAAGTGATGATGGGATGCTAATGAGGAAGGCGGTGATAAGATGATAACTGATCATCACTATTTTCTACTTTAACTTTGCAAACATTTTACTTTGATTTTTAAATTAGTGGTGTATCACTCCAAACGATCATTTTGCTTCCTTCTCTATTTTTTTGGATATTACTGCTTTTCTTGGTACTTGTTGCATGCAGGGGAGTAGTACCAGTGTGATTTGTCTTTGATGTGATAATTATAGTGTTGCAACACTGATGTGCCAACACAATGGTACTATTGATAATTTGAATTATAAAAACCTGCATTTTATTTAGAGGGAAAGTTGAAGTTGATTTTGACCAAAAATAACAAAATAAAGAATGATATTATATAAATATTGGAATTTATTGAAACTGTTACTTTGTACAGTAGATAAGTGTTGCAACATTGATGATACAGGGTTTAATAAGTTAATTGTTTAAATTTTATTTAATTTGTGTAGGTTTCTATAATTCAAGGATTTTGGAAATACTTATTTTAAGTATGTTGCGAGATCAAATTAGAGATAAATGTGCTTAAATTCAAAATATTCTTGATTTGGTTTGATAATGAACGAGAAGATCTTGGAGGATTTTCAAGATAAGGAAAAAAATCAAGATAATGATGAAGTCAAGATCTTGGAGGATCTTTGAGGGGATTTGATTGGTATATTTGAGCTGCATAAAAAGCAAGTTTCTACCTTGATGGAATATGTGGATGAACTATATAGTACCACAAAGTGATTCAAGTGTGAAACAACTGCACTCATAGTCATTATTCAGGAAAAGAAGGTGAAAGGTTTTTGGGAGATGACAACATCAGTCATTTAATGAGTTTAAAGTTGGAGGGAGTCTAGCAGTACTGATTAAAGTAAAGGAAGCTAGCAGAAACAACTAATTGGTGGATTGCAAAAAATGTTCTTCAATTCGAGAGGGAGTTTTTAAATTGATTTAATTCTATATATTGTATTATGTATAATTGATACTAATTAGTGATTCTTTCTTTTGTGGGCGACCTAGTATATGTAGGATGCTTTGTATTTGAAGCAAGTAAAAAATTATTATGTTCATTTCATATTTTTATTGCATATTTCAACTAAATATTATAACACTATTAACAACATTATCAAGTTGATGTTACAACACTAAGGATTTAAGTTTAACTAAACTAGGCAACATATTCTATCAGAATTGGTGGTTGAATCAATTGAATTTAGTTAACTTGGTTAATGAATTGAAATTGGTGAACGGTCATGGCATGTAGCTTCTGGGGATGATTTTTACTAATTTTAAGTCTTTAGAACCTTTGTTTTGTACATACTTTATGATTTGATGATAATGGGGTTTGTAGAATAATATTTTTACTATTAACCGCTTTTGGGGTTTGTAGAATAATATTTTTAAATTATATACATATTTGGGCGGCAGTAACAGAATGCAATGAATTGGGGAAATTCAATAATTTGATGATTTGAATCCTAATTAAAAAATTATTATGTCTTCAATTTCTTTATTAAGTAAAATTATAGTGAACGCAAATAATTGGATTGTTAGACTAACATACAAATAGTTGAAGTAAAAAGTTTTATAGGCTTACTGGCTTTATATTCTTATTAGAATTTGTTTGAACTGAGTAAAGCGAACTTGGATATTTGGGAGTTCGCAGGCATTGGAGTTGAGATAAGTGACTTTTCACTTTTCTAGTTATATAAATTCATATATGTAGTATTTTTGGCGTATGTGTGTAATTTTTACAACTTGAATTAAGAGAGCTTATATATGTAAATTTCAGAAAATGTGAAAACTGTTTGAGTTTTTTAAATTTTAAAAACAAAAATTTTTATTGTGTTGAAATGTGGTTTGAAAATGTGGGTATTGTGGAGGTGTTTGTAAAATTCATAATTGAGACTATATATTATTGATTATTTCTTAATAGATAAAAGACAAGCAAGACTCGTTGAATTTGAGAGCTTAGTCAATGACCCAGTGCAGGGAGATTATGTCTACACCAAAACCTAGTATAGGGGGTTGGGGGTGTTAAACTTATCCCTGACTATGGTGTCTGATATGCTTAGTTTTTTTTGTGGTAGATTTTATATGGAGATTAGGTGGTTCACCAATTTTAAAATAATCGTTACCTTCTTATCTAATCATTAATATTCTTTTTGGAGCTTATGTGATTAATTTAATGTTTTCTCACAAAAAAATGTATTATTACTTTTTCTTACTTGCTTGATCCACTTAATTGGGTGTTGGGTTAATTACTGGATTATCGTGTTCATAATTCTCTTGACATTTTAGCTATCGAAACTTAGTACCTTGGGAGAATACTCTTGCAGTACGAGAAGTTTATGAAAGGAGTTTGAATATTTTATTTTATTTGTAAGAAGCACGTTGCACATGATTCATATAATTTTTTAAAATTATTATATTATTAAATCACTAAAATATTAGAAGGTATTTTCTTACTTATATAGAGGCATATTGTTAGATAATCTTAAATCAATGTTGATAATAAATAGAATTTAATGTAATTAAATGAAGAAAAAATAAAAAATGAAGGATAATTAAAAGTAAATAGAATTAAAATCACTGCACATGTTTTTATAAAAAAATAGAACAAAATTTAAAAATATTTTATTTAAAATGTATTTAACATTTACAGCAAAAGTCATGCTCCATTAATCTTAAATCAATGTTGATAATAAATAGAATTTAATGTATTTAAATGAAGAAAAAATAAAAAATGAAGGATAATTAAAAGTAAATAGAATTAAAATCGGTACAAATGTTTTTATAAAAAAATAGAACAAAATTTAAAAAGATTTTATTTAAAATGTATTTAACATTTATAGCAAAAGTCATGCTCCATTAAAATTACACCTTAAAAAATATAAAAATTAGACATCAATATGATATTTATGACAAATCTTAAGTAACAAAATAATTTAACATAACAAAATAAAAATCTAATATGAAAGATAGAAACAAGAATTAAAATTGAATAGAATCTAAAAATATATATAAGCCACTATAAAAAAAATATTAGAAGAACTTTATTTAATAGTATCGATTTTACATCACTTGGGTATACTTTAAACCATTTGTTAGTTTAAACCTCAAGAGATGTGGATTCATAACCCTAATTTCAAGTTTTATGATAAAAATATCTATGTGGTTGTTAATGTAATAAAAAAATAAATAAAAATATAATTTTTTATAGATCTTCTATATTTTAATTTTAATTTTAATTTTTGGTTATATTTCTTTTAATTTTATTGAAAGGAATGAGAGACAGAGAGAAAATGAAGTGAGCAAGGGGAGTAAGTAAGCAAATATGATTAGCGTTTATATATTTTTTGGATTAGTTAATAATTATGAATGATCTTGTATTTGATTTTGGCAAAAAAATAATTTAGTTTACTGAAAGTTTTTTATTAAATGTGATACTTTATATTTATTTTTTAGTACTTTCTCTTGATTAACTATGAATATTTTAACTAAAAAAATTAAATATTGCTACAAATTGTTGAAAAAAGTATTTATCAATTTTTAGCATGTGAAATTGTGATTTAGTCATGTATAATGCATCTTATGCAAAAAAATCAAGTAAGAAGAAGACTTCCCTAGCCATCAAAATTATACAATGGATGATTAATGTGACCATAAATTTATTTAAGAACTTATTTAGTTATATTACTATTTCTTTTTAAAATTATCATTGAATTTTGTTCTTTAATTTTTTTTTATTCATGCATATCGATCTATACTTAAAATAAAATATAAAGAAGTACCTTGGAAGGTTTCGTTTTAATAAATTTAGTAATGAAACATAAGAGATTGAAATAATAATACACTTTGCAACTAAAGTTTTGTGAGGTGAGATACAAATTATGATTTGCGAAAGTTATAATAAATCCTTATTTAGAGTTTAAATCTATTTTCTTTTTAAAAGTTTTTGAACGTTCACCTCATTGATTAAACCTAATTAAAATAAAAAAAGAGAAGAATACACAACAAAAATAAAGCAAATATTTCTCTTATTCTATCTACTATTTTCTTAAATCACAGTATTTTAAAATTAAATTGAAAATCTCTTTGAAGATTTTTTAATATTACACCATAATACTTTAACTTAATTAAGGTTATTTGAATTCACCTCTTATGAGGTTTGTAATTTTACTAAAACATCTTAGTAGTCCCATTATGTCAATTTTTTTAAAAAAATTATTTTTACAAACAAAAAGAACATAACCTAACATGTATGAAAATAATCCCATCATTTCCTTTAAAAGTCATGTTTTAAAAAACAATATAAAAAAAATAAACCATTTGAAACTCTCTTCGGTTGGATACCAAATACCTTAATTTAGTAAACAATAAAATCATATATAGTTTTCAAAAAGAAATAGGAGACCAAAAAGTAACAATTACAATCACAAATAGTAACAATTAATTTTTATATTTAAGAAAAACTTTGCAAACACTAAAGATTTTAAAGTAAGTACTTTAAAATAAAAAATAACTCATTATATCCTCTTCTTCAATAGTCAAAGAGAATATACTAATCCAGATATGAGAAAAAATGAATACTAATTAAAAAAAAACATAGTTTTCAAAATGAATAAATTATTAAAAATAAGTAAAAGATCAAAATTATAGCTCAAGTATATTTACTTAAGGAAATTTTTAAACTTAATTTTTATAAGTTTGAAATATATATAATTTTTAGATCAAAATTTAGATTATAAGGTTTACTAAGATACAAAATATATGTTATTATTTATTTATGAAAAAAATGCATATGAAAATAACTCATTTTGATTATTTTTTCAAAAGTGTACGTTGTACTATACTATTAAAGATGTTATTAGAAATTAAATTTGAGTTTTTCATTTTCTTATAAAAATTATAAAATTGTAAGTTTGTGAACCATTATAATTATAAAATTTTAATTATTCTTTATATATAAAATTAATATATATTTTTTTGTCGTTGAAAAGACTATAAAATTTAAAATTTGACCTCATTCATTTCTTTTCTTTATCAATGATTTATTATAATCATAACTACCAATTAATTTTTTAAAATTATGATTTTTTTCAAAAATAAAAAGATTGGTACCTTGATCTTGAAATCAATTTCTCTAAGAATTTTTGATTAAATAAAGGGATGTAGCTGGCAAAGATTCAAACCTCAATGTGCAAATAATCCTTATACTTAGTATGCATGATTTAACATAGTAAAGTTTAAGGCTAAATTTATTACGTGAATTTTACCGTGAATGTCATATTAGTATCTAAATTAATATATAGTTAAGTAATACTTGACTTTGCTGTAAATGCCAAATTGTTATATATTAAATAAAGTTCTAAATTGGTAGAATATAGACACTTTTATACTCTAAATTGTTACATAGTGACTTTTTCTTATTTTATCTATCATTTTTTCTTTTTAAATTTCAATATTTAAAAATTAAATTTAAATCTCTTCTAAGATTTTATTAACAATCATGTAAATATGATTATCAAAACACATGAACTTAAGGTTATTTGAATCCATATTTTCTGATGTTTGTAATTTTAGTAAAATATCTATCTAGCCCTATTATGTCAAAAATTACAAAAAAGAATTGTACTTAAAAACAAAAAAACCTAACCTAACATATATGACAATAATCTATCATTTTAGTTAAAATTCAGATTTTAAAAAAATATATAAAAAAGTGATAAGCCAAAATTCAAAATTTGAAACTCTCTTTGATTGAATACCAATTAATTTAATTTAATAAATAATAAAACTATATATAGTTTTGAAGAAAAAAAGGAGACCAAAATTTTAATTTTGAGGCAATAATCAATAATTTTAAATTTTAAATCTCTCTTAGATGTATACCAAATATTTTTAATTAATAAATAATAAAACTATATTTAGTTTTAAAAAAGAAATAGGAGACCAAATTTTTTATTTTGAGGCAATCATCAAAATAATTATAAATAGTAGCGATTAACTTTTAAATTTGAGAATAACTTTGGAAAAGTCAAAGTTTTTTAAATGAACATTTTAAAATTAAAAAATAACTTAAATTAAATTCTATCATCATGAATAATTAAAGAAAATAGCTAATTCAGATTTGAGAAAATAATAATATTAATGAAAAAAATAAAGATTTTTAAATGCATAAATTATTATAATGAGGTAAAAGATCAAAATTAAAGTTCAAGTATATTTACTGATGGAAATAATATAAATTAATTTTTAGATGTTTGAAATATATGTAATTTTGAAAATACTAAGTGAGGGTCGTCTTTTAAAATGCATAATCATAAAAAGAATGTTAGACTAAAATCTAAATCATGAGGTTTAATAATATATATAATTTTGTATTAATATTTATCTATGAAAAGAATGCATCTGAAAATAACTCCTTTTGATTTTATTTTCTAAATGTGTATATTATATTATACTATTAAAGATGTCATTTGCATTTAAATTTGAGTTTTTCATTTTCTTATAAAAATTACACAGTTGTAAATTTGTGAACCATATATAATTATAGAATTCTAATTATTCTTTATATGTAATAATTAATATATGCTATTAAGTCGCTGGAGAGATTTTAAAATTTAAAATTTGATCCTATTCATTTATTCTTTTATAAAATTATTTACAGTAAAAGATAGCTATAAATTAGTTTTTCAAAAGTTACGCCATTTTTTAAAAAATAAAGGGAAATAGTGCTTTAATCCTTAAATAAATTTCTCTTAGAATTTTTTATCAAATAAGGGGATGTGGTTGTTAAAGATTCAAACCTGAAAGTGCAAATAACTCCTTAAACTTATTATGCATAATTTAACATAGTAAAGTTTAATGCTAAATTTGTTAAATGAATTTTATTGTGAATGGCATATTAGTACTTGAATTAATATAATTTAAGAAATACCTGAGTTTTGTCGTAAATATCAAATTATTACATATTAAATGAAGTTCTTTTAGTTTTTCTTCTTACAATAGCACATGTACACTTTTAGACTTTATCCAATTTAAATTCTTGTTTCTATATTTCTTATTATAATTTATTTTGTTAAATTAGATTATTTTATTACCTAAATTTTATCATAAATGTCAATTGATACCTTAGTTTTTATATTTTTTAAGCGTGTAATTTTTAAGTGACACCCGAATTTTACTGTAAATATTGAATTGATATATATTGAATAAAAATATTTTAGCTCTTCTTCTAAATTTCTTAAAATTACATTCATACCAATTTTTTCTACTTACTTTTAATTTTTACTTTATTTTTTTATTTTATGTTTCATTTGGTTAAATCAAACTTTATCCATTGGTAACATAGATTTAAGTTTTTCTAACGATATACTTTCATATAAGTAAGAAATAAAATTTTTATGATAGAATATAAAAGATTGATATCATGATATGCTTTGAAAAATAATATTAATGTTGAAACTAAATTTTATGAGGTGCAGCATAAAATAAGATTTGTAAATGTCCTAACACAATTTGTTTGCACTTTATTCTTCTTCTTTTCTCAAATTTTTTTCTATTGATAAAGCCTAATTGAAACAAAATATGCCAAGAAAATATAATACAAATATAGTAAATATTTCTCTTGTCCTCTCTACTCTTTTTTTAAAACCTTCACATTAAAAATTAGTTTTCTAGGTCTGTTTTTTAATTTTTTATTTGAGTAATATAATTTAATTTTTTAATATGTTGATATTATTTAATCTAATTTATATTCTCATAATTATTGAATTTATTTCATAGAAAGAATGTATCATGAAAAAATTATTAAATTGTTGATTAAATCTAAATTAGATGTAAAAGGTTGAAGGATATATCCATCATTATAATAAAAAAATAGATAAAGATTAATAAAACATCTTAGATACCAAAAAAATAAAAATGAGTATGAATAAAAAGCAATCTTATACCAATTACTTTTTATTTAGCATCAAAGCTCTAGAATTAACTTATTTCTTATTTCTTATTTTTATTTATACTATAACTTCATCTTTTCTTTCTCTAGAATTATAATAATCATTTATCGATTGAAGAGAAAATATCATAAAATTAACATACATATGTGCCTAATACTTAACTTTAAAGGACCATAATTTTCTTATATGATTTCTCTATATATGCTTTTGAAATATAGTTGGAAGCTTTCGAAATCTAGTTTAATATGTTACTATATTTATTTGAAAACTTGAAGTATTCAAAGAGTTATGATGGAAAAAAGATTGAATTCTAGTTTTTGAAAAAGAATTTGAGATATAAAAGGACACTTGAAATTATATTCAAATTATATTATTAAAAATAATTAAAGTTTAATTAAACCCTCATTTTTTACTATTTAATACTTATTCATTAGGGTTATATTAAGTATCTCAAAATTTTCTAGAAACCTTTTCAGTCATTCACATTTTGATAGATAGAATAGATATAGATATAGATAAAAATTATTTTAAAATAATTTGATAGGATGGATTTTAATATTGAGAATATATTATCTTTATGCGACCCATTAGACACAAATAAGCTTATGTTTGGGGATGTTTACACAATTTATTTTTATTTTATCAGGTAGATTAGTGTTAAAATTCTTGGTATTTAATTGATGAATTACATTGATTTATAAATTTTTGTAACGATTTTGAGATATAGATGCTATATACCAATATTTAATATTGGATTATACTGAAACAATTAGATTAGTGTTGCACACACTTGAGAATAACTTTGTAGCTACCTTTTTAACAATGAATATGAGTTGGGGGTTATTGGTTGATTCTCTTTATGTATCATTCATTTCTCCCGATGATGGGCACGTGGAATTATGGGCGATGACAAATAAAAAAATGCTGATTGCCAAGCATCTCGGAGTAAGCTCTATAATGTTGAAACAATGACTACGATGATTGAACATAGTGGAAGGTTATGGTCGAGGGCCAATATAAAATGATAAATTATATTGAAAATGAGAAAATGTTAAGGGTAAAGTACAAAATTACCCTTGAGGTGTGACCTATTTATAAAAATTCTATTTATCTTTTCAAATTACAAGTACCCCTACAGTTAACAGGCATCCAAAAACCATTACATAAGTCAAAAAATGTCTATTTTATCAATGCTATTAAATTAAATTAAAAAAAAAGAAAAAGTTGGAAAAAAAAAAGGTAAACAAACAATTTTGCCCTTTCTTATTCTTTAAGAATTAATTTCATCTCCTTCATCATGATTCGCCGATTCATAATTTGTACCCACACTGAAGATAGATGAGAAAGATTCGGAGTGAGTCAAGGATGAAAGTCACCAAAAGAATATTCATAAGTTAAGAAAATAGTTCATTGAAGTACCTAAGTGGAAAACTCTCACAAACATCATTTCAATCTTGATTCGTTTTCTATTAGGATTACTTTATTTTACAAAGTCGAATTAACAAATAAATTAAAAAAAAAAAATCAAATCGCAGACAACTAATCCGTATAATACGGAAAGTAAAATCATAAGAAAAGAAAATACGAAAGGTCAATCCCTTACAATCACGAAAGTAAATGGTAATTGTCTTGAAAGGCTTTCAAAGAAAACAAGGATAGACAAATTCTCACGATTCAAGAAAGTTAACAGCGATTTATTATCTTAAAAATAGGCAAGTAATTTGCCCTTTATTTGCATAGCGTTTATTTAGTAACAACATAGTGAAATTGGCAAATTATTAGACTTGCCTCTTGCTCAAATCAATCAACGTGTTGAAATTGACAAATTTAAAAGCTTTCCTTACTGACATTGTTTTCTTCCCATCTTACATTGCAATATAATATAATCAAGCTGAATCCAATGAATCAACCCATTAAGAGCAAAAGGAATAAAACCAAAAAAACCAAACCCCATCTCACCCCCTACCCCCAGCCCATACCTATCTTCCCCGCCGGCTAGAATCGCCACCCTAGCCGTGACTCACCATTGCCTCAGCCGCCAGCCCCACTGCTACGGTTGGGGTCCTGTACAAACCCTAAACTAGCCCCGCTAAGGTCTCGCTATTGTTGGGAAGAGGAAGAAAGAGGTGGCGGAAAAGACGTCGGGAGTAGGGGAAGAGGGAAGAAGCTAAGGCGATAGCAGAAGAGAGAGGGAAGGGGTCGGGGTGGGTCTGGCGCGATGATGGTAATGGTAGGTTGTCGTTGAGGGGTGGTGGAGGGTGGAGGGTGGGGGTGGGGGTGGGGTGGGTGGAGGTTAGGGGAAGACATAGATGTTTTCTTTTTTCTTTATTTTTTGTAAAAAATGAAATTATTTTAAATTTTTGTAATTTAAAAAATTACATAAATATATTTAGTAAGCTATTTTTATTTTTTTGATTTATTGAATTTAAGTATACTTTTTAATTTTTTAAATGTCAAAGTTTATTAACATTTAAGTTCTTGTTTATATTTATGATAAATAAATTAAAATCATTAAAACTATAGTAAATTTGTAGTGCAAAATTGTTCTATTTACTTAGATTTTGATTTATTGTTAATAATAACAAAAAATATACCAATTAATTAGTATTGCCATTTATTAAAAAAATATGAAAATATACTTGAGGAAGTTTGAACAACAAAGTAAGTATATTTTGACAATAAAAATAAAAAAATCTTTAAAAGAATCAAAAGGAAATATAAAAAACTAACATAATTAATAAATATTTAAAACTGTAAAATAATAACCCTAAACTACAATATTTAACTTTTAACAATTACATCCCTATAAAATTCAAAACATTACATATACCCCAAGGGTATTTTTTTCGATACATTTTGTGAACAGTAGCATGGGGGGAAAATTGGACTTTCATATTATTTTTTTGGATGACGTCAGTGTTTTTTATTAGGGAAACTAACAATAGGTGTAATTTGTAAAACAGATGCAAACATTAAGGGTATTTTTTGTAATTACCAAATATTAAGTGGATTTTTTTAAATAAGACGAACCTCAAAGATATTTTTACAATTTACCAAATTTTTATGCATGATTGGCGAACAACATTCATTTTATATGATCCAGTCACCCGAAGTGAGATTTTTTTCCATCTTGTGGAGAACTCAAACCTCAAGAGCCTGAGGGCTTTATTGTGTTTGCAAGTAGTTCCTCATGTACCATGATTTATTTCGCTGAAGGATACCTTGAATATACAAGAAGAAAGTGTGAAGATTTTGAAGGCTTGCTCAAGGTGAATGGAATATCTGTTAATTTTTCATACTTTTCGCTTGCCTGATTGAGCTAATTTGCCATATGAAATTGCAATATATGGCATGCATGTTGGCTTTTTATTCGTATGCACTATCAAGTCCTATAAATGTTTGATGTGCATGTGGTTTAACTCATTGAGATTCAGATTTAAGGTGAAATTAATTCCTATTTATTATTCTATGCAATTTCTCCAAATTTCAGTTGTTTCGTTAGATTGCAAGCAATCAAACAACAGTTCAACTTGCCAAACTTATTTTCAGTTTGAATATGAGCAACGCATGCTTTATTACTTCCACTTGTGGGTATATATTTCAACAAACAACCACATTATTTAACTATTTTTTTGTCATCTTTGTTGCACATGCTTAAACCCAAAGGGTTACATAGTAATTAATTTTGAAGACTTATGAACTAAATTATGGCATTGTCTTCGAAACTATCGTGTTAGGAGTATTTATTACAAATCGTGATGGTTGTTAAGACTCGAAAAGGACATTATTAAATGATCTAATATTTTTACTACTAGAAAAACCAGAGTATTTGTCTTTTTAATTGTGAAAAAACATTACATGAAATAGCCAGAAGTACTTTAATCATTCCTCTTATGCTTGTCTTTCTACATTCGGCTTTCGTTAGAGAAATTCAGAGTTTGTCCCACATCCTCTTTTCACAAGTTTTCCAAAGTAAGAGGATTATAAAGAGATTTGATAGAATCTGTTGTCCATTTTTAATTAATTTTAACTTATAATCCTTGGTGTTTTATGAAGTGTTGTAACATCAACTGATTAATCTTGTTAATCAATGTTGTAATATCTAGTTAAAATACACAGCGAAAATAAAAAAATGACTTAAGAAATTTATACGTGTTTTAAGTACAAAGTACTCTAAATGTACGAGGCCACTCCTAGATGAACAAACAATCCACTAATTAATATTAATTTTACAAAATACAACTTATGAAATTAAATCAATTTCAAGACTCAATTTTTAAATAAAAGATATTTTTTTGTATTCCATTAATTAGTTGTTTCTGCAAGCTCCACTCAATTTTAATCAGCACTCAACTTTAATCAGCATCAGTGGACTTCCTCCAACTCTGAATTTCTTTAGATAGTTGATGCCCTCCCGAAGACCTTTGACCTTCTTCTCATAAAGAATGTATATGAGTAATTAGCATTGTTGGAGGTACTGAACTTCCTCCAACTCTGAATTCCTTTAGATAGTTGATGCGCTCCCGAAGACCTTTGACTTTCTTCTCATAAAGAATGTATATGAGTAATTAGCATTGTTGGACTCCCTCCAACTTTGAACTACTTCATATGGCTGATGCAATTATCTACCGAAGACTTTTCACCCAACTCTGAATTCCTTTAGATAGTTGATGCGCTCCGAAGACCTTTGACTTTCTTCTCATAAAGAATGTATATGAGTAATTAGCATTGTTGGACTCCCTCCAAATTTGAACTACTTCATATGGCTGATGCAATTATCTACCGAAGACCTTTCACCTTCTTCTCCCGAAGAATGTATGAAAGTGTAGTCGCCTCACACTTTGAATCACTCAGTGACACTATATACTTCATCCACTTAGTTTCTTCAATGTAGAGTGTTGAATATATACAACACCAATCTGGAATATCCCTCCAAATCTGGCTTTGGTTGCTGTATAAAAGGATAAGTCAAATTTGTTGATTTATTTCCTTATCTTGAAAATCTTCCAAGATCTTCTCTTTTTTATCTTACCAAATCAACAATATCTTGAATTTTAGCATGTTTATCTCAATTTTAATTCTGCAGCATACTCCAATATAAGTATCTCGAAAGTCTTTAAATTATGAAAATATGCACAGATTAAATAAAATTAATTTAAATAATTAAGTTATTAGTCCTGTACCGATAGTGCAATACTTCTTGCAACACCTGTCTACTGTGCATAATGATAATTTTCATAAATTTCAATACTTAGACATTAACAAGATTAATTACCAACAAATGGTGGAATGACTCATTGTACCAGGATTTTAATTTTTTTTGTTGAAATTGAATACTTAAGATGGGTTGAAGATTTTCCAAAATTAAGGCAAAAATCTAGCATGAAAAAGGAATAAATTTATTTACTCTAGAGAAGGAAACCTTTAAGAACATGCTGAGTAGCTTCCAGACTAAGTTCAATTAATTTGGTAATTAAGTTTGGTTCTCATATCTTTTGCGGGCCAAGATACCAAGAAAGTGAACAGTAATGAGTTTGTATTTAAGCATGTTCAATGTGCCTGCCATAGATATTTTTTCATGGATTTGAGCATATAAGTAAGATGAATCGATTATTTACACATTAAGAAGTTCTTAACTTAAATAGATTTCACACCCTAGTTAGTTCACTCTGTGCCTATGTTGAATGTTTTGTGTTTACTTTGATAAATGATGCATTTTTTCAGAAAACTTTTACCCCCTTTCTCTTTGCAATGCTAATTTACGTGTTGCTTCAGTTGGAGGATTGTGTTGCCTCTTTGATTCTGTTTCCTATCTGTTTCTTGTCAATTTTTTATTTTATTTCGACATCTCTTTAATATTTAGAATAACAATAACAAATATCATTATGAATGAGCACCACATGTCTCCAATCTTTTTATTGAACTATGTAACATGAGGTAGATTTTATCAAACTTCTTGCTAAACTATAGCCTGGTTTTACTGTACTGTCAAAATTGTCTTCTGCTATGTTCCTTTTGCTGAAGTTGTTCCAGTATTAATGTTATATATTAAGCACATTTAATTTGTGAATTTGGAAATGTCTAGGAAGAAAGAACATTATAGATGACTATCCTATATATGCCAACAATAAATTCAAAAATAAGGGCTCCTTAAGGAAAAATAAACAAGCTTGAATTACTAGCTACATTAAGTCATAAAATTATCCATTTCATTTGAATATATAAGTTGTTTATTAACTCATAATATTAGTATTTCCTTGAGACTCTAACCGTGGATGTATTCAAGGATGATAAACATCAGCATCATTCAAATTTATGTTTTGTTTCCTGTTGGATTTTGATTATTTAAGTAGAACTGCTGATCATCAATTAAGATTGACTGATTAATAAAACTTTTGATTCTGCACCCTTTAATGATATTTGATTAGTCATTTTATATCAATAATACATCATTGGCGGTTTTTAAAAGTTTGTCCTCTGAACCTTCAGATTCAAAGTTCCCATAAATCATTTTAAGTTTTCCTCCATGATAAAAAAACTTGCAATTCTGACTGATATCTACATATTTAGTTGATTAATAATTTGCATTTAAGTTGTTTAGAATTAAAAAATAAAAATGCTTTGCATTTTAAGTTCATAATTAATTTTGAAATTTTTTCTATGTTTTAATACCGCCAGCTAGGTGGTTCATCTTGTTACTTTTGATGTCTTTGGTAATTAAGAGTTGTTTTTCTCTATAATCTGTAGGAGGTTGACTAGAGAAAGGGGTATTAGATCTAGAGGTATATCAAGAGGACAAGGCTTAGGACGACGGAGGGAAAGGGAGATGGACTCAGTGAGGGTGAGATCAATGTTAAGGAAATCTTTGCTCTCCCTCTATGAGTATGCGCCATTTGCTTCCCTGTGTCGCAGTTTCAATAGAAGATCTTTAAAATTTTCCCATAATTGTTCTTGTTGTAAAACATTTTATTATTTTGTTGTTGTCGTAACTATGTTGTTTGTTATTCTTTTTGTCAATTTTCTTTCATTTGTTACAACTGCTTAGACTCCCAAAGTTCTACAGGATAAATTTGTTTGCTATGTTTGTGTTTCTCTTGTACTAAATTATGTGAAAGTGAGAGTAGAAGTCACTGACTATGGTGAGACATCAAGTGTTACATGATTTTATGTAGGCAAGACTTTGAAGTTCATAGCTTCATAAAAGTGCTATTTTGGGGCTTAAGATTTCTTTCTTCTTTCTTCTTCTTTCTTCTTCTTTTTTTTTTTTTTCTGTTTTCTCTTCTAATTTTTTACCACATTTTGGTAAAATTTTCTTATGCTATCAATAAAAGAAAATCATTACAATAACTTTAGAACATCATCAACTATATTAGTTTATCTATCATCATCTGTTACTTTTTCGAACTCTAAGTCATTTAATGATTCTCTATGTGTATTAGGTATGACTTTGAAAAAAGAATAATTGAATATTTGAGGGATATTTCTCTTGTTTGCACTTATAATAGATTGTTTAAACTTAATAGTTTGTACTCATGATAATTCCTTGATGCATAGACCGACCATCCAATATTCGGCCACATAGATACCTAGATCGGACTCATGATAGACTCATATACATTATATAATACTCATGCACTATTTTAAGGTTCATTCATTAGAGATTCTTTAGACTTATTGGCTAAACCTCATTTAAGATTGCAGTCTAAGTTGATAACCCAAACTCGAAAAAAAAAAAATATTGCATGCATTCTGTCAAGATCTATCTTGGCTTCTTAAGTAAATAACTTCGTAAATAAATTGTTCCTGCAATTAGTTTGCGTCCCTTGAAGCTGAAAGTGGATGACTGTGGAAAGGCAATCAAGTTTACAAGAAGTTTCTGTTGGAGGACTAATTGTCTCGATATTCTACATGCTATAGGGTTGTTTATCTTTTATCATTATTTTCTACTCTTAAGCAATCTTTTAATTCACACAAGCAGCAACACCTTTTAATGAGTTGGTTAATGATAGAATAATGTCTGATTTATGAAAAGTTAGGCCCAAGACGCTTTAACGTATGATTTCAAATATCATACTGATTTCTTGGATGGAGATCTAGAACTTACATCAGTTTCGGAAGAGAATGCTGTAACGTATTAGTTTGGCAAAACAAAATGAGAGAATGCAAGAAAAAACTAAAAGAGTGAGACCTTCTCATGGTTTTGCCAAATCTATAAGTAATCCACTTACCAAGACTCTTTTGAGGAGTTTCTAAACAGTCCACTATAATTAATTTCCTTGATAGCAGTGAAAAAAATTTGAAACCATTTATGTAACTCTCAGTTCCACAAAAACTAGCTTTCAATTTAGTATAAAATATCACCACTCTTCTTAGTAATTGAATAACTTGAATGACTTATTAATTTAAAGTATTCAATAAAAACAAGCTCTTACTGCTGAAGAGTGCGAAAATTATTTATTAGTCCCATAATATAGGGGATCTACATGTTTGATGCCAAGCTTTCATAAAATTCAACTTTAGTCTTATATATTAGTCTACACTTGCACATTTAGCCACACTGTTGAAAATAGACGGAAATGATCATGTGCTAGCAAATGGCTATTAACTAAACCATTTTGATGGGAATTTCCAACAAATTTCTTTTTGGGAGAGAAAATATTTTTTCATGCTCCATGAAGCTCATTTTTCAGCCAATTTTGCGTAACGTTTTTTGAGTTTGAGAGGAAAATAAGTGTCTGATTTCCATTTTTTGCACTTATTACATAATGTAGATAATATTACATAATATATACAAAATATAATATACTTTTATGTAATATATACATATAAAATATAAAAACACAACACATATATTGATGAGTATTACATATTCAATGTTTTATAGTGCATATGGTGTATATGTATGTATATATATATATGAATTTGTTATACAAGATTTTATCATAAAACATAAAAAATTGTAATATTTTTAATATGATTTTACAATATCATATAATACTGTGTGCATTATGTGATTTATATTATTTATGTATAATATGAGATAATATAAGGATAACCTTAAACATTTAATGTATTTTTTGTAATTGCAATGCATAAACATATATGTATTAACATAGTTGTAATCTTTATATTATGCATATGCACATGTATATGCATAGGAAAATTCTTTAATCTGTATTCATACACAAAAAAATGTATTTGTAATATTTACATATAATTTTATATGTTTTTATATAGTATACATATGTCTTGGTTATTTTTACTTTCTATAAGCATAATATCAAATGTAATATGTACACATAATCATACAATATTACTAATTATATAATACTCGGTCCATTATTTGATATAGAATTCAATTCATCGAGTGGGAGTTGTAATGCCCGACTTGCTTATTATCAAAAATAAGTTAAATAGATTAGTATTTGTTTATTGCATGTGTAGTCTATTAAATAATAAACTAGGGAAGCAGGCCTTAATTTAAAATTATAAAACAATTACGTTCAATATTTATTAAAATAAAATATGGGGCTTTATAAGGAAATATATACAATCTCACATTTATTGAAACCGAAAGAGAAGACGGCGGCTACGGGAATGATTGGGCCTATCACGTTCAGGAGACGTACATGTAATTTGGCAAATATTTAATACATAAACTAGAATGCATTTTGCTTTGGCTAAATGGAATCAATTCCACCCATATTATATTTAGATAGTGCAAAATGTATAGAGTGTTGCATTTTACCTTCGTTAAATAAAATCAATTCTACCTATTATATTATAATACGGCAAAAATGCATCAGTAGTGAATGAAAAAAATTAGAGTTGAAACATTAATTTGTGATTTTTTAATTATAGTTGATGATTAGCTTTGATTTTATTCTTAATTGATTTAGGATTACATAAGAAATCGACAAGTTAATTGTGAATTAACTAGAATACCATAGAAAAATTAATTCACTATAATGGCTGTAGAAGATATTATAATTTTTCTTTGCTCTAGTATTTAGATTACATTTAAGATACTAGAAATATATATACAATATAAATTATAAATAATGTATAGACATGCTAACTTAACAATATATTACCTTTGTGAATATTTATATTTTTTAGTACTTCACAGTACACAATAGTTTTTAGAATTATTGATTTTTATAACTTATAATTTAAATATCAATAATTTTAAATATGACCTATATTATACATATTGAAAACAAAGAAAGTGATGTTTATCTAAATGTGTATACAATTTTCATTTATTTAGAAACTTAAAAATAAATGTGTGCATATTGGTTCAAAATGAAAAAATTAAAGCATATTGGGGGACAAATTCCTACCCAAATATTTTAGACAAAAATATTTTGTACTTATTTGTAGATAAAATCAAGTTTAACTATGAAAATATTAGAGAAATAAGATTCGAATTTTCAAATATTGCTTCGTATTTGGGAAATACGGATTAATTGTTTTTTAGATTTTTGTATAAAAATGAGGCATATGCCCATCACATGATAGACTTCCATCCAAAAGTTTGAATTTAACCACCACTTACATGGCACATGCTATTTTCTAAACACTGCAAGGAGGGATAATGCATGGGACTAAAATTAGATTTTTTGGAGAACTTGGTACTAAATTTATAGATCGGCTATATTATGGGACTAAAAAGGTAATTTTGTTCATTAAAAAATATATTTCAAATTCAAGTCTTCAAATACAAATATGTGAAGCACATAAAATCAAGAGAAAGTACTTCAAATTGCTGATCATCATTTTCCAACACAAGCATTCTCATACATCACTCTTTATTTCTACTTTTGAAAGGGAACCTAAATTATATACCTAAACAAGTAATATGAAGATATAAATAATATGGCATAGCCTTCATACGTTTTCTTGCACTACATCAGAATATGAGCTGGGGCAAATTAATCGAAGCACTTATGACCCATAAAAATGGTTTAAATAGATAGTTTATCTTGAACAACTAAAAAAAAAATCTTATGTTTGGAAGCATATTTATGGAGGCCCAACACAAATTTGCCTCATAAAAGATCAATAATAAAAATGGGCGCAAAAATTACACCTTTTATGATAAACTTTACTAGGGCTACATATGATATTGTTTACAATATATTTTTACTAGGGCTATATATGATAATATTTGGTGTTAAATTTTGAAACCGACTGCATATGGGTTAGTCGGCAGTAGATGAATTGTTCAACTATTTTTTGAGAATAGAAATCATTAAACTTTTATTTTACTGAAATTTTGTGATTAAAACTACTACATGCTATCACTATAAAGTTTTTGAATTATGTGGCTATTTCTAAACAGTTTGGAATTCATTTTAAAAGTTGCAAGTATTCTCTTATAATACATTTTACTGTGGTATATGTGATAAAATAGATAATAAAGTTTTAAATTAATTGTATGTAGATAGGCTGGAATACACTAATTATAACTGCATATTTATCATTATGAATTAAGCTCGCTAACATGTTAGAGGGTTAATTATGCAACGATCTTGTGTAACAAACACAAAATTGACTAATGCTTGAAAATTCTGAATAAAAATATAACGTAGGAGCAAAAATAAGCTAAAGTTTAAAAACATTAGTTAGTAAACATTAAAGAGTGAAGACCAATACCTGCAAATAAAAAAACATCCTATGTATATAATTTAGTAAAAAAAATAAATGAGCAAATGTCCGACTAAACAACTTGGTTTTAGTGTCGTTCAAACTTACATACAATTTTGTTATGTATATTGATATTCGTACTTACATGTCAATTACTTGTTTTTAATATAATATTATTGAGGTAGAATATGCAATAAATGTAAAATATTGCAAGAATATTGTTTAATACATAAATAAGGTACCTACATCCATATGAGGGAGGCAATTTTAAAAAAATGCAAAATTTCTAATTTGCAGTGCAAAGACAAAACAATTCAATTAGTGGGAAGTGAAGAAGAGCAATAAACAATTCTGAGACAAATATCCAAGTTCAAAATTTAAAATAGTTGAGATTGTATATTTTTAACACAGTTATAAGACCTCATACTACAAACTAAACACATGTTTGGTTAAAACTAACTTTTAAGTAAAAAAATAATTAACTTAAAGTCAATCAATAGTAACTAAATATTATCTGGTTATTTATTTTAGAATTATTTTTTGGAACATATAAATAGACTTTGAAAAACAAAAAAAAGGTTAAAATTTATAAGTTTGCCACATATTTTAATTATGAATATTTATTTCAGAAATAATATAGTTTTTGTTTTTCTTGCTTATTTATACTTTCTATAAGTTAAAATTCAATTAACTGTCTTAATTTCATAAACTTATTTTAACTTATCTCATAAGCTAAAATAAGAGATCAACAATCATTTGTATTTATTCAAAAACTATATAAAATAATCAAATGGCGCCTAAGTGCTAAAGTGCATGTTTAGTACTTTTTTTTTAAATATACTTTTCATCGAAATTTAATATACCTGAATTCTTTTTAAATACACATTAGCATTATATGAAATAATGCAACCAGACACAAATAAAAACAAAACAATCCAACATTCGAAGAATTATAGTGCCACCAAAATCAGAAAAACATTTAAAATGTCTATATTCATCATGAAAGGAGATAAATCAATAACCCATAAATGATTACAAACACAAAAAAGAACAAGAAAATCATTTTGTTCCACCATCAACAAGAAAAAACAAATTAAAGAAACAAAGGTACAAGAGTAAAATGTTATAACCTGCTAGATTCACACTATAGGTTAGCAATCCATCTTTTTTTTTTTTTTAATTAAAGTTGTATGCAATAAATTTAAATAAAAGTAGCATGTAAATAGTTACGACCTATTATATTATTCATAATAAATCAGTGCAACCTTCACCTCCAAGTATGTGTTCTGTACGTGCAACACACACATCACTTTTTAGAAAGGCTTAGATTCTTTTTTGAAAATTCAATAACACTTCATTGGATACCAATTGGCCCGCTCTAAATTTCAGAAATGATACACAAGTTAGTATATCAACTATGAATTTCACTTTCGACATATTAATACTTGCGGTGCTTAATCTTAAATTGTAGAGAACGACTGTGGGTACAATAGAGTTAACCTTAACTAGGCACAATGGACAATCGGCAAAACAATTAGCAATCATATTTGTGTGCTATATTTAAGCTTCTACATTGAATTAGGGTTTTAAATCACCATTTCTGCAGAATCCATCATTTCATTAAGTGAAGCAGCAAAAGTGGCAACATGGAGGACAAACAACCTCAAGAAGCCGCAAAAGGAACTTAGTTTGATTTGCTTCCAGGCTCTATTATGGAAGAAATTGTGTCACGGGGTCCAACAAAGATGGTGCCACGATCCCTGATAGTGAGTAAAACAAAAATTATTTGTCTGTTATAGACAACATTAGCTTCTCCAAAACCTATTTTTCTTGATACCATGTTCCGTGTGCTTGTTTTCAATGATCTATGGGGCCGTAAGTCCAACGAAATCCTGCACCTGGTGGAAGGTCAAAGTGTTTATGGTCTTGATTCCAAGATCGAAAAGCTCAAAGCTGAGCTTGAGAAGAACCTCTGGTTCTTTCATTGCCGTGTGAATACCAATGGCACCTCATGTGAATGTGTCATTTGTTGGGCATGCTGTGGTGCTGGGTTAATATTTCACTCGTTTTGTTGATAATTGTTCAACTTGCAAATTTTGGGTTTCATATGGTGTCCGTAATTTGAATATGGACTATGGAGTAAGGCGTGCCTTATTACTTCCACTCGTCTGTACATTAATTTTTTTCTATTATGATTATGTGGTGGAACATAATTGTTAACCATTTTGGTGGAAATTCTGGCCACTTTCTTTTTGGTAGAGAAATAATTCTTCATGCTCCATCAAACTCATTTTTACATTCAAGTTTTCATCATTTATTGGCAATTGACACGAAAATAAGTTACGAACTTGTATTATAAATTATCTCATAATGTAGATAAGATAACATAATATCTACAAAATATATTACACTTTTACGTACTACATGCTGCATATAGAATATAAAAAATAATGTTGATGAATGTTACATATTCAATTTTGTTATGTAGTGCATATAATATATAAATGTATATACACAAGATAATATATACATAAATACATAAAAACTGTTATATTTATATTATGTTTTAATAATATGGTAACACATATTGTGTACATTATGTGATTTATATTATTTATATGTGATATAGTATAATATAAGGATAATATTAAACATATAATGTATCTTTTGTAATTGGAATGCATAAAAACACATGTTTAGTTGTAATATTTATATTAGAAATAAATGCAAGTTTTAAGGCATAGTTAATCTCTATTTTGGTACAAAGGTTGAATTTATATTATTTATATATATAAAATATATCTATACACATATGTTGTTGTTTATTTTTACTTTCTATTTGCATGTATTACATAAAAATTATAACTTATGTCTTATATACTTAGACCTGACCACGGTTCAGGAACCGCCGGTTACGGTTCGGAACCGCCGGTTCCACGGTTCAAGAAAATTCCGACCCTTAACCTTAACCGTCAAGGCCGGTTACGGTCCGGGTTCCGGAACCGCCGGGCCGGTTCCGGTTACGGTTCCGGTTAACCGCCGGTTCCGGTTCCGGTTCCAACCCTTGAATTTTTTATTTATTTTTTTACCTATATTTTAAAAATTTGTAATTTTTTAATTAACTATTAATTTTATAAAATTGTAACTTTTGTAAAACAAAAACAAGGGTTTGAAATTTTAAACATATATTTGAATGAAAAATTTTGAACTTAAATTTAAAAAAAATATCATTAATTTTTGAATTTAATGAATGTTTAACTTAAATTTGAAAAAAAAATATTATCTAAAATTTAAAGTATCAAATATTCTAATTATAATAAATATATAAAAAAAAATATTCAACTTGAAATCTTAAAGTTTAAACTTAAATTTTAATAAAAAAAATTGCACTTAAATTTAAAAAAAATATCCACAAAAATTTAAATTATATAATTAAAAATTATTTTAAAAATAAAAATGAGCTTGAACTTAAATTTAAGTTGCCTACGTATCCTCTTAGGGTATAGAGGAATCAAAGCTCACGTAGTTCTCTTACCTTTAAACCCTTCTTACCTTAGGGAGTGGCGTGGCTCAATCACTCCCACCCGTTCCCGTCGTTGTTCCATCTGTGTCCTCCTCTTGATCTTCCTCTGAATCCGGCTGATCTTGTCTTCGTACTGAGGCCTTGATCCAATCATCAAGACATGCTTGGGCTTCTAAATTTTCGGGAGACAACGTTGAGCGTTTCTCACTCAATATATTACCTCCCGCACTGAAAACTTGTTCCACTGCAACGGTTGAAGCAGGTGAAGCAAGTATCTCCTTCGCCATTACGGACAAAATTAGATACGTTTGCTCCTTTTGCGACCACCATCGCAAAATATCGAACTCTCCATCGTCATCTGTATCATTAAACTCAAATGAAACATTAAAATAACTCTCAAGTTCTTGGCTAGAACTTGAGGATCCTCGAGGACGTTTAGTTCGTTCCCTAAGTAAAAGTTGTGCTGCCGTAAGTTTAAAACCACTACTACTACTAGTTTTATGTATATCAACTTGAGTTGATTGTGAACCATATTTGGAACTGTATTCATTATAAAATTCATTTAAAAGTGTTCTAATTTTAAATATAATATTATTAATATCTATAGTATAATCATTTTCATTACGTGTTAAAGCATTGTAATAAATTAATAACAAGTCTTGTAAACCATCTAATTTAAGTCTAGGATCAAAAACAACAGCAATTAAATTAATATCTGGAATTTCATAAAAATATTTTTTCCATTTCAACTGCATTGATAAAGTACAATTTACTAAATTTTCATCTTGGGAGTTAATATTTTCATGTAAAACTGATGCAATATTACAACAATTTAATAATACTAAATGAGAAGTTGGGGAATAAACACTAGATAATTGTAAAGTAGCATCATTAAATATTTTTAAAATATTACAAATTTTTTCACATACTGTCCAATGATGTGGATATAAATGAAAAGGAGTAGAAATAATTTGTACAAAAAATTGACATAATAAATCTTTATAGTCGATAGATTCTTCTAATAATCTATATGTTGAATTCCAACGGGTTGGAACATCCCGTGGAAATTTTTTAGGCCTTACACCATTAGCCTTACAAAATCTAAACCATTGTTTATTAATATGTGGATGTGTCCATAAATAAGAAAATGCTTGTCTAATTGGTTTAAGTTGATTATCTAAAACTTTTAAGCCATCTTGTACACATAAATTTAAAATATGACATATACATCTAATATGAAAAAATTTACCACCAATTGATGGTTCACATACAACTTTAAGATCACCAATACTAGTATTATTAGCTGCAGCATTGTCAAATGATATTGAAAAAATTTTATTAACTAAATTATATTCTTCTAATATTAAAAATATAATTTGTGAAATATTTGCCGCTGTGTGTGGACTATCAAAAACTCTAAATGCAAGTAATCTTTTTTGAAGTGTCCAAGAATTATCAATCCAATGACATGTAATACCCATATATGAATGTATTTGCCAATGATCACTCCAAATATCACTACATAAAGAAATTTTATTATTTACATTATTTAATAATTCTTTTAACTCTTTTTTAGATTTATTATATAATTTTTTTACATAGCGTGTTAGTGTGGTTCGTGGAACACCTTTAGCTGCCGGATTATATGTTGTTTGAATTAATTCATTAAAAAAGAATTTATTTGCAAAACTAAAACTAAGATGTTCAACAGAAATAAATCTAGCTAAATTTTCTCTACATCTAACATCATTATATTTAAATAAAGAAAGATCATTACCTCCACCGGCGCCGGAAGAAGCGAATGATGGCATTTGAGTTTGGGTACGATCAATGCCAAATTCTACTGGATGCTTCTTCTCCACATGTCTTTTCAATGATCCATAACCGCCTCCGGATTGAAATTTGTAAGATTGCGAACAATATTTACACTTTGCTCGCATCTCTCCATTTGGAAGTGTTATTTTATCAAAATGTTTAGTAAAAATAGAAAATTTAAGAGATGGAATAGATCGAGTGTGAGCATCACTCATTGTTTCTTGAGTAGTATACAAGTGAGTTTGCTCTTCATCACTTAACTCAACTTCACAATCGATGTTGAACCTTGGTTGCTCGTCGGTTGCGGGCATCTTTCCCTTACCTCTATTGCTTGAACCGGCCATTTTTTAATAAATGATAAAAATTTAGTATATAGAATTGAATAATAAATAATTAAAGATGAAATAAATGAAATATGAAAAAAATTTAATGAAAGAATTAAAATAATATAGAATTGAGAATGAATAATTAAGAGTGAAGATTAGAGAATTGAGAATTAGATAATTGATAGTTGAGAGTTGAGAGTTGAAGTGTGGAAAAAATGAAGAATTGATGGGTATTTATAGAAGAAATTAAAAAAAAAAAAAAAAAAAAAAGTCAAACGGTCAAAATTTGACCGTTTGACTTTGGTGGCAACGGTCAAAATTTGACCGTTGCCACAAGAGAGCCGTTGGCAACGGCTCTGTCATTTTTCCTTCCTTTTTTTTTTTTTTTTTTTTTTTCTTGAACCGCCGGGTCAGCCCGGCGGTTCAGTCCGGGTCGGCCCGCCGAGCCGACCCGGCTTGAACCGCCGGGCTGACCCGGCGGTTCACGGGTCCAAAAAATTCGGACCCGTAACCGGCCCGTGAATCCACGGGCCGGTTACGGGTCCACGGGTCAACCACGGGCCGGGTCCGGTTTGGACCCAGCCCGTGGTCAGGACTATACTCATTATAATATAATATGGTTGATTACAAAAAATAAAGCACATGTATACATAGAGTACAAATTATAACTAATATACAAGCATCCTATCTTATGTGATATTCACATTGATTATGAGAGGAAAATTAGAGTGGTTTATAAGTTACTATAATGGATTGCTCTAATAATTTTGGTTAACCATTTTTTACAAAGTAAGAACGAATATGAATTAGTTGCTAGCGGAACTTGTCGTACCAAGTCTTGCTTTTGGGCCCCATTTTTGGGTCCAGATTATAACAAATGGTTTCAAAGACAATCCCGGGATTACTATCAGGAACTCCGATCGGATGTGTATCTTGAATTGTGATATCCCCACCTCTCGCCGGATGTGTACTAAGAGTAGTCTTGAATTGTGATATCCCCATCTTCGGCCAGATGTGTACTGAGGGCAATCCTGAATTATGATATCCCAATATAGATTTTGGGAGGATAAGTTGAATGGTTTATAAGCAGGTACAATAATACAAAGTAATTGTTAGTGAAGCCTATTGTGCTAGATCTCACTCGGGCATGACATCCTAACCTCACTTTATATTATATTTTTTAATTTTAATTATAATAATTCACATGACACAAATAATTTATAGAATTGTTAATTCATATAATTACTTAGAATAATTTTAAATGCAACCTATATTATACACATAGTAAAAATAATAAAATATTATTTACAGTAAGTTATATAATGTGTGTACATTTTTTTATTTTTTTTATGAATTTTGAATGACTCAATTGCAATTTTATTCCTGTAATTAAGGGACGATGACAACTTTGGGCCACTAAATACAGAAGATAGCAATTTAAGAATAATAATTAAAAAAATTCACAAATTGAAGACAAAAGTTGCTAAAAACTGAATTTTTGGTCGGAAATTTGCATGTGCCAGGTATTGATATTAATTTGGGGATTTTGATTTTTTAGCAAACTCATCCTACATGGACAAAAACAAGCTTATGTGGATTAAGGTCAAAGCTGACATGAAAAAAAATTAATCAAGTAGACCGCTGATAATGGAAAAATATCCAGTGGCAAAATTTGTAGTTAAAAAAAAATATCTCAACCACAAAATACCCTTCTTCTCCAACCACCACCCCACCCCACTACTGCCGCAGCCGGCGGCGGCCTTTCACCAGTTCAGCAACCACGCCATCAGCCAAACACAGCAACCCAAGATACGGCCCCGCTCCAAAACTGATCTCTTGCTTCAGAAAATCATCACAGCCTCAACCATTCTTCTTCTTCAATTTTGTTTTTCTGGGCATGACGGCGAACTTAGGTTTAGAGATTTTGAGGATTAGTAGGTTCAGTTTGAGGAAACTACTATGGCACTGTCGCTAATTTCATTATTGTATCACAAGGGCTGTTCAAATTTGTGCTTGAAAGTAAGAATTTGTGAAATCATCGGCTGTTTGTTCATGCAATGAGGGGCAACCACCCTTGAAAAAGCCCTACATCTCTGTATGAAATCAGAACTTGATTCTTAATCAGCAGCCTTCTTCTTCTCCGCTGCTGCTTCTTCAAGCGGCAAGGGTTCTTCTTCATTTTCAGGGATGTGCTTGGGGGTTGAGGATGTGCGGTGGTGGGTGGAACGCTGGCGGTGGTGGAGTGTGGTGGTGGTGGTTAGAGATTAAGCAAGAAGAAGAAAAACTGGAAAAAAAAAACAAAAGAAAAAAAAAGGATGGAAAAAAAAGAAAAAAAAAATATTGTAACTTCTTTAATTTTTTAATTAATTATATTTTTAAAATAGTTAATATTAATTTTACTTTTTAATTGATGATTAATTCATTGATTAATATTATTAGTTAACAAAAAATGGAATAAAAGAAAATATTTTTTATTATAATTTTTAATTTCTTTTCATTTAATTATACTCTTAAAATAGCTAACATTATTTTTTACTCTCCAGTTGAAGATTAATTATCTAATTAAATATTAAATTATGAATGGAATCATATTAACTAAAGTATTCATTAAGTATAAAAAATTTAAGATAAATTAATTAAGAATTTAAAAAGATATTTTATATTATTTTAATTTATTTACTTGGTTAGTTTTATATTTAATTAGTAAGTGGAATGATATTTTTCACATTCACTAATTAATTATCAAATTATTAACAAGGAAAAAAAATGAATGCAAATATTATTTTTTTTCTTTTTTGTTTTTCCCTCCAGTATGGCAAGTTTAGGCAGGATAATATCCATTCTACGCTAGACGTAGATATACTTGGTGTATGAATGAAAATCAAGTATTTTATTTTGTAAAAATATAATACTTGTATGATAAATATATATTAAGTGTATCTACATCATGTGTAATAAGACATTTAAGTAGAATGTTTTAGTTCAAATTTATGCCAAGTCACGAGTTCCACATGGTACTTTTTTCCAACTCAACTTTAATTTTTGTCCATGTAGACTTTTATCCAGCATCGGTGGCAAAATCTCTAAATTAAGGGGGTCATATGTCGCTTACGTAGATATGTCTCACCAAAAATTCAATTTGCGGTCAATTGTGTCCTCAATGTTCGATTTTTTTTAATTATTATTATTAAATTGCTAAACCCTATATTTAGTGGACTAAAGTTGCCAACCCCTTTAGTTACATGACTAAAATTAGAATTAAGCCTTTTTAAAATTAGATGTGTGTCTGTATATTGTTCCAAATACAAAAGTCTAAGCAAACTAAAGACAAATTTCACCAAAATTATTTTTATTCTTAGACAAAGGTATTTTGTACTCATTTGCAAATAAAATCAAGTTCAAATGGGAAAATTTTAGAGAAATAAGATTTGAATTCCCAATTAGTGATTTTTGGGAAATATGGGTTAATTTTTTAAGTTTTAGTATAATAATGAGGAATATAACCACCACATGCCAAATTTCCATCCAAAAGCTTGAATTTAATTGCAACATGCATGGCACATGCTATTTTTTGTTGAAAATTTTGATTGTGTGAACAACATTGCAAGAAGGGCTATATTGTGGGCCTCAAAAAATAAATACTTCACTCACAAACTAAGAAAAAATACTTGTGACTGCTGATATTCATTTTCCTGGCATAGGCATGCTCATACATTACTCTTTATTATTGTTTTTAAAAGTAAACTTGAACCATATATCTAATAAAGTAAATATGAAGGTATAAATAATGTGTATGATATAGCCCTCACACTAATTCTTGCACTATATACAAATATGAGCTGTGGTGCAAATTAATTGGGGCACTTATGAATTGACCAACGTAAATGGTTTAAGTGTATAGTTTATCTTGAACAACTCTTATAAAAAAATTCTTACTTTCATAAACATATTTATGGAGGCTCAACCCAAATTTGCCTAAACAAAGGTAAATAATAAAAATGAGTCCAAAAATAAATCTCTTATGATATATTTTACTAGGGTTATATATGATAACATTGGTGTTAAAATTTCGAAGTGGTGGCATATGGGTAAGTCGGCAATAGACTAATTGTGCCACTATTCTTTTAAAATTGAGAATATTAAAATCTCTTTTTATTGAAATTTTGTGATAAAAACTACCACACGCTAGTTACAAGATATAAGTACCTTTGTTATTTTAATACGGAATGAAAAATATTTGATATTTGCCTGTAAATAATTACGGCAAAAAAATATGTCCAAAAATATGAAAATAGATAATATGGAGATTCATAGATGTATGGATAAATACGAAGGTCAAAGAATAGTTAGTGAGCAAATATAAAGCTTATTTTAATATTATTTTATGTGTATGGAGCAAGCTTGCACTTATTTTTACATTATACAACACTTATTTTATATGTGTCACTATATTATTTAAATTATAACACAACTAAGAGATAATTATTTAATAATAATTAATATTTTATAAATTATTAGAATTTTTTAATTATATGATGTTCAGTTACTACTTATAACAATTTTGATATAATTTTAAAATTATAAATAAATATTTGGTAAGATGAAGTATTATTTATCAAATATGTTATCGGTTTCGTATAAATACATATTTTAAATATTTTACCTTAAGAGTATGAGCATTATTCGTCAAGTTCAGAATATGTATGAGAAATGATAGTACTTTTTAATTATTTATATATACGCATATTATGCAGGTATTATATGAGTTTTAACTAGTAAATATAAGCACCACTGTAAAGTTTTTGAATTATATGACTATTTCTGAATACTTTGGAGTTGATTTTAAAAGTTTCAAGGATTTTCTTATGGTACATTTTACTACGATACGTGATAAAATTGATTGATGTAGTTTTATTAACTATATGTGGACATTTTAAATGAACTGTATGTGAAAAGGCTGATGATAGACTAATTGTTAGACAGAAACTACTGACCCTCTTCTTATCTTGCTTTAAGTCATATGTTATGAGTCCGGAAAGCCTTCTCAATATGAGGGATCCATCAAAACCAATCATGCAACAATCTTGTGTGATACACACAAAATCAACCAATGTTTGGAAATTTTGAAAATAACACTTTGTAAATTAAATAGCAAAATTTAAACTATAATGCAGGAAAAATAATATTACAAAAATAAGCTAAAGCTTGAAAAAATTAACAAGTAAACATTAAAGAGTGAAGACCAAAAGCTTGCAAATAAAAAAATACTAATATTACTAAATAGATATGATTAAGTAAAAAATTAAAATGAGCAGATCTCTACTAATCGATTTGGTTATAATGTCAAATAAAAAAATACTAGTATTACTAAATAGATATGATTAAGTAAAAAATTAAAATGAGCAGATCTCTGACTAATCGACTTGGTTATAGTGTCGTTCAAATTTATATACAATTTTCTTATATATTTGCTATTTACTTACAGGTCAATTAATTGTTTCCAATATAATATTATGGAGATAAAGTATGAAACAAATCTGATATGCAATTATGTTTTGCAAATGCAAGATGTATTCTTTAATAGAAAAATAAGATTAATCATACCCATTTGAGTACAATACTATCATGGCAAACTAAAAACAAAAAAAATCACATTTGCATGCAAAAATATCTTGAGATAGGAAGTTAAACAAGAGTAATAAAGAATTTTGAGACAAATAACCAAGTTCAAAATCTAAAATAGTTGAGATTGAATATATTTCCCATTGTCACACTACAAAATTAAATTATGTGGATACTAAGGACATGTTTCGGTCAAACTAACTTTTCATAAGAAAATAATTAATATAAATTCAACCAATAGTAATTAAACATTGTTTGGTTATTTATTTTAGGATTAGTTTTTGAGATATGAACTTTGAAAAACAAGAAAGATTTAAATTAAAAGTTTGCCACATATTTCAATTATAAATATGTATTTAAAAAAACATATTTGGTTTTGTTCCACTTATTTATACTTTTTGTAAGTTAAATTTGAATTACATGTCTTATTTTATTAAACTTGCTTTAACTTATCTCATAATTTAAAATAAGTGATGAACAATCATTTGTATTTAATCAAAATTAACATAAATTAATCAAGTGACTCTCAAAGCATATAATTTGCCCAAGGGCTAATGTGCATGTTCAGTGCTTTTTTTTTTTTTCTCAACTTTTCATCTGAAGTTAATGTAATATATCTACTTTTTTTAAATCATACATTAACATTGTATTGTATAACAACTAGACATAAATAAATACATCCAACATTCAAAGAATTAAACTACTACCAAATTCAGGAAAAAGGTTAATTTGTCAATATCCATCAAGGAAAGGATATTAATCAATTTTAAATCCAAAAATAATTACGAACATAAAAAAGAATAAGAAAATCATTCTTTTACCCCATCAACAAAGAAAAAAAAAAAAAAAACTAAGGCACAAGAATAAAATATTAACCTACTAGATTCACATTGTATGTTAGTAATTGTCTTTTTTTAAATTGAAAAAATTGTGCATTAAAGTTTAATTTTAGTGGCATGCAAAGAGTTATAACCTATTATATTGTTGGTAACAACCTTCATCTCTAAGTACATGTTCTGCACGTGCAGTGCACACTGATATTTTTGTTTAATAATGAAGAGCATAGATTCATTTTGAAAATTCTCTAACACTTCATTGGATCCCCTTTCGCATTGGCGGGCTTTAAATTTCATAAAAGATACACAAGTCAGTATATCAACTATGAATTTCACTTTGGACAAACACTTGAGGTGCTTAATCTCAAATTATTGAGAACTTAGGGACTATGGGTTCAATAGAATCTTAACTGGGCACAATGGACAATAAGCAAAACAACAAGCAATCATATTTGTGTGATATATTTAAGATTCTTCATTGGAGTAGGATTTTAAATCACCATTTCCACATAATCCATCATTTCATTGACTGAAGCAGCAAGAATGGCGAATGGAGGACAAACAACCTCAAGAAGCTGCAAAAGGAACTCAGTTAGATTTGCTTCCAGTCTCCATTCTGGGAGAAATTCTGTCGCAGGTTCCAACAAAGACTGTGTTCCGCTCCATGGCGGTGAGTAAATTAATCATTGGCTGTCTGAGCTTCTCGAAAACCCATTTTTCTCGATCATCGGGGTGCCCTTTGCTTGTGTTCAATCATCGGTGCAAGGTCATACTTTTCTGATCTTGATCCCAAGACTGAGAACACAAAGTTGAGCTTTAGAACAATCCCTGGTTCTTTCTTTTCCTGTGTGAACAGCAATGCCACCTCCTAAAAATGTGTGGTTTGCACGGCATGCAACATGCTGTGCTACGGGGTTAATATGTCAGTTGTTTTGTTGATCATTGCTCTCTTGGGTTCGCACGATTCCGAAAAACATATATACAATGAAATTTAAATTTTATTAAAAACATAAATATATATTATGTCACATGTAATTAAAACGAATTCCGACCCCTTTTGCGATTATTCAGTTCTGCATTTTTCTGATAGTTAAAGTAAGAGTTTCAGAAACTCTTACCTTGATTTGCACTCCGACTGATGTAGGGATTGAAACGATTCAAATCGTTATCCCTGAAAGTATCTCCATGTTCTTCAATTCAAAACCTCTTTGATTGAAATCTGATTCGCTTCTAGGATCCCAAATGTTATCCCTCTAACGGTATCCACACTTTGGATGCCCACTCGCAACCGAATCCTATACCAGTAGTTTTCGATTCGATAATTCTATCCCAAAATAATTTTGTTTAGAACAAGAACACACTAACAATTAGTATTTTAGGTGTTTAATTTAATTGTTAATTCAACAATTAAATCAAAAATTAAACTAGATAAAAAGTTGGTGAACTTTTGGAGATTGAAAGGAAATGAGGGACGAATTTTTGGAGATGAAAGAAAACTATTTTTCTTCACAAAAATTTGCAATTACCCATAAAAAATATCCAATAAGATTGTCAATCAACACTATCACAAGTTCTTTCCATGTAGGACTATTCTTCCTTTTTTATCTCCAACTCTTTTAGTAAATTTCCTTATCCCATAAGGACTTTCTTTTTTCCTTATTACCTCTTAGAAATTGAATTCCCAATTCAACTTCCTCTAAAAATTGAATTCTCAATCCAATTTCCTAATAGGCTTCCTACAAGCCCACACCTAATGGGTCTAGGTCTAAGTAATCAATTAGACCATACTTTAATTGATCCAATCAATTAAATTAATTCATTTAATTAATTAGGTTATCTTACTTAATTGATCCAATCAATTAATTAAATATTCCAATTGGGCTCCCTAATCCAATTAGATCCAATCAATTAATCCAATTAATTAATTGAATTAATTCCACACTTGAATTAATTTAACCCCCATTAATTAATCATATTAATTAATTTAATCCAACACTTGGATTAATTTCTAGGCTAGAAATGAACTTGTCCAAATTTTGTGTGTGATCCCTTAAGTTCACTTTAAGGTAGCCGTGAGCTCACAACTCTTGTGACTTAGTTGAACAATTAATTGTTCTGATTAATTGATCCAATTAATTAATTCTCTTGGAATTAACTCATTAATTCCGAGAACCCACAAGACATGGGAAGCACCTAGCAATGCATCATGACTCCTAGACTAAGGTGAATGTGCGAATCTATTTCAATTACGAATACCATGCAAGTACGGTTCTTCCGTCATCTAATCTCCAGATTGAGCCAGGGCATGGATGTTAAGTCGAAACGCCATTAGCTCAATAACTATGTTTCCATTCCTAGTAGCTTGACTCGATGATGAATAATTAGAAAACCCCACGTCTAATTTTCATCCAACCTTAGCCAAAGATTTTAGAGTCAAGTATAGTGGAACACATAGGAGATTCACCTATTAATCTAGATAGGTGACGGATCCTTTGTTGGCCACTTATTAATCTCCATACATGAAGATGTTACAACCAATATAAACCCCTTGTGATTGTCATACAATCGGAAAATACATCAAAATATAATATGTTATGCACAAGGTTACCATGGTGCCTCAAGTCTAATGACTAATTCTTGCACTATCGTAACGAGAAAATTCTCATTCGATAATAGAATATTTCTAATTGGGAATTTTCAGGTGGGGTTGTTCAGTGTACTTGTTCTCAGTAAGCACCCGCATACATGTACTAGTGTCTCCACACCAATACCTATGGAACAAGGCATCCTCCTTTCGAGCCTGCATCGTATGCGCAAGTCTCAACGGGATCAATGATGTCCCATCTCATTGATCCTTAACTTGGAACGTTTTAAGATCACAGCCTTAGAGACATATTCCACGATCACCATCATATGTGCAATCATGCCCCATAGCTATGTGTGATCTAGGACTTTATCTAATTTTTATGACGAATTTAAGATAAATATTGCCATTTAAATGATATTAATATAAATAAGAATGATTCGCAAGAGTATAAGAATGGCCAGACCAATTGGCATGCCGGACGCTACTCTAACAATCTCCCACTTGCCCTAGAGACAATTGCCCTCGTATTAAAGCCCATCTTCTGAAGATGTCCTTCAAATACTTATCTAAAGGGTTAAAACATTGGGTCTACTATATTTTCTGTCGAGGCAAATCTTTCCATGCTGATGTTGCCTCTACCAATGATTTTCATAACCACGGTATCGTTAATCTATTTCTGCTTGGATCCTTTGATGAGACCTTGGCTTCTTTGCTTGTGCAATAGCCCCCATTGTTATCGCAGTACTCCAGTACTCAATCAACAATGGTTGGAACTACATCTAACATTTAGATTAAGTTCCTTATCCAAACAATCCATTTTTGCAGCATCGTATGCCCAGATGTATTCAACCACGGTGATGGAATCCACGGTTGTTATAAGCTTGGAACTCTTTCTAACTAACCGTTCCACCATTTAGGATGAATACAAATTTAGATATAGACTTCAAGTCATCTACTTTAGACTAAAAACTAGATGAGACATCTAAGTTTCAATTCTCCATAACTGTACTTCAAGAAGAACTCCTTAGTGCTTCATAAGTACTAAAGATCGTCTTTACGACTTCCAATACTTTTCACATCGAATTGATTGATATTTGCTCGTAACACTCAGAGCATTTTTGATATCAAATTATGTACATAGATTTGCATATTTTATGCTCTCTTTCAAGGATGCATAAAACATGTGAGTCATTATTTCTCTTTTTTTCAAAAGTCTTTAGGGACGAGGACTTCGAAAGAAAAATCCCATGACTCATAAACAAGAATCTCTCATAGGATTCTTTCATGCTACACCCTTTTAGCATATAATCTATGTACTTGGATTTAGGATAGTCCAAGCATCCTTTCATATCAATCTCTATAAATCTCAATCCCCAATCCCTAAGATGCTTATCCCAAATCCCTCTTGGAGAACTTTGTAGATGACAAGTCTCAGTTGACTGCAACATTTCTACATCATCTCTATGAGTAAAATGTCATCAACGTAAAACACAACAATCATCACCATACTCCCACTAACCCTCTTGTACACATATGGCTCATTCGCATTCCTAAGGAAATCAAACCATTTGATTGCTTTAGAGAACCGAATGTTCCACATTCAAAAAATTTATTTTTGAGTTCTTAATAGATGTCTGAAGCTCACAAACTTTTTGCTTGCATTTGTTTGATATGAAGACCCCAGACCGCTTAACTTATATCCCTTTCTCAATATCCCTATTGAGAAAGATGGTCTTCATATCCCTTTACCATACTAGTAGTCGTAATACATAGATATAACTAGTATACTCTGAATGGACTTTAGCATCATGTCTGGTAAAAAGTATCCTCAATAGTCAACACCATGACTATGAGCGTAATACTTTGCTACCAGTCATGCCTTTATAGGTCGCTACCTCCCCATGTTCTTCAATTTATATTTGCAGACCCATTTGCAGCTAATGGGAACCATTTCTACTAATGGGCCACCAAGGTCAAACCTTGTTAGAGTACATAGAGTCCATTTTGAATTGCATGGCATTTTGCCAATTTCTAAATTGATGTCATACATCATTAATCCTTAGTTAGATCAATATTTAAAAAGGAGATCCTCCTTGCTGCTCTCTAGCAAGAGACTCTTATCGTATAAGTAGCCCCAAGATCCTTTCAGATCTCATTGGAGGTTGTGTACTAGAAGTTTTAGTAATTTGTTCATACACCATTGCCACTTGTGAGACAAACTGTGGTTCTTGAACTGTTTCAAGTTCTATGATTTAGCAATTTCTATCTAATAGAAATTTCTTCTTTTCAAGAAGGTGGTGTCCCTAGAAAACAAACTCTCTTTGTTCTTAGGAACCATAGAAATAGTATTCTTTAGATTCATTTGGATACCTCACAAATTTGCATAAGTTGGATTCACATCCATCCTATCTCCTACTAACTGCTTTAAAGAAGTAGGCCCATTATACCTTTAGGTATATATGCGAGGGATCTTTTACCACATCATATCTCATATGATGTTTTGAGCACCGATTTAGATGATATCCTTACTTGATAAGAATATTATCGATTCCAGGGTAAATTCCTAGAATGAAGGAGGAAATAAGTGAAACTCAACTTCGATTCACTTAAAGTGAGAATCTAATTCTCCGGTTGATAATCAAGAACTTACCACCTTAGTATTCTCTTCATCGATCACATCGATAGATTTAATACTTTGGCCGATTTAATTCTCTACTTCATGTCTAAATTCTTTGAACCCTTTAAAGGATCTTAGAATAATGAAGTAAGAATAGTTCGCTTGTACACTAACACTTAGTGAACTGCTTACGTCTCTTTGGATCACATCCAAAGGCGTGGTTGCTCCATTTGTCCCACAAATGATGATTTGGTCATGTTTTTCTAGAGATAAGATTTACAAGTTGGCATCTCATGCAAGTCCAAAAGGTCAAGCAAATGTACTATCTTTTGAACTCTTTCTTTAGAGATATGACTTAATCCAGCTTACCACAAGTATGTACTGTTTTGATTATCTAATTCTTAGATTACTTTGTTGATTATGTAGCATAAAATATTGGGATTGTATAGTTCATTTGTCAATGTAGCAAAGACAATTAACTAATACTATCCTAATTCCATCCAGAGTTAAGTGGATCATTCCTATAGTCAATAAAACAACATTTACTTTATTCTCAAGCTTAAGGAACGTCATTTATCTTAGTCTCCATTTTTCTTGTCATTTACTGCAATCCCTTGCAAAGATGGGATCATATCTGATATCTAATATCCAAGAAAAATTTATCAACCTTAATGGTTGATATCAACAATGTATAAACTTGAATTAGAACCCCTTCTAATTCAACTAAGCAAGTCAATACTTGTGTTTCCTCTTTCTTTGCCCTAAATATCCACAATGGTGACAAACATCTATATTGAGCTGGTAAGTTTGTCTGTTTGTCTAGATTATCCTATGTGGAATTACTAGCAATAACCATTATCCTATGCGAGGAAATTTAAGTATTCATTCAATTAATATCCATTTATGATATGGTCTTTAATCATAAATGTCTCCCACTATTTTATTAAAATCTCATCACTCTCTAGATGGAAATTCGGGAAATCTAATTTCTTAGTGGGCTTGAGGTCCAACTAGCCTTACCATACACCCCAATTTTATGAGCCCATACAACAAAACTAAAAGGTAGCTAACAACATTAGCAATTGCATCCCCATGCAACCCTCAAGCTATTTTGCCTTATCTCTTCCCATACACCCCAATTTTATGAGCCCATATGGTACTAAGTGTCAAGTATTACCCATCAAACATCCATGTAGATGGAGCATCTAAACGTCCCATGACTCATGACCAATGATAAAGACGAGTCCACCCCATAGGCATCTCAATGCTTAGTAGTGGTCACAGCTTGCCTACACTTAGCACATCCCACGACTTATGGCCAACGGACTAATGTGGTAGCGTATCGACATGCCACTACTTTTGATGGAAGGCATGGACGATTAGGTCCTATCCAATATTACCTATTTACGCTTGATATCGAATAAATAAAGGTTCTCAACTTGAAACATTTTCAAGTGAGGTCATACTAGATTTATTATACAAAGTCTCATCGTTTTCTTTTCTTGTTTATTTAATATTCACTATCCTAACGATGACAAGTATACATCATCAGGAAGCATTAAATAAACACAACATGTATCACATACATCCTAAAATAAATAGATGATCATGAGCCTTTAATCCTATGCGATCCACTCGAGCAAAAGTGGATCTAGGTCAATCTACAGGTGATAATTAAAATGCAAGTAGACCTATCTATTACAATAAATATATCTCATACATTCATGGGCCTTGTTTCCTCACTTTTCCTCCGTCTTCATTCAATCTTCTTGTAATGTCCGCCAAATTACAAAAAGATTAATGTCACCGCCTAATTCTACTCTCATTACATTTGCTAAAACTATAGAAAACCTTGGAACAATTCCAAGGGAAGATACATAGGAGGGAGATAGAAGTACATCAAAAATAAAATAGAGAAATATGAGACTCGTAGGCCTCATTTTAATTAAAACCCAAAAATAACCAATTATGCATAAAATTAAACCAATCACATTGGCCTAGGCTCCATGATCATCCAACTAGCATGCTTAACATAAATCATCACATGATAATGAAAATATATAAATAAACCGATTATTTTATGTGCAATTTGTTTCAAATTTGGAATTTTTATGAAAAATAATTTTTCAAAAATTAAAATTAACATTTAATTTTAAAATGAAAAATCATAAACTTCACGTAACAATTACGTAATGAGGCGGGATGGACAACAGTTCAACAAGGCTGCTGCTCATCAATTGGCTGGGTGCTCGCACGTCGGGTTGTTGGGCGCCCGCACGCTTGGTGCCAGCAAGCGACCCGACGCCCGACTTCGGGTGGCCAGCAGCCCACCCGATATCATACGTCGATTGGCTAGGTTCCCGCATGCTGGGTTCCAGCGAGCGACTCGGCACCCGACTTCGGGTGGCCGGCAGCCCACCCGACATCACACGTCGCGTGCCGGCGCGCGCGCGCCGGGTGACTGGCAGCCCACCCGACGTCACACATCGGGTGGTCGGGCACTCCAATTTTTTTTTAATGTCCAAGAATTCAAGATTTTCACAAAATCTTGATTTCATAGTTTCTTGATCTCATCAAGAAATTTTAAAAACTTGATAAAAACTAATTTTCTTGATTAAGAAATCAATTTATTTGATTTTTATTTATTTCTTGCCACGTTTCAAGAAATTCAAGATTTCACAAATCTTGAAATTCTTGAAAATCAAAAAATTCAATTTTTTAACTCGTCTTAGTTCTTAAAACGTTTCAACATTTAAAATGATTAATAATATTAATTCCAAACAAAGAAATTAATTGATTCAAAATCAATCACACATATAAATATTAACTCTATCACATATATTAAATAAACATAATCGAAAAGTGTCAAAAATGCATGAACCTTGGCTCTGATACCACTGTTGGGTTCGCGCGATCCTGAGAAATGTATACGCAGCGGAATTTAAAATTTTTCAAAAACATAAATATATATTACATCACATGTAATTAAAATGAATCCCGAAACCCTCTCGCGATTATTCGGTTATGTGTTTTTCTAATAGTTAAAGTAAGAAAGTTTCAGAAACTCTTACCTTGATTTGCACTCCGACTGATGTAGGGATTGAAACGATTCAAATCGTTATCCCTGCATAAAAATATCTCCATGTTCTTCAATTCAAAACCCCTTTGATTGAAATCTGATTCGCTTCTAGGATCCCAAATGTTATCCCTCTAATGGTATCTACACCTTGGATGCCCACTCGCAATCGAATCCTATGCTAGTAGTTTTCAATTCGATAATTCTATCCCAAAATAATTTTGTTTGGAATAAGAACACACTAACAATTAGTATTTTAGGTGTTTAATTTAATTTTTAATTTAACAATTAAATCAAGAATTAAACTAGATAAAAGGTTGGTGAACTTTTGGAGATTGAAAGGAAATGAGGGACAAATTTTTGGAGTTGAAAGAAAACTATTTTTCTTCACAAAAATTTACAATTAAAATCCCCATAAAAAATATCCAAGAAGATTGTCAATCAAGACTATCACAAGTTCTTTCCATGTAGGACTCTTCTTCCTTTCTTATCTCCAACTCTTTAGTAAGTTTCCTTATCCCATAAGAACTTTCCTTTTTCCTTATTATCTCTTAGAAATTGAATTCTCAGATCAACTTTCTCTAGAAATTGGATTCTCAATCCAATTTCCTAATGGGCTTCCTACAAGCCCACACCTAATGGGCCTAGGCCTAAGTAATCAATTAGGTCATACTTTAATTGATCCAATCAATTAAATTAATTTATTTAATTAATTAGGCCCATCTTACTTAATTGATCCAATCAATTAATTAAATGTTCCAATTGGGCTCCCTAATCCAATTAGATCCAATCAATTAATCTAATTAATTAATTGAATTAATTCCACACTGAAATTAATTTAACCCCCATTAATTAATCATATTAATTAATTTAATCCAATACTTGGATTAATTTTTAAGCTAGAAATGGACTTGTCCAAGTTTTGTGTGTGACCCCTTAGGTTCACTTTAAGCTAGCCGTGAGCTCACAACTCTTGTGATTTAGTTGAACAATTAATTATTCTGATTAATTAATCTAATTAATTAATTATCTTGTAATTAACTCATTAATTCTGAGAACCCACAAGACATGGGAAGCACCTAACAATGCATCATGACTCCTAGACTAAGGTGAATGTGCAAACCTATTTCAATTACGAATACCATGCTAGTACGGTTCTTCCATCATCTAATCTATCGATTGAACCTAGGGAATGGATGTTAAGTCGAAACGCCATTAACTCAATAACTATGTTTCCATTCATAGTAGTTTGACTCGATGATGAATAATTAGAAAACCCCACGTCTAATTTTCATCCAACCTTAGCCAAGGATTTTAGAGGCAAGTACAGTGGAACACATAGGAGATCACCTATTCATCTAGATAGGTGACAGATTCTTTGTTGGCCACTCATTAATCTCCATACATGAAGATGTTAAATCCAATATAAACCCCTTGTGATTGTCATGCAATCGGAAAATATATCAAAGTATAATATGTCATGTACAAGGTTACCATGGTGCCTCAAGTCCAATGACTAATTCTTGTACTATCTTAACGAGAAAATTCGAATTCGACAATAGAATATTTCTAATTGGGAATTTTCAGGTGGGGTTGTTCAGTGTACTTGTTCCCAACAAGCACCCGTATACATGCACTAGTGTCTCCACACCAATACCTATGGAACAAGGCATCCTCCTTTCGAGCCTGCATCGCATGCGCAAGTCTCAACGGGACCAATGATATCCCATCTCATTGATCCTTAACTTGGAACGTTTTAAGATCACAACCTTAGAGACATATTCCACGATCAACATCATATGTACAACCATTCCCCATAACTATGTGTGATCTAAGGACTTTATCTAATTCTTATGATGAATTTAAGATAAAGATTGCCATTTAAATGATATTAATATAAATAAGAATGATTCGCAAGAGTATAAGAACGGTCAGAACAATTGACACGTCGGACAGTACTCTAACAATCAATAATCTTGAATTTCTTGATCCAAAAAATTTTAAGATCACAGACTTAGAGACATATTCCATGATCACCATCGTATGCGCAAGCATGCCCAATAGCTATATGTGATCTAAAAACTTTATCTAATTCTTATGATGAATTTAAGATAAAGATTACCATTTAAAAGATAGTAATATAAATAAGAATGATTCGCAAGAGTATAAGAACAATCAAAATAATTGGCACGACGGACACTACTCTAATATGTTCAACTTGCCAAGTTTACGTTTAATATATTGTTTTCCAATTTGAATATGGAGTAAGGCGTGCTTTATTAGTTTCAATTGTCTGTATATCTATAAATTTTGATAAACAACCATATTGTTTGTCATCTTATGTCACACATTCGTAAGTTTTGAGGGTTACAAGCAACACTAATTAAGTTTTCACGACTCATGAACTAAATCATGCATGATCTTATAGAATTAATTGCACTCCACAAAATGCTATTCATACAAGTCACTTTAACTTTATTCTTGAGTAACTGATAATATTTCCATTAATCAATGAAATAATATAGTTATGTTGTTTATAACAAATACACCCGTCAATTCTAATGTTAGAAGATGATAATCTTCTCATATTACACACTACCAGTTATTAAGTTTCTGTATTTCATTTTGAGAGAGGGAGAGAGAGGGAGGGAGATTGCCTTACCGTATCTAATTTTTGTTCATGAACGGGCATAACTGCTTTCATGATATTTTAACATAGTTTTCGTCTTAAAAATTAGACAAATTAACTTTTGTTTCTAATTTTCCCTTAGCAAGGTCTTTTTAAAAAAATCAATTATTGAACACTAATTAGCAAGACTTTTTTTTCACAGAACTTCAACAAGTTACCAATTCTTCTTTTGTTGTTCTTTTTTGATGTTTGATAGTATTATTTGTTGTATTAAATTAATTATGGGAAATATGTGTATGAAGTTGATCATACAATGCAAATTATGCAGTTGGAACTTAAAAGGTTGTTATAAGTTATTTAATTTTGTAATTTCAAATAAAAAATTTATCTTGTGTTTTTAATTTTTGATTTATAAACTTAATAGTATTAGTCCAAGGAGATTTGTTCTTATAATTGAGTTTTAGTTCGATCGAGTGCGTGAAGTGTGGGGTTATCGTGTCCCTAAAAAGTGTGTATACAATTATCAAATATAGACACTCTAGTTATATTTAACCTATCAAGCTTAGATGACTGATTTAAAAACTAAAATAAACTAATTAGCAAAGTAAATTTAAAGCAAAAAGTGCACGAAACTAAAATCATGATAGGAGGGGTAGTGCATTGGATCACCAAACTACTTCATTATGAATCTTTCACTAGTTCTGGTTAGGAGTGTTTGCATCGTGTAACCATGAAAATTCCACTCGTACTCGGTATTATCTCTCCAGACATACCAATTCTACTATTAAAAGGTAACTGACTATATCTCTATAACGGGTTTAACCGATTAATAATATATTAAACTCTATGAATTCCACTAGCTTATAGCATAACCATGTTATGCCCGTCACTATTGCGTGTACTAATTTTTATATCTCTATATTAATTTGTCTATAGCATGCTAATGCATTTGTTACAACAATATCTTTCGTTCTTAATCACAACAACAAAGATAATTTAAAGTTGGCCAAACTTCAAAAAGCATTAAGAAAAAAATAATACATCCTCATCACAATTTAAACAACATCCAACCATTACAAAGTAGTCAATTCATAAATCCATATATTTAGCTCCCCAAGCCTAGACTAAGAGAAAATTAGCTCATATTCAAATAATTAAATCACAAATTGTCTTTCAACATAATGGGCCTTTAATATTTCAACAAATTAAACAATTTGAAAGAGATAAGAGGAGGGAAATTACAACCTAAGCTATAAAAGTCCACTCTCAAGCTTGAATTCAATTATTCACTTAATTCTTCAAGCCTAATATGGAATCCTCCTGCTCTTGAGGTCAATTTCCATCTTTCTTGAATGGGTGTGTGTAAATTTCTAGAGTGTGTGAGAAAAGTGTATGTAAGTTGGGAGAATTGTGTGAGGAAAAATGTGTTTTTTTTTGTGTGTGGATTGGTTGTTGAATGAGATAATGTGGATTGTGTATCTAATGTAGTGTGATGTATTGAGTATGTACTTAAAAATACGCCAAAAAGTAGAAAAATACAAAAGTCTATCAATTATATGATAAAACATCCTAATTTGTGCTATGGAGAGTGTAAAAAAATGTATTGAATTATTAGCTTATCAATACTCTTTTATCTCTTTTTTCATTAATAAATCTTATTTCAAAACTTGGTGCAAATGACGTTTTGAACAGTATCACCTTTTGCTTTATTATATTATTTAGCAATATTATAGATTCATCCTTATTAAAAATATTTGGTGTTTTGATTGGTATATATGATAATTGATTCATCAGTAAATTACAGAGTGTTTTCACTACTTGGAAATGAGAATTATTTTCTTTTTAGTTGTGGATAACTATACTCTTGTTTAACGTTAAATCTAAATGTGAAAATCACTTACAAGCATTCATGTGGTGTATGTCTACTATTTTTTGCTTTAGGTTAGAGAAACGTTTAAGTTTGTCACATCTCTTCTTTTCACAAGTTTTCGAAAGCAGAGATTGTCAAAGACAATGACGGAGCCAGGGGAGGTTTGGCTCTTGTCCCTTTTTTTCTTTATATAAACTTAATAAATTAAAATTTTTAACTTCCAATTTAGATGATTAAATTGTTTTTTTGATTGGAATAAAATACTTATTTGAATATTGTCATTTCTTTAAAAAATTTCAACTAATTTTCTCTCCTTCAAACTTTTTATTTGTGATTTTATTTCTACAAACATAGTTTAATTTAATTAAGAAATATTAACTATTGATATCTTTTATTTTTATTCTTTTAATAATTAATTTATTTAATTTCACTTTCGTTGTTTATTATTTGAGGTATCCTAATTTATAGCATTCATTTTATTAATAATTATGAAATAATGCTCAAATACATGCACTAGTTTTTGGAAGCAAGCTTAATTGAGAAATTTTATTTTTGACATGGTGTCTATTGCTTTTTTGAGTTAAGAAATATTTCTTTTGAATAATGACTCTCTTTCACAACAAAACTAACTAACAACTTCATTAGCTTTTCAAAATATTTTTCATTCACACTTATTCAATTTATTTTTCTTGATTGGATTCCCTCATCCTATACCTTGCGTTTCATTTTTTTTTTATTTTGTTTAGGCCAATGAAAATTAGTTCCTCTCTTTATTTTTGTCACCTTGTGAACATAATTTCACAACAACACAGTTAGAATAATAAAATAATTTTTTTTTTATGTTTAAAGTAGATTCCAAAGTTAGATTTTTTCTCAAATAAATTTTCATGTAGTATACATATGTAAATTGTATTATTATTTGAAGAACGGCTTTCTTTTTTCATTGAACACTTCATAATGATCCACAAAGACAAAATAAATCATGAGAGTTGCTCATTCTAGATCATGCTTTTCTAACTTTGTAAGTTAACTTTGGTTTTATGTTGGGTTGAATTAGAATACTTGTCATTTTTATTTTAAAATTATTTTTTGTTTATTTATTAAATTGCAGATATTATATATTTATTTATCCATATCATGTACTATATTTACATTTATATTTATTCTTTACTAATTAGTTGATTTAAGAGACAATAAGTATCGCAAAAATAAATAATAAATACTTGTATGTTTTTTCAAAATTCAATCCCACCCTCCATGACCACAATCTCTGGCTCCGTCCCTAGTCAAAGATTACAAGTCTTATGCCTACGGAAGCAGGTTTACTTGCCTTTTCAAGATATTTGAAGATCTTTGAAAACTAAGGCAGGGGTCACAAATAGAACAGTTTACTTAACCCGAAGAAGAAAATCTTCAAGAAATTGATGAAAATATAATTTACCTTAGCAATTAATATTGTCATTAAATTTTCTCCTCATATCTTTTGTTGGCCAGGTTCCATGATAACAACAAAGAGAATAATTATAAGAGTTTTCTTTTAACATGTTCAATATTTCTACTATAGATGTTTTTATGGTCTTGGACATGAAAGTAAGATGAATTGATTATTTACACATGAAGGAATGCAATTTAAATAGATTTTACTCTAGTTTGTTTACTTAGTGCCTGTGTTGATTGTTTTGTTTCCACTTTGTTAAATGTTGCAATAATCTTTTCTATAAATCTTTTACTTCCTTCCCTCCCTCTCTCTGTATGGAAATATTCAAGAATGATATGAGCCTTATTAAATTTCTATTTTCTTGTCTGTTAGGTTGACTGTTTAAGTAGAACTGCTGATCCTCTTTTGGTTTGACTGTTTTAAGTACTACTTTTGATTATGCCCTCTTTAATGGTGTTGGATTTTCCATTTTAGACCATTACTACGTAATTGGCATTTTTCAAATAGTGTGCCCTGTGAACCTTCAGATTCTAATTAGTTCCCAACACATTCTAAGTTTTGCTTTGTCATAAGAAACTGGAAAAATTCTAAATGGCATTGATGAACATTGAGTTGATTAAGAATTTGCATCTAAGTTCTTTAGAATAAAATTTATTTACATTTTATGTTTATAATTTGATTTTTTTTAATATCATTATGTTGTTCTTGTTTTTAATTTTGATTTATTTGTTTATACCCAATAACTCTTGTTTCATCAAAAAATTATACTTGTGTCAAGAATAAAAAATCATCACAGCTTCAACATTCACTAGATGATATAATGACAACAACTGTTTTTCCATCATAAAACAGTACTTATCAAAAGTTGTTTTACTATATGTACATGCAGGGGATCTAATAGAGGAACATAGGTACCATATATAGAGGTGTCTCAAGAGGACCGAGGGTACTTAGGGTGAGGGAGAGAAAGCGGGAGAGGGAGAGAGCGAGGCCATAGTTAGGAGACATTTTCACACTCCCAAAATGGTTCAATGGTTCGTGAACATCGATCCTTCAACTTCATCAACTAGTATATACTATTGCACTTAGAAATATGCAACATGGAAAATGAGAAATATTTTCATCTTGAACAAATTCCATAAGGTAATTTGCTCATTCATCTTGGAAATACACTAAAAGATTACTAAAACTTTGTGCACATGTAGTGCTGATTGCAGACTGCACATTAGCAATTTAGATGAACTTAAGTGATTGAATATATTCTTCTGCTTTGCAGATGGTGAAGTTTGGAAAGAAGTCTCAGTTCTTCTCACTTATAAAAATGATGAACTTCTAAAATCTTCTCCAAGCATTGTTCTTGTTGTAAACCTCATCAGATCTAGTTGTTTCTATTGTTTAGTAACTATGTTGTTTGTTGTTGTTGTTGCTGTCAATTCCATGTCGTTCAGTCCCAAAGTTTTAACTAGATATCATTGCCAAAATAAGATTTTTTGCTACTTTTAAACTTTGGTTGAGCTTAGTTTTTTCTTTCTTTTATACTAAATTATATGTAAGTGAGAGTAGAAGTCACTTGCTATGGTGAGAGATCAAATTTCACATGCTTTTATGATGGAATGCCTTTGAAGTTCACAGCTTAATAAAGTGATATGTTGGGGCTTAAGAATTCTTTGTTTTTTTTTTCTTCTTTTCTATCTTCTTGTCTAATCTTTACGCAATTTATGGTATTGATATGTAAGAGGTTCTTATACTAGCACAACCGTGATCACAGCTTCCAAACACCCTCAATTATATGCTGTCACAATACTGATTGGTCCAGTTAATTTGCAAATCTTCATTAGTGAACTGATATTTGGTTTTCATTATTATCTATTGTCTATGGAAAAGTTCCATTCAATTAGGTTAAGCATTAATTTCATTCAATGATTCTCAAAGTTGTATTGAGCATGGCTTTCACATATGAATTGTTAGGTAAAAGATGGAAATCATCTTTTTCAAACTTATCATGGATGGGTGAACAAACAGTTCGTGTCATGATTTCTTGTTGATCACGCATAGAACGATCATCCAATATTCGCCCGCCTAGATACCTATATTGGACCCAAAATACAGTAGTGTATATGTATAATACACGTACATTGAATGGTAATAAGGTTCATTCAATTAGAGATTGTCTAAGGCTTAGTTTGCCTAAACTTCATTCAAGATTGCATTATAATTTTATTAGAATAACCCAAGCTCGAAACAAATATTACCACACATGCTTTCAATATATTTGGCTTGCTTCTTAAGAAATTAACTTCATACTGTCGAGTAAATAAGCTATTCTTGCTTTTAGTTCCCACTCAATTAGTGTAAACTCTATATTTGTGAATGATATTTGAAAGTGCACTGCTCATGCACTGTCCTTGGACAATTTAGTTTGATTATTAGTTAGCATTAATCTACAAAAAATATTGATTTGTGTTTTAAGTCAGGAAAATATAATTTAAACTAGTGAACAAGATAAGGAATTTTATTCTTATCCTGCGACTTAAACTCGAACATTTTCATGAATCAATTGTCACTTACCTCATATTTTCTCAGCATCAGTAAACTTATTTTGCAAAATGGATTTAACTCAGGTAAATCAAGACAATGGCCAACTAAACCAACTGTAGGAATCGGCTGATTACTGAATCCCTTTACAACATATCTTCATAAATTAATAAGTAGATACGGATTAATTCTACTGCATATATAAGTTGTTAATTATAAGTGTATGCATCTTCATTTATTGGATCTAAGTTTAAATTAATTGGTGTACGGTATATTACAAAAACATTGATGGACTTATAGATTTCTTTTGTATGACAAACTGAAGGAAATTTTTAACAGGAGACTTATACAGAGAAAATCGATCAATAATCTATATTTATACTATTATAAAAGTGTGAATGTTTTTTTCAATTTTTGATTCGACTAAAATATTCTTTTAATATTATTGATTGTAATGGTAGTTATGTAATTTAATAATAATGTAATTTTAAAATAAATAATGCTTATTTATTTAATTGATCAATATGATTATAAGATAATTACAATAAAAGAATACCAAAAGTTCAAGTCAAACTCTACTTTTATTTGTTTGATATTCCGAAAACATATATGAAAATTATGTTTATAAGTACTTTACTTTTGTTTTTTCTTTTGTCCATTTATATGTTCACATTTTCATTCAATTATTTTGTTAAATAATTTTTTTAAAAAATAAAAAATAAAATAGTTCAAATTTAAATAACAAAATCTAATTGTATTTTGAATTTATTATTTTTAGTTTGGTAAGTTAAAATTAAAGAAAAAAAGTATAATATTAATTAACAAAAATAAAATAAAATATAAAAAGTATTTATAAAACTTATAAAAATTAAAATTTGATATAGGGTATAGTTCAATAAATCAAAAAAATAAAACACTAAAATTAAACGGAATATTGAATTATGAAAACAAAATTCAAATACCAAATTGAATATTTTTGCTCGACTTTTATAAATACCAAATTTTCATTTTTATTTGATTCTATTAATTTATCGAATTGTGGTCACCCCTAGAAAAAGTCACATTGTATTAGAATAGAAAAAAAAATGATACACTATAAAATTATTTTATTATACAATATGTCTATTTGAATAAACTAAATATAACTCATAATATCCAGTGTAATCATATTCATTAAAATTAATGTGAAAAATCACATCTATTTTTTTTAATATCAATTCAAAGGCACATTCCTCTATTGTATTTGTACTTTTAGTTATTCCACTTATTGAAAAAATAGAATAGAGTAAACTTATATATTAAAGTGCATTCACGACTAACATTTGATCTTTTTCAAATCATGGATTAAATTTGCAAGGCATCCTGAATTATGAAACTAAAAGTGTATTTTTCTGTGCTTGGGTGATAAAAAAATAATTACATCAATTAATGAGACATTTGATTCCTGTAACACATACTTTCTCAAGCCATCCATATCTGAATTTTATATTATTTTTATCAATTTGCTAATTTTTTCTAAAAAAATGTGTAAAAATTATATTTATAACTATTTTATCATTTGTTTTATCCTTTGTCCATTTTCGATTCAATAATTTTGTTAAATGATTTTTAAAATAAAAAATAAAAAAATTAAGAGTTCAAATTAAATAACAAAATTTAATTGTATTTTGAGTTTATTATTTTTAGTTTGGTAAGTTAAAATTAAGAAAAAAAGTATCAGATTAATTAATAAATATAACAACTATTTATAAAATTTGTAAAAATTAAAATTCAATATTTTGTACTGTTGGACAAATCAAAATAAAAAATCAAAATCAAACCGAATACCAATTTTTTATGAAAATATACTTCACAATATCCAATTTAATTAGACTCATTAAAATTAATATAAAAATAATATCTATCTTTTATATCAATTAAAAAATACATTTGACTATCGTATTTATAATATTGGTTATTCCACTTTCTGAAAAAAATAGAATACAACTAAATTTAAAGTGCATTCATGACTAAAATTGAATTTTTTTCGAACCATTGAACTAAATTTGCAAGACCTCCATAAATTATCAGACTAAAAGTGTATTTTTCTATACTTGAGAGATATGAAAATAATTACATAAATTGATGGAGTATTTGATTTATTTAATATTTATTTTCTTAATCCACCAACATCTGAATTTTATATCATATTAACCAATTGTAAGGCCATATTCCAGAAGCGATGTTATCCCTTCTTATAGTTCACATATTTTATGTACAAAATTCAAAATCTATTCTAATCATTTAACTTATCTTTTGTCGTTACAATCATAGTAGTTCGGTTGTAATTATATCTGATATTTGACTTCGTAATTTTTTCACTTTTGGAATTTATGCTAAATTACTCTGCAATTCACTTCATGCAAAAAAATAAATCTTTTGGGTTGATTATTTAATCTAATAAATTTTATTTATACTATTTAATTATTAGTTCGAACATTATAGTTTCGATTGACTTTCTCTTTCTACTTTTCTTTCAAATATTATTTTTCTTTTTCGGATACTTAAATATATTCGTCACTTGCATTTTTCAGAAATGATATTTCCCCCTAAAATACTAAATTAATTATTACTGCATTTAAATATTCTTATACCTAAAATGTCACTAATTACAACGTAATAATATTAATAAAATATGTATAATTAAAAATATCTCTCATTAACCATAATAAAATAATATTGATAATATATCTATAATTAAAAATATCTTTCAAAATATATCGTATTATTTCTCTCAACAAAACGTACACATTTTTATTTTGTACATGTTCACCAAATTCACTTCTCAAAACACATTCTTCCAAAAAACTCTCCTCAAAATGACTAGAAATGAAACCTAACAAAGCCTAATTTTTTTTTAACAAAATCAAACATGGCAAAAATAAGTTGTATGAACTTTCACATTGTATCATTGCATTTCAACATAAATATTTTAAATATATATATATATATATATTATATTAAGTAGAAAATAATTTTATACTACATTCACTTGTGTATTTCTTGATCTTTTTATATATTATCCTACTGAATAAATTATAGAATTGATATATAATTGGAGCATTTTAAAAAGTATATATAGGGGGTAAAATGAAATTAATAATAAATCTTACAAAGATAAAATATTATTATATCTATATATTACAGTACTACAAAACTATATATAACACTTTTTCATCTCAATTTCTTTTTTATTTTTATTTCTTAACAAAATTTAATTGTATTTTGAATTGATTATTTTCAGTTTGGCAAGTTAACAGTAACAAATAATATATAAAATTAATTAATAAATATTTATAAAATTTATAAAAATTAAATTCGATATTTGGTACAGTTTGATAAATTGGAATAAAAAATTAAAATTAAACCAAATATTGAATTTTTATAAAAAATAAAATTAAACATGAAATCAAATTTTTTTGTTCGGCTTTGGTACATACCGAGTTTTCGGTATTGATTTGTCAAATCTCTTTCATCTTTAAAGAATAAGTATCGCCTATAAATTATGAGCTGAAAGATTTGTTGCAATGTCAACTGCAATTTTTTTTTTTTTTGTAATACCTCAATTCATATTTTTTTAAAATACTTAATTTTTTCATGTTAATTTCAATTCATCTTTTTTTTCTCGAATTTATACATATTTTTAACAAATAAAATTACAACAAATAAAATTTTAAAAGTTATAGGAATCATCATTTATATACACTAACTGCATGATTTCGAAATTATTGAATATGCTAAACTTGAAAAATAAAATACAATCAACCATCAAATATGATTTTAGGTTTTCTTATTGAAGGACATAATATTGCTAGCTCCACATGCACTTTTATTGTCAAATATTTGGCCGAATTGCTTGAAATTTACTATGGAATCGATAAGGGTGTATATTGTGCACCAACAAATTTAAGAGTTCTTTGGAATATATACCAATGTCTAAAATTTTTAAAAGATAATCAAAAACTTCAGTTGATCTACAAGTTGCCAAAATTTTAAAAATTTTGAATTTTTTATTGGAGAGTATGAAAAAAAGTATTTTAATTCATATGATCTTCCAAACATTCCTATTAATATAGATATTACAAGATAAAATATCAGTACAAATACCTCTAAAATATTACAAAGCACATCTAAAGTTGAATCATGTACAATATAAAGTTTTTTCAATGATCTTACATTACATACAAAATGGCAAGAGTTTCTTTATTGATGGGTCAGGTGGAATACAAACAAAATTTTTATACCATATATCATTAGCTCATTTTGGATTCAAAAATTAAATAGCATTTGTAACAGCAACATCTAAAGTTGGTGTCGCAATAATGCCAAAGGCTAGAACAACATATTCTCACTTCAAAATACAAATAGATGCAATTGAATCAAGTGAAGACGCTATATCTAAGTAAAGTAAGGTTGCAAAGCTATTACGTAAAATACAACTATTTTCATGGGATAAAGCACTAATGGCGAAACGATGGCTATAAAGAATATTGATAAACTATTGATAAACTATTGAAAGATGTAATGGAAAATGATGAGAATTTTGGTGGAAAAGTAATAGCTTTTGTGAAGATTTTAGACAAGTATTAAAAGTTGTTCAGAGGGCAACAATCTATCAAATTATTTCTATAAGTTTGGTAAAATCATATTTGTGGCCCAAAATAATTTTTTTTTTTTTTGTCAATGAACATGAGTCGAGGAATAATCCAAACTTCAGTGAGTTCTAATTTAGAGAGAAAATGTGAGGAACCAAATGATACTAAAGGTAACATCAAAATTCCAGAAGAGATAATTTTTAAATATGACAATGAAGAAAACTCAAAATTAAGATTTATTAGGGTTATTTTCCCAACCTTAAATAAAAATGTCCATTCAACTATTTACATGACAAATCGAGCATCAAGAAACAATAACTTTTAATAGTTTTGATAAAATTATTGATGACACAAATTACTATTATGAATATGACGTTTTGAACTTTTTAACTCTAAATAGCTTGCCTCCTCATAAGTTGGTGTTGAAATATTTTTTACCCCTTTTGAAGAATCTAAACCCATAAAATGGATTGAGTAATGGTATAAAAATGGTATGCAGGATTTCAAGAATAATATAATGGATGTAGAGTAATTATGTTTGACAACATACTAGAAATGATGTCTTTATACCTAAAGTACCACTTTCATCAGGTGAAAATGAAGGTTATCTATTTCAACTTAGACGTAAATAATTATGTATTAAACTTTGCTTTGTAACGACAATAAAAAAAGTTCAAGGACAAATAATTCCAAATGTTGGTATTTATTTGTCTCATTCAATATCTTCTCATGACCAATTAAATGTTGCTCTCTTTAGAGTAATTTCAATGTCTATAATCATTAGTTGATTAAATAAGACACCTCAAATGAAAGAGGAAGACATAAATAAAAAATATTGTGTATAGACAGAGTGTAAGTACAAATATTTTTTTCCTTAAGTAATACATTATACTATGTTATTTTTATTAGAAAAATACATCATTAAAGCAAAATTCACTGTAACACAAAGTTTTGATACCTAACAATCATGTAATGCGAAGAAAACTCCATCATTCAAGTAATTAAAGAAAAAATAATTTGATTACATATGGTGGTCATAGTAAATTAAAGTAGTTTAATAATATTATGTATAGGCTGTATGTACAACTAATAATATGTAAAAAAATGACAATTGATTATGTAGATTCTTGAATATTGGATATGTATTTTACTTAATTTTTAATTCTACACCCTAATCCTTTCACTTAGTTCCACATATATTTATCATTAAAAAAAAATATAGTTGAATTATAGTTTTATTTATGTTTGTAAAAGGGATATTTTTTTTAATATTAATTATTTATCTTGCATAATATTTGGATTCTTTCAATTTGTCAAATTTCTTCAATTTCTAGAGAACAAGTGTCACCTATAAAGTATGAGTTGAAAGAGAATCTCTTACATTTTTGTAATGTCATATCGATCAATAGTTAATTTATGAAATACTTTGAAATATTTTATTTTTTATTATTACATTTTTATTCAATATTTCTTAATTTAAGAAGTATCTTATAATATTTTAATTTTACTCAAATAAATTATTAAATAATATAATTATTTTATTATAATCATATAAATCACATGCGACGCACGTGTTACTTACTAGTAACATAAAAAGTTCAAATAAAAAGAAAAACATTCACAATAAAAGTTAGAGCTTTTGAAATAGTGGTGCAAGGGAACTTTTTGTTCTCATTGGGCTCAATGTTTGTTGGATAACTAAAAAGTTCGAGCTTTTGAAAATGGTGCAAGGAAAGGATAACATTAGTGATTAAGTTTCACCCTTTGGTGGCTTGACTTGTGCATGGTGGGAACTAAGTGCTAAAGATGTGTAGATGATGTTGCGTATCAACTAGATTTTTCTAGTTTTTGATATTATGTAAATGATTAGGAAGATATATCAGAAGTACAATAAAGAACCATCTATGGGTTCTTTCAGTTTTGATAGGGTCCTAATTCTAATTTTAACATTAACTTAAATGAGCATCTTTATGCTTGAAACAAATAGGTTTGTCACAATAAACACAACTTTTGGAGTTTTGACTCATTCTCTTTTTGTATCATTGGCTCCTCTTGATGATGAGCATGTAGAATTGTGGTCATGAATTATAATGTTGGTTGTCAAGCATCTTGGAGTAATCTTTATAATGTTGAAACCTCTGTGACTTATTTTAGAATGTATTAATATGTAAGGATAAATGAGTGATTACAAAGCGATAAAGCATTTGGACTGTGGGTAATTTTTCATGTTGTTGCAAAAATTCATGAAGACAAGTGCACGTTATCGTTACAAGTAATAAAATGATGAGTAGATTATCATTCCCATAAAGACTATTGAGTTACTAAATACCAAAATTTTGTCAATTCTAATTTTATTTGAACAAACAAAAACGAATGATAATTAATGCAAATAAATTTAAATTACTCTTAAAATGATGCACAAAATTAAATAAAAATGAATATTGATGATTATAAAGACCTAGGGTTATGATTTCATCATAATTAGTTTGAGTTGAATAATTTATCTCATCAATCTCAACTTATTTCCCAAGTGATAGTCGAGAATCCCTAAATCATCCACTAGCCTATCCCAATATCTAATAAAAATATCATCAATTGCTAATTCACTATATTCCTATATAAATTACAACAATCAATAATTCATTAGGTTGTATGGATCTTACACAAGACTACATAAACCATGTAAGTATATTCCTATCTCACATACAATTTATGATTTTTTACACATAGAACTAGAAATATATATCACCTCTTGGGTCAATATGATTAACAAATCATTCAATTAGTGGCCAAATAATTGAAAACATTAAGAACAATGTAGAAAACTCAACTTGAAAATAATCAAAATTGAATTGATAAAAATATTCAACACATTCTAATTAGATTACATCACAACCCTAAAAAAGGAAATTAGTTCATGGTAAAAATAAAAAATATCTTAACAATATTCATACATATACTCAAATGAAAAGATGAAAATAAAAACCAAATTTTAAAGATGATGAACTTTTCTTTCCTTGTAGATATCTTTTCTCAAGCTTGGAAGAATTCTATCATCTTTCCCAAAATTCTTTCTTCTTGTCTTCTTCTTGTTTTTCCTAAAATCTTCTATCTCTTTCTTTATCTCTAATCCTCCTCCCTCTCATTTGGAGACTCTTAAAATCTTAAAAATCTGATTGGGATGCCCTAAAGAGGGCAAAATACCCATTTTACCCTTAAAAACCCGTTCGGCAGTGCCTACGAGCTGATTGGCAGCGCTTAGGTGCTGCCTTCACTGGAAAGAGTCCATTTTCCAGTAGCTGCAGCGCCTAGGTACTGTAGTTACTGTTCACGGGTCGAATTTTTTTTTGAACAAAATGTAAGATAAATTTAGATTTTCGTGCTTCCAAGTGATATTCTTCCTTTATCTTCAAATTTGAAAAATAAACGCTAAAAATAATAATAAAAATCATAAAAATCTCAAAAACTAATTAAAAAGTTAAACAAATGGTGCTCAGTTAATTAGTATAATTTCCACTCATCACATGGTTTTGGGCATTCTTACATTGAGAACCTTAGGACTTGTTTGCATTTGCACATTGTTGCACATGTACCAAGACTTCTGAAGTTGCAAGATGCTTTGAATGGAAGAAGTGAGTGTTATGGTGCTAAAGACCTATGAAAGGTAAAGTAAGTATTATTCCATAATTTGTAGTCCCTTTATCTATGGATATTCACAATTCTAGTCTATCAAGTTTGCCACCAAAACAAGCTTAGTCGCTTTAGTTTACCCCTCAACATATTTAGTCCTTCATCATCTTAATTGTTAAGTAAATCTCTATGCTAAGCTCTAGAAATGAGTACCCTAAAGTGGTGAACGGTCCCGAAACCCTCGATTATTTCCATCACTAAGTGAATATAGCACTTAATGCAAAGGTGTAGTTTGCTAGCAACACACCATGGTGCTGGTGATATCCTTATTGCAACCCTATACGTTACTCTTAATCATTAAGCTAGAGAAAGGAGCAATGAGCAAGTGACGACTTATGTGTTTGATGGACTTAGATTTGGTCAGGTCAATCTTTTTAGTGACCCATTAGAGATGTTGTTGCGCTTGAATTGGATTTCTCTGAATAGGTATATGAGCTTATGTACATTAATGGAATGCTATATTGGAGGTACAATGGCAAGCCAAATATATGTTTTTTTTATTTAAACAAGGTCCTTCTTTCAAGTCCTATTAATGGCTGAAATAAATAGTTTGACCATGGAAAGCAATAACTTTGTCACAATGAATTTGAGGTTAGGAGAATTAATTGGCTGATTCTTTTTGTGTTGTTGGCTTCTCTTTTAATATTGTTGGTTGCCAAGCATCTTGGAGTAGGCTCTATAATGTTGAAACCCTAACTACAATTAGAACATTGTGGAACTTTACAGTCAAGGAGTTACAGACCAACAAAATATCTAGAACACGAGAAAGTTTTAAAGCATGATTGGCAAGCTACATTGCCTTTACATGATCAAGTTAATAAAAGTGAGATTTTTGTTCCATCTTGTGGAGCACTCATACCTGAAGGACTTTAGGAATTTGATGCATATGCATGTTTTAATGCATGATTGCATAATACATTCCTTATATATGCTCAATTACCAAAAAGGGCAGCTTTACAATTTTCAAGCATTCTTTCCTTGAGGACCTGAGGAGTTGCTTTAATTTACATGTAGTTGCTCACATACCTTTGAATACTAAAGAAGAAAGTTATGTTGCTAGATGCCTATCCAATGTTAATCTCATCTGTATTATTTGATAATTAGTTCCTTGATCTAGCGAGAATTACACTTTTGATACCAAGTTCATTGGAAAAACAACCTTAGATGTCTCTAATTTGTTTAGTGTTGCTCATGTGCGAGAGACTAAAGTTGTTGAATGTGCAAACTTAGCGTACAGAAACTATTACATTTTTTTGTCGTCACGTGCACATATGGTATCACAGGCATCACTTACTGTAAGTAAACTTAAATATATGCATAAATACTAACGCAGTTGTAGAGTAATTAATAACTATAACATTAATTTTTCATTTTTTTGAAAAGTTGTTTCGTGCTATAATAAACTTATTTTCAACTTACTATTATAAGGTAATTACACCATCTTTCGTCGAGGTTTGCCAAATTTATAGATACCTCTCCTATGGTATGTACTTTTATATTTACATGTCTTGAAAATTTTATGTCACCTTACGAATCTGCTCTTTGGTTACGCAACATAATGGAAAAAGGCAAAAGAAAATAGCGGAAACCCAAGAATAATGCACTGATTTCAGCTGCTAAGGTATGGTCTGATCTTATAGAAAGACTTTTACAGAATAATGCACCGAGAATTTTTCAAAATCCAGAGGGAGCCCATGTATCATTAATAAGAGACGATATCTGTTTTGGCTTACCACATGAGACTAAAAGCAATTTGGATGAAGTAGAATCCTACAATAATTTGCCGCTCTATTATTGCAGTTTGGGACAGAATAAATAAATTGTTAAATTTCCTAAAACAAGACTTCTATTTGCATTCAATATCCGATCAATCATTAAATTAGGGATATTTTCAAAAAATCAAATATGTGGGTATATTATGTTGCAATAGGTAATTTCAAATTACTTTCATATTTATCCAAATCTCCTGTGATGCATTTCTACACACATACAAATTCCTAATTTATGCCTATAAAACAAGAAAATATCAAAATACATGAATTTTGACATAATAAAACATGTCACATGTTTTAAAGAATCAAAATTTATGTCTCAAGGTCCAAGAATCTCTTCAAACATTCATGCAAAATAAAATTTTGATTACATTTTAAATTTAATTCCTCAAATATTTTGAGAGAGAGAATTCATGCTCTTTTCTTTTTTCTTTTTTTTTAATATAAAATGCTCTTTTTCCTCACATTTTGAATTAGATTTAGCCAGTCAGTAGCTTTCACTCTATTCCAAAGGTAACTCTTGTTACATGAAAAATTATTTTCTTTAAATCATAAGACACAAAATAGATTTTACATGGCTAACTCAACACCATTGAATATGTAGTTTTTTATATCAAAGGCCTCCAAATGCATAATATCAAGGAACTTTTGATAGAATATTTGTTAAAAATTTAGAAAGCAGTTATGTTCTATTAAGATTCAGCAGACCAAGAGTCAAAATTTGACCATTTAAAATATATGTTGACCAAATGCATAATGCCTAGTGCATTTCTTATCGTGTTATGCAAAATATGTTCTAATAACTATTGAATTATTGCAACATGTATAGATGATGATATAAGCAATATTGTTGCAACAAACTCTCTTTTTTCTTTTGAATGTTCATTCAATTAGATCACACAAATTCCTAGAGATTTTCTTAAAATCAAAACGAAGTGCATCTAGAGGTTTGGTAAATATGTCAGCAAATTGTTTCTCTATTACAACATAGTCTATCACCACAGTTTTCTTTTCAACTAAATCCCTAATTAAATGAAGATTTATGTGCATGATTCTTGAGTGTTGAACTGGGATTTTAGAAATATCAATGACACTTGAATTGTCATAAAAAATATGATTAGGAAAATGTAGTCCCTCCAAACCTTTTGGTTGCTCAACTATTTTTTCTTCCTCATTTTTAGGTTTAATTAAATAGGTGAAACATACATACCTTACCATATCTTTGTAACTTACCTTTGGTTTGTCCCTTGTTCGCTTCAGTGAGCGAAATAATGATTTGATTAGTAGGATGGTTCTTCTGAACTTTAATTGAAGGTTCCTTCTGAACTATTTCAGTACTGTCATTGTTTTATGTCCTCAATCCAGTTTCATTTGTTGCACCATTGTTCCTGGTTGTTGCAACATCTTCCTCAGTGGTGACTTGAGTATCATTCTGTATAGTTTCTAGAATTTTCTCTTCTTCTATTAGTTTTTTTTTTGTTTTCCAAACTGACATGCACCACACACTCCTGAATTCTTTTTGTTCAACTTTGGCACTCCTGTATTTACAATCTTAGTCAGATTCTTGAAATTCAAATACCCTAATTTTTGGTGTCATAAATCAGTTTCATCAACTTTTATGTTATAACATACTTGAGGTTGTTGCAACATATGACAATTATCAGATGAACGAGAACCAGTTAACAAGCATCTGTCAATTTTATTAAATACTTGGAATTTTTCTTTTTTAAACCTGACAAAGAGATTGTGATTACAAAGTTAGCTAATGCTGATTAGATTTGCCTTCAAACCTTCTACATAGAGCACATTCTTGAGTTTTGGTAGTCCTTCAACATTGAGTACTCATTTTTCAAGTACACGTTCATTTTCACCATCACCAAAGGTAACATGTCCTTCATTCACACTTTGATAGCCTTTCAATATTTCCTTATCAACTGTCCTATGTTTGAAACATCCACTATCAAAATACCAAGTATCATCAGTACAGGCTTTTAAAGAAATATCTGAAACAAAACATCTAAAATCTAAATTTCTAATCCAGATTCTTCTTTGAGATTTATTTTTTAAGTTAATTTTGATTTTAGAAGTCTGTTGCAACAATTGAGATTTCTATTGCAACATTGCGGAAGTAGGTGGACCAAAACGCATACAATTCCTCAAAAACTTTTTAAACTTAAAGCATCTTGGTCGGACATGTCTAGGCAGATTACATAAATGACAAATTGGAATAAACCTTTTTGGTTTAGATTTTTGAAAAATAGGTTTTTTGCTTTTATAAAAGATAGACTAAACATGTTTTGTTTTCTTTAAAAAAATCTATTTTTGAATTTGAAGACTCGCTAGTGTATCCCAAACCATGATAATCATTACATAGTTTCCCAATGGAGAGAATTTCATCTAGTTTTTTCTTACCAGAATCAAGCTTCATCATCTGAAGTAGTTCCTGTTCAGTTTTGTGAATTTTTCTGTCATTTTCAACAACAAGGTTTGTAAACATAAATATTTCTACTTTCATTGATTCATTTTCCTTGTTTAGTACAACAATTTGTTCCTTAAGTAACTTGTTGATTTTTCATATCTCAAGCCACTTTTGAAATTTTTTGTTATATGTTTGCTAAATTTTCTCGATGCTGGGCTTATCCTCATCACTATCAATTTCTGAATCTGAATTCTGGACATCCTTCTCATCTATAGCAGTAGATGAAGTCAGACATATTGCATTAAACTAAACCATTGGAATATACCTTTGATTTGTTTCAACATGTTCACGATGATTGTTCATCATTTTAGAGCTGAATGCCATATGATCATTTTCCTAACTTTCTTCAGATTCCTCATCACTCCAAGTAGTTGTCAAAGACTTGCCCATCCGTTTGAGAATATTGGCACATTCTGCTTGGATATGTCCAAACCCTTCACATTCACGACATTGAATTCTTCTATTTTTTCTTGTTATCAAAAGAATTAATATCAGTTTTATCCTTTTGTGAATTGAAAAACTTACTAGATTTTAGCTTGTTTTAGCTTTCATTCATCATTTTGAGAAATTTTCCAATTTTTTTGTCACAAGAGCTAAAGATTCCAACATATCATCATTGTCCTCTGATTCAGATGCTGATTTTGGAACTTCATCTTGGAAAGCAACACTTTTTCCTTTATCTCTCCTATTGTGATTGAGATTCAATTCAAATGTTTATAAGGAGCCCATCAACTCATCCAATTTTATTTTTTCAATATCACGGGCTTCTTCCATGACAGTGACCTTGTACGCAAATCTTTCTAGTAAGGACCTTAAGGCTTTTCGTACAAGTTTAAAGTTTGAATACTTTTTGCCAAGTGCTTGAGCTTCATTTGATATGTCACATAGCTTTGCATTGAAGATGGCAATTGTCTCACTCTCATCTATTCTAAGATCTTCAAATCTTCAGGCCAAAATTTAGAGTTTTGACATTCGCACTACTGCAATTCCTTCATAGGCAATTTGAAAATTTTCCCAAGCCTCATTTGCACTCTCAAATATTGTAATCAATTTAAATTGATTAGCATCAGCCACACTAAAAATTGTATTTAGGGCCTTTGAGTTGTAATTTGCAACTTTCTCATCCTCAGAGTTCCATTGATCTTCTGGCTTAAGAACGTCTTCTTTCTGTTCATTTATCATCATAGGATGTTTCCATCCTATTATAACAGCACGTCAAGCCTGTTCATCCATAGTTTAATGAAGGCTCGCATCTTTCCTTCTAGTATGAGTAATTCGAGCCTTCCAACAGTGGAGGTCGAGTGGTTGATCATCCTTCACGAAGATGGCCTATTCGTGCACGTCAAACATATCAGTTCCCAAAATCTCACTATATATATATATAGTGACCAGCTCCTGATGCCAATTGTAAGACTTGTTTAGTGTTATTACCAATTTTACTTGTTAATCAAATTCAACTGTTGTAACAGTTTTACAATTTGTTTCAACAAGTAAATAACAATAAAGTAAATGACACACAAAATTTTTATGTGCTTCAAGTACAAATGTACTCTACATGCACGAGGCCACCACCTGCAATGAATACTTCATTATTTCATATTACAGTTACAATAATGAGACTTATTCAAAATATAAAGACTCCATCTTTACTAATGACACGTTCTTGAACAAATCAATTAGTGAAGCTTTAGGAGATCCCATCGACTTTAAAGTCTGCACTGTTGAACTCTCTTTAATGCTGAAATCCCTTTATACGACAGACCGACCATTTCTCGAAGATCTTCAAATTCTTCTCCTAAAAAATTGTGCCAATTTCCAAAAGGCTCACCCTTTTCTCCCGAAGAGTGAATTGTACGAAAGGGCACTTGCTTAAAGCTCGAATATTGATTTGACGTTCAAAAGCCTCAATCAATCTTCTTTTTTCAAGTCTTTTTATATAACATCAATATTGTCTCCATTCATCATATTAAAGTGTCTGAATATGCTGTATTTGGACTACCATAATCTTCAAAGATCCTTCCCATATCAAGAAGATTTTTCCTTATCTTCATTGTTTCAATCTAAATCCCACAAGATATCTTTTTGAATATCTCCAATTATTATTTTGGAAATATCATTCTATGTTTATCAAATCCGTACATAACCAATAAAAACTGTTAGATATATTATCAATAAAATCGGCAGCTATAAGATTGCAATTGGTAAGTCAATGACTTTCCAAAACTTACAATTCTAAAATGTACAATAAATTTGGGGTTTCCAACAATGCCAATTTTAGACTTAACAAAGAGAAATCAAGAAATTGCAGTATTAGTAAACATTTTCCAGCAGAACAATTGTTTACCTAATACAGCGTACTACAATTGAACTATACATGCCTATAATCCTTTCACTTTTTGAAAATACTACCACAAGGTTTTAGAGGTACTCATAGTACTTATCGTTAATCACCAGGAAGCTTATTGCGTGGATGGAAGATGGACTCTTCTGAGGAGAAAATAATAAATTAATTAGGTTCAAACTAAATATTTCACGACTTCAACAAAAAATTGGCCTGAACTTCGTTATGTTAAACTTTTTACTACTCCACTAGTTAAACCAATGACAAAATCCAAGCCACCAAAAATATATTTTCCACAGTAATCATACAACATTGATTCCCAATCAAGTGGGGACATTGACTTGAATTTTCAGACTAGATTATTTAAAATAATTCTATAAAATTGTTTGCATAAAAGAATTATTTTTTTCCACGATAAACAACATCCGATAAACTTTTTTGATTAAAATAAATTTAATATCTTAGTCAAAAAGTTTTATAAACATGATAAAATATGAAAATCTAAAAAAGGTTGTTTTGGTGAAATTTATACTTTAAAATACAGTGATTAGTGTAGTTTAAAAATTCTCAGTACTCGATTTTTGTAGTCTGGTAGTTACTATAAAGTGATTTTTATAAAATACAAAATATATGGAAAATCAAAATATGTTACATGTAAACTTTACACACAATGAAATTACTACCAAAACAAGTTCACATAGAAAAACATATACATTTGACCATGAAATATTTCAAGTTCTACAAACCCTAAAAGCTGAAATTTTGAGCATCATAAGACACAACTTGAAATGCGATGCTATACTATGACACATGCTCCAACTTGAGAAAAAAAAAGTAATTTGTTAGCTAAGTATAAATTATTTCTGTTCATTAAGTGTTAAAGAATAATTAATTAGTTAGTAATTAAAAATTAATTTATAATTAAATTATATTAATTAGAGTTATTCGTTAAGTGTTAAAAAATTAATTTGTTAGCTAAGTACAAATTAGTTTATAGTTGGATTATATTAATTAAAGTATTCATTAAGTTTCAAAAGTAATTAATTAGTTAACTGATTACAAATTAATCTATAGTTTAATCATATTAATTAAAGTTATTCATTAAGTGTCAAAAATAATTAATTACTTTACTAATTAAAAAATAATTTATAAAGAAATTATATTAGTTAAAGTTATTCATTAAGTGTCAAAAAAAATAATTCTAAATTTAAAATTAATTTGAATTATATTAATTTAAATTATTCATTAGGTATACAAAACATTAATTATTTAACTAATTAAAAATATATTAGTAATTGAATTACATTTATTAAAGTTATTCATTAAGTGTCAAAATGTGTTTAGGTGTGATGTGATTTGGCATTTTTTTTAACAAGTAGGCTTGCTTAGATGTATTGTTTAAAGGGTAATATCCATGTTGTACCAGGTATATGGTACATTTGGTATATGAATGAAGTCCAAGTATCCCATTTTGTATAAAATAGAACACTTCGATGATGGATTTGTACCAAGTATATGTACATCAGGTATAGCATTTATAAGACCTATTTAAAGCCAATTCATCTTCCTCACTCCTCCATCTTAGCACCACCTCAGTTTAGTCTTGTCCATAAAATCAAAAATTGCCCAAAAATTAAAAAATCCCCAAATTGTAGCCGTCAACTGCATTGCACATGACATTTTCCGCCCAATTTTTAATTGCCAGCCAAATTTGGACCGCGATTCTTTTGTAGTTACAAGGGTTGTTTTGCCAATTGAAATCTAACTGGACGTATTTTGCCACCCCTAGTTACGGGACTAATTTTGCAGTTTTGCCTTAGAGTTATTTTTGTATTGTGGATCACTCAACCTCTGAGGGCTCGAGGACTTTATTGCATTTGCAAGTAGTTCCTCATGTACCAAGTATATTTCACTAAAGGATACCTTTAATATACAAGAAGAGAGTGTGAAGATTCTTACCTGGATGCAAATTCCTCATGTACCAAGCATTATTTCACTGAAGGATACCTTTAATATACAAGAAGAGAGTGTGAAGATTCTGAAGGCTTACTCAAGGTAAACACAATATTTGTTAATGTTTCATGCTTTGCATTTGCCTGAAGAGCTATTTTGCTATGTGAAACTGCAGAATATGTTACATGCTGGCTTTTTATTCATATGCAGTATATCAAGTCCTATATGTGTTTGGCTAAATGGTATTCACGGTTATAACTCATTCACATTAAGATAGTTTGCATAATAGGTCGGCTTTGATATTAAAATTTAGTTTCTACTCTCAAAACTTGGTATGACGTGCATGGTTCTAACTCATTGAGATTTGTATTTCAGGTGAAATAAATACTTCCAATTGTTTAGTTTCGATAAGTCCTAATAGTGCTGCTCATGTGCAAGAGCCTAAAGTTGTTAATGTGCAAACTTAGCGTACCGAAACTATTTCATATATTGTGCTCATGTTCATATATGGTATCCCAAAAGCATCACTTTCTGTAAGTAAACCCAAATACATTCACAAATCCAATGAGTTGTAGAGTAGTTACAAACTGCACATTAAAAAAAATAAGGTTGTTTCTTTATTCATAATGTTGGTTGTGAAGCATCTTGGAGTTGGCTTTAAATTGTTGAAACCCTGACTACAATACAGGAACATAATGGAAGGTTATGGTCAAGGAGTCATTATAATGTGAAAAAGTTTCTAGAGTACGAGAAAGTTTTGACGCATGATTAGCAAGCTAGATTGCCTTCAAATGATCAAGTTAACAAATGTGAGACTTTGTTTCATCTTGTGGAGCACTCATACCTCGTGAACCTATGGAAGTTGATGTGTTTGCAAGTATTAATACATGATTGGCAAGATACATTAACAAAAATGGAGGATTTACAATTTTTGGGCATTCTTTGCTTGAGGACGTAAGGACTTGCTTGCATTTGCATGTAGTTAAACACATGCTAAGACTTGCGAAACTACAATATGCTTTGAATATGAAAGAGGAAAAAGTTATGGTGCTAAATACCTATCCAAGGTAAATCTCATCTATATTTGTTTGTAATTAGTTCGTTGATCCAGCAGAAATTACACTTTTGATATCATTCATTGATTAAAAAACGTAGATGTCTCCAATTTGTCTCTCATTTCGTCCCTTCAACAAATGCTTCCAATTGTTTAGTCTTTGTCAAGTCCTACTAGTCCTGCTCATGTGAGAGATAAAGTTGTTAAATGTGCAAATTTAGCAAAACAATAACAAAAAAACATTGAGCTTTTTAAAATGGCGCAACGGAACTTTGTGTTCCATTAGGCTCAGGTTTTGTTGGATAACTAGAAAATTAACTTATACCTTTTGGGGGCCATCTACTTTCTTAGGTGGAACATGAGATTATTGATTAATAATGCGATAAATTACGAGATATAGACTAATTTTTCAACAAATATTGAATAAACTTGAGTTAATTGTAAGAATGATATATTACTATGAAATTTGATCAAACATCTATATTATCTATAAAAGTGTGAATAAGTATAATTGTAAGAAAGGTTTCTTTAAATTTTTAAATTACTTAATATAACCCTAATAAATAAGTATTAAATAGTTAAAAAGGAGGGTATAATTGAATTTTAATTATCCTTAATCATATAATTTTAACATAATTTGAAGTGTCCTTTTGTTTCTCAAATTCTTTTTGAAAAACTAGAAGCCATATTTTTTCTATCATAACTTTTTTAATACTTCAAATTTTCAAATAAATACAGTTTCATATTAAACTAGATTTTGAAAGCGTTTCAACCATATCTCATAAGCATATATATAGAAATCGGATGAGAAAATCATGATCGTTTAAAATTGAGTATTATGCATAACTGTATATTTTCCCTTCAATTGATACATTTCTATCATAATTCTAGAAAACAAAAAAGAAAGGTGAATTTATAGTATAAATTATAATTAAAAAAAATAAAAATTCTATGAGCTTTGGTTCTAAATAAAAAATAATTCGTATAATATTTTTTTTGTTATTCATACTCTTTTTTTTGGTATCTATGTTTTTTCATTAATCTTTATCAATTTTTTTATTTTTTTTTGTAATGATAGATATTTCCTTTAATCTATTACATCCTAATTTAGATTCAATCATCAATTTATTTATTTTTTTGTGAAAGTTTAAGAAAAAGAGGAATTACTATATTTTTATTATATTGTTTTGGCATATTTTGTTGTACTTAGGCCTATCAATAGGATGAAAAGTTAAAAAAAAAAATTAAACAAAAATAAGAAGAAGAAGAAGAAGAAGAAAGAGCAAACAAATTTATTCCATCAAAAAATATCACTTTTAAACTGTAAATAAAGAGATAATAGGACATTTACAAATCTTGTTTTATGTCACACTTCATAAATTTTAGTTTCAAAATTAATGTTCTTTTTCAAATCATATTATGATATCAATCTCTTATATTCTATCATAAACTATTTATTTCTTATTCATATGGAAGTAGATTGTTAGAAAATCTTAAATCAATGTTATCATTATATAAAATTTAATTTAACCAAATGAAACATAGCATAAAAAATTTAAACAAAAATTAAAAGTAAGTAGAATAAAAATGGAACAAATGTCATTGTAAGAAATTTAGAAGAATAACTAAAATATTTTTATCCAATATGTATCAACTTAACATTTATGGTAGAATTCAGGTGTAACTTAAAAATTACACGCTTAAAAATTATAAAAACTAAGGTATCAATTGACATTTATGATAAAATTTAGGTAACAAAATAATCTAATTTAATAAAATTAAAAATAATATGAAAATTAGAAACAAGAATTAAAATTGGAAAGAGATCTTAAAGTGTATATGTGCCATTGTAAGAAGAAAAACTAAAAAAAATTCATTTCATATGGAATAATTTAACAATTATGACAAAACTCGGGTGTTCTTAAACTATATGTTGATTCAGATATCAATATGACATTTACGGTAAAATTCATTTAATAAATTTAGCCTTAAACGTTACTATGATAAATCCTGGATAGTAAGTTTAAGGGGTTATTTGCACTTTAAGAATTGAATATTTGGCAACCACACCATCTTGTTTGATTAAAAATTCTAAGAAAAAATTATTTAAAAATCAAAGTACCATATCCATTTATTTTTAAAAAATGGCATCACTTTTGAAAAACTTATTGGTAGTTATCTTTTATTGTAAATAATTTTATAAAAATATTTAATGAATAAGATCAAATTTTAAATTTTAAAATCTCTCCAACGACAAAAAGAGTATAGATTAGTTTTTATATATAAAGAAAAATTAGAATTTTATAATTATATATAGTTCACAAATTTAGAAATGCGTAATTCTTATAAGAAAAAAAAAACTCAAGATATCTTTAATAGTATAATACATCTTTTAGAAAGGAAAATCAAAAAGAGTTATTTTTAGATGCATTTTTTTCATAGATAATTATTAATACAAATTCTGTATATTATTAAACCTCATAATTTAGATTTTGGTCTAACATTCTTTTTATGATTATGCATTTTTAAAGACAAACGACACTTAGCATTTTTAAAATTATATATATTTCAAACATATAAAAGTTAATATATATTCTTTCCTATAGTAAATATACTTAAACTTTAATTTTGATCTTTTACTTAATTATAATAGTTTATGCATTTCAAAAAAAAAATCAATAATATTAATTGTATTTCATTGTAATCTGAATTACCATGTTCTCTTTAATTATTCAAGAAGATGAAAATTTAATTTAAGTTATTTTTTATTTTAAAATATTCATTTAAAAACTTTTTGTTTTTTGCAAAGTTATTCTCAAACATAAAAGTTAATCAATATTATTTATAATTATTGATGATCAAAATTAAAATTTTGGTCTCCTATTTCTTTTTGAAAAGTAAGTATAGTTTTATTATGTATTTAATAAAGATATTTGGTATATATAGAAGAGAGTTTTAAAATTTAAATTACTGATTATTTCCTCAAAATTAAAATTTTCTGGTCTCCTATTTCTTTTTCAAAATTATATATAGTTTTATTTATTAAATTAAAGTATTTAGTATTCAATCAAAGAGAGTTTTAAATTTTAAATTTTGGCTTATCGCCTTTTTTATAATTTTTTTAAATATGAATTTCAATTAAAATGATAGATTATTGTCACATATGTTAGGCTAGGTTCATTTTTTAATTTGAAATACAATTTTTGTTTTTTGAAAATTTTCACATAATAGGACTAAAGAGATGTTTTACTAAAATTGCAAACCACAGAAAAGGTGGATTCAAATAACCTTAAGTTCACATATTATGATAATTTTATTTATATAATTTCTAATAAAACCTTAGAAGAGATTTTAAATTTAATTTTTTAATATAAAAATTAAAAAAAGGTAGATAGAAAAAGAAAAAGTCACTATGTAACAATTTAATGTATAAAAGTGTATTTATGCTATTGTAAAAAGAAAAACTAAAAGAACTTCATTAAATATATAATAATTTGATATATACGACAAAATTCAAGTATTTCTTAACTATATGTTAATATAGGTACCAAAATGACATTCATGATAAAATTCATTTAAACAATTCAGCCTTAAAGTTATGTATAAGGGGTTATTTGCACCTTGAGATTTGATCTTTGGGAACCACATCTTCTTATTTGATCGAAAATTCTTAGAGAAATTTATTTCAAAATCAAAGTATCAGATCCATTTAGTTTTGAAAAAAAGCATAACCTTTAAAAAACTAATTAGTAGTTATAATTTACAATAAATAATTTAATAAAGGAAAGAATCGAATGAGGTCAAATTTTAAATTTAATAGTCATTTCAACGACATAAGAAGTATAGATTAATTTCATATATAAAGAATAATTATGATTTTTTATAATTATAGATGGTTCACAAATCTATAATTGTGTAAATTTTATAATAAAATACGAGACTCAAGTTCAATTGCGAATGCCATCTTTAATAGTTAATACATCGTACACTTCTAGGAAAAAATCCATGAGAAGAAGTTACTTTCAAAAGCATTTTTTTCATAGATAAATAATAAAATATATTTTGTATTTTAGTAAACCTTATGATTTATATTTTGATCTAAAATTATTTATATTTCAAATATATAAAAATTATTTTATACTCTTTCCTTTAGTAAATATACTTGAGCTTTTTAATTTTGGTCTTTTACTTATTTCTAATTATTTATGTTTTATTGGTATTTATTGTTTTCTAATATCTAGATTAGTATATTCTCTTTAACTATTGAAGAAAATAGAAATTAATTGAAGTTATTTTTAATTTTAATGTACTCACTTTAAAAACTTTAGTTTTTGCAAAGTTATTCTAAAATATTAAATTTAATCATTATTTTTTGTGATTGTTTTTAAAACTTTATACGGTTTTATTGTTTACTAAATTAATGGATAAGATTTGCATTTATATATATTTTTTGATTAATTAGTAATTATAAATAATATTAAGATATTGTACTTAGTTTTGGAAAAACACTAATTTAGTTTACTTGAAAGTTTTTGATTAAATGTGATACTTTGTATTTATTTTTTAGTATTTTCTCTTGATTAACTAAGTATATTGCAGTAACTAGAAAAACTGAATATTGTTACAAATAGTTGAAAAAAGTATTTATCAATTTTTAGTATGTGAAATTACGATTTGATCGTGTATAATACATCTAATACAAAGAAAATTCATAAAATCAAGTAAGAAGAAGACTTCTCCAGTCATCAAAATTAAATAAAAGGATGATTAATGTGATCATAAACTTATGTAAGAACTTATTTAGTTATATTACTGTTTATTTTTTAAATTATCATTGAATTTTGTTTTTTAAATATTTTGTTTAATCATTCATATTGATCTATACTTAAAATAAAATATTTAAAAATACCTTAGAATATTTTTGTTTTATTAAATTCAATATTTAATTAATATTTCTTTAGTTATAAAAATACCTTCTAATATTTTAGTAATTTAATAATATAAGTTTTTAAAGAAATTATATGAATAACATGCAAAACGCGTGCTTCTTACTAGTATATTAAAGAATGTGAATATGATAATATTACAAAAATGCAGTCAAATTTATGTCCACAATCTATAAACCAAAAACAAAAATGTAAATCAATTTTTCTTCTCAAAAACATTTGTCTTCTCAAAAACATTTGTCTTCGGTAATATTCATTTTCCTCATCTTCTCTACCTCATCATCAAAGACAAACGAGACCCAAATCTTAGGAGCCTAACCCGTGGATTTTCTACTCTGGCGACCAACACCTTTTCTTCTCGCTATCTTCCTCTTACTTTTAGGGGCAGTAAGCTTTGCTGTAGAACGTATTTTTGGAGGTGGTTGATTATCTGTGGTCATATCAGCTTCTGCCAGAACTAGAGGGTTGGTATTACCCAACCCATCCTTTAGCACCGAAGGCCTTTGGATCGGGTGAATCTTCACTTCCTCAAAATTATGCTTCTCTTCCTTAACCTCTGATTATCATTAAGAACTCTATCTAAATGCAGGCATTACACATTTCTTAAGGTCAATTGAATTGAAGTGCATAAGTGTGATTATATCCAGCCAAAAGTATGGGGCATGCTCAGGGATGTCCATTCGGCCTCCATCCTATAAGGTATGCACTATAGGATAAAACAGTAGATCTAGCCTAATATCCAAATGTAAATGGGCCTTTGATGGATTGACTAGTGCATGGTGGTGACTAAGTGCTAAAGATGTGTAGATAATGTTGCACATCAATTAGATTTTTTAGTAAGGGTCTTTGATGTTATGTAAATGAATGGGCAAATATGTCAGAGGTACAATAGGGAACCATCTATGTGTTCTTTCGGCTTTGATAAGGGCTTAATTCAAATCCTATCATTACATTAAATGAGCAGCTTTATGCTTGAAACAAATAGGTTTGTCACAACAAACACAAGTTTTGGTGTTGTGGTAGATTCTATTTTTGTATCATTGGTTCTTCACGATAATTTAGAATTGTGATCATAAAATATAATGTCGGTTGCCAAACAACTTGAAGTAATCTTTATAATGTTGAAACGTCATTACCTTCACCTTCAGAACATATTGGTATGTTAGGATAGATTAGTGATTATAAAGCGATGAAGTATTTGGACTGTGGGAATGTTCTAGGCATGATTACCGATGTAAGTTCATCATATATGATCAATAAACAAAAACAAAACACCTTTTCGTGCTTATAGACATTCTTAATTGAGGACCTCAGAACTTGTTTGCATTTTCGCATTGTTGCACATGTACCAAGACTACCGAAGTTGCAAGATGCTTTGAATGGAGGAAGTAAGTGTTAAGGTGCTAAAGGCCTATCCAAGGTAAAGCAAGTATTATTTCATAATTTGTAATCCCTCTTGTTTGTGCTGAATCATAATTCTAATCTTTGAAGTTTGACACCAAAATAAGTTTAGTCCCCCTAGTTTGCTTCTCAGTAGATATAATCCCTCATTGTGTTCATTATTAAGCAAATTTCTACTCAAAGCTCTAGAAATGAGTACCTAAATGTGGTGAACAGTCCAGGAACCTCTTGTTATTTCCTTCGCTGAGTGAATATGGCACATCATGCGAAGGTGAGGTTTGCTTGGCAACACGCTGTGGTGCTGGTGATATCCTTATCTACAACCCCATTATGTTACTCTCAGTCATCAAGTTATAGAAAAAAACAATGAGCAAGCGGTGGCTTCTGTATTCATTGGACTCGAGTTTATTTGGGTCAAGCTTTTTTGTGACCTGTTAGAGATATTGTTGCACCTGAATTAGATTTCTCTTAATAGGTATATGAGGTTATGTACATTAGTGGAGGGCCATAGAGGAGATATAACAGCGAAACAACTATATGTTCTTTTGATTTGGTCAAGGTCCTTTATCAAGTCATACTATTATTTGCTGAAATGAATGGTTTGGCCTTGGAAAACATGACTTTGTCACAATGAATAGGAGTTTGGGAGTATTAACTAAGTGATTCTTTTTGTGTATTGTTAGTTTCTCTTGATAACAGGCATGTGGAGCTTTAGGTGATGAAAGCTAATAATGTTGATTTCCAAGCATTTTTGTGTAGGCTCTATAACATTGAAACCCAACTACAATATTATAATATAGTGGACCTTTATGGTCAAGAGCTTGCAGAGCCATAACGCATCTAGAATACGAGAAAGTTTTAATACATGATTGGCAAGCTACGTTGCCTTTATGATCAAGTTAAAAAAAGTGAGCCTTTTGTTCAATCTTGTGGAGCACTCATACCTCGAGGAGTTGAGGAATTTGATGCGTTTTGCAAGGTTTAATGTGTGATTAGCAAGATACATTCCATATATATGCTCGTTTAATATAAAAGGCCAGTTTTATAATTCTTGGAATTATTTCCTTGAGGACCTGAGGACTTGGTTGCATTTGCATGTAGTTGCACACATATTCAAACTTGCGACACTTCAGAATGCTTTTGATATGGAAGAAGACAAATTTATGGTGCTAAATGCCTATCCTAGGTAAATCTCTTCTGTATTATTTTGTAATTAGTTTACTTTATATAGCGGAAATTACATATTTAATACCAAGTTCACTAATATAAAAAACATATATGTTTCTAACTTGTCTCTCAATAGATTTAGTCCCTCATATTTTTATTGTTAAACAAATGCTTCCAATTGTTTAGTTTCATTAAGTTCAAATAGTGCTCCTCATGTGCAAACTTAGCGTACCGAAACTATTTTTATTTATTGTGACAATGTTCATATATGGTATCCCAACCATTACTTACTGTTAGTAAACATAAATATATTCATAAACCAAATGAAGTTATAGAGTTAGTTACAAAACTACACATTAATTTTTCTTATGTTCTTTTTTTCCCCCCAAAAAAAAAAGGGTCATTTATTTATTCATAATGTTGGTTGTGAAGCATCTTGGAGTTGGTCTGACTACGATATTGGAACATAATGGAAGGCTATGGTCAAGGAGTCATTATAGAGTGAAAAAATATAGAGTATGAGAAAGTTTTGATGCATGATTGGCAAGCTAGATCACCTTCAGATGATCAAGCTAACAAACGTGAGACTTTGTTTCTTCTTATGGAGAACTCATACCTCGAGAACTTATGGAAGTTGATGTGTTTGCAAGTATTAATGCAAGATTGGCAAGACACATTAACATAAACGGCAGGATTTACAAGTTTCGGGCATTCTTTCCTTGAGGACGTAAGCTTAGCAATATAATATATTTTTGGAGGTGGTTGATCATCTGTGGTCATATTAGCTTCTACCAGAAGCGGAGGGTTGGTATTACCCAACCCATCCTTTAGCACCGAAGGCCTTTGGATCGTGTGAATCGTCATTTCCTCAAAATTATTCATCTCTTCCTTAACCATTTGATTATCTTTAAGAACTTCATCTACTTGCACGCATTACACATTTCTTAAGGCCATTTAGCTTGAAGGGCATATTTTCTAATTTCACTTTGATTTTAAGGGACAAAACATGATAATTTGATAACTAGTGAGGGTAATAGGTCTGGCTGGATTATTAGATTACACACCTGAAGGTGTGATTCATATCCAACCAATTTTTTTAAATTGTACCGGGATTAGGGGTGTCCATTAGACCTCCATCATGTAAGGTATGCATTGGATTGTGTAGGATAAAATAGTAGATCTAGCCTAATATCCTGAAGTAAATGGGTCCTTTGTGGCTTGACTTGTGCATTGTTGTAACTAAGTGCTAAAGATGTATAGATCGTGTTGTACATGAATTAATTTTTTTTGGAATTTTCTTTGATATTATGTAATTGAATGGGCAGAAGTACAATAGAGAACAACTGTGTTTTTTAAATTTTGATGAGGTCCTAATTCAAATCCTATAATTGCATTAAAGGAGCAACTTTATGCTTGAAATAATTAGGTTTCTCACATAAACACAAGTTTAGGTGCTTTGGTTGTGGTTCTTCTTGATAATGTAGAATTGTGGTCATGACATATAATGTTGGTTGCCAAGCATCTTGGAGTAATCTTTATAAAGTTGAAACCTCAGTACCTTCAGAATGTATTGGTATGTTAGGAAGGATTAGAGATTATAAAGCAAAAAAGTATTTAGACTGTGGGTGAGTTCTAGGCATGATTGCTGATATAAGTTCCTCATATACGACCAATAAATAAAAACGAGACACCTTTTCAAGTTTTTGGACATCCTTAATTGATGGCCCTGTTTACTTTTGCACGTTGTCGAACATGTACTAAGACTTTTGAAGATGCAAAATGCTTTGAATGGAAGAAGAGAGTTCTAAGGTGCTAAAGGCCTATCCTAGGTAAAGCAAGTATTATTTCATAATTTATAATCCCTCTTGTTTGAGGAAAATCATAATTCTAATCTCTCAAGTTTAGCACCAAAACAAGTTTAATCCCTTAAGTTTTCTCCTCAATAGATATCGTCCCTCATTGTTTTCATTGTTAAGCAAATCTCTATACTAAGCTCCAGAAATAAGTACCTCAATGTGGTGAACAGTCCTGAAAACCCCTATCATTTCCTTCACTGAGTGAATATGGCACCTCCTGTGAAGGTGTGTTTTGCTTGGCAACATGTTGTGGTGCTAGTTATATCCTTATCTGCAATCACATTACGTTATTCTCAATCATCAAGCTAGAGAAAGAAGAAATAAGCAAGCGGTGGCTTCTGTATTAAATGGACTCGAGTTTATTTGGGTTAAACATTTTAGTGATCCATTAGAGATGTTGTTGCACCTAGATTAGATTTCTCTTAATCGGTATATGATGTTATGTACATTAGTGGAGGGTTGTTCCAGAGGAACAATGGCGAACCAACTATATGTTCTTTTGATTTTGACAAGGTCTATTTTCAAGTCCTATTATTGGCTGAAATGAAAGGTTTGACCTTAGAAAGCGTGACTCTGTCACAATGAATAAGATTTTAGGAGTATTAATTGAGTGATTATTTTTGTGTATCATTAGATTCTCTTGATAATAGGCATGTGGAGCTTTGGGCGATGAAAACTAATATTGTTGATTGCCGAGCATCTTTGAGTAGGCTTTATAATGTTGAAACCCTAACTAAAATATTATAATATACGAAAGTTTATGGTCAAGGGCTTATAAAACAATAAAGTATCTGGAATAGGAGAAAATTTTAATACATGATTGGCAAGCTGCATTGCCTTTATGACCAAGTTAACAAAAGTGAGAATTTTGTTCAATCTTGTGGAGCACTCATACCTTAAGAAGTTGAGGAATTTGATGCGTTTTTACAAATTTCAATGCATGATTTGCAAGTTGCATTCCTCATATATGCTCATTTAACAAAAAGGGTAAGCTTTATAATTCTCAGCATTCTTTTCTTGAGGACGTGAGGACTTGGTTGCATTTGTATGTAGTTGCACACATATTAAAACTTGCGACACTGCAAAATGCTTTGAACATGGGAGAAGAGAAAGTTATGGTGCTAAATGCCTATCCAAGGTAAATCACATATGTATTATTTTGCAATTAGTTACTTTATCTAGCGGAAATTACACATTTGATACCAAGTTCACTAATGTAAAAATCTTAAATGTCTCTAATTTTTCTTTCAACAGGTTTTATTGTTAAACAAATGCTTCCAATTGTTTAGTTTTGTTATGTTCAAATAGTGTTGCTCATGTGCAAGGGTCTAAAGTTGTTAATTGTGCAAACTTACCGGACTGAAACTATTTCATTTATTGTGCTCATGTTCATATATGGTATCCCAAGCATCACTTACTGTAAGTAAACTTAAACATATTCATAAATCTAATGAAGTTGTAGAGTATTTACAAACTACACATTAATTTTTTTTATATTTGTTTTTTTAAAAAAAAGGTTTTTTTTTTTTTTAATCATGTTGGTAGTGAAGCATCTTGGAGTTAGCTCTATAATGTTGAAACCCTAACTACGATATTGCTATAATGAAAAGTTATGGTCAATGAGTAATTAGAGATGAAAAAGTATCTATAGTACAAGAATATTTTGATGCATGACTGGCAAGCTAGATTATCTTTACTTGATCAAGCTAACAAACGTGAGACTTTGTTTTTTTCTTGTGGAGCACTCATACCTTAAAACCTTATGGAAGTTGATGTGTTTGAAAGTATTAATGCATGATTGGCAAGATACATTAACAAAAATGGCAGGATTTACAATTTTTGGGTATTCTGTCCTTAAGGACGTGAGGACTTGCTTGCATTTATATATAGTTAAACACATATTATGACTTGGGAAACTGCAATATGCATTCGATATGGAAGAAGAGAAAGTTATAGTGCTAAATACCTATCCAAGCTAAATTTCATCTATATTTGTTTGTAATTAGTTCATTGATCAGGTATAAATTACACTTATGATACCAAGTTCACAGATAAAAAAAAAAACTGAGATGTCTCTAATTTGTCTCTTAACATATTTAGACCTCATATTATTATTATTAGATAAATGCTTCCAATTTTTTAGTCTTTGTTAAGTCCTAGTAGTCCTGCTCATGTGAGAGATAAAGTTGTTAAATGTTCAAATTTAGCAAAATATTAACAAAAAAAAAAAAGATTAAGCTTCTGAAAATGGCGCAATGGAACTTTGTGTTTTCATTAGGCTCAAGTTTTGTTGGATAACTAAAAAGTTAAGTTTCACCTTTGGGTGGTCGTTTACTTAGTTGGGTAGCAAATGAAATTATTAATGAATAATGTGATAAATTACGAGATATAGACTAAATTTTCAACAAATATTATATGCACTAGCATTAATTGTAAGAATGATGTATTAATATGAAATTTAATCAAACATATACTTTGTGGGATAAAAGAGTGTGAGTATGGTAATATGATCCAAAATGCATTTAAATTTTTATTCCATCCTATAAGGTATGTATTAGATTGGGTAGGATAAAATAGTAGATCTAGCAAAAAACTCCAAAAGTAAATGGGCCCTTCGTGGCTTGACTTTGTGCATTGTTGGAACTAAGTGCTAAAGATGTGTATATCATGTTGCACAAGAATTTTGATTTTTCTGCAATGGTCTTTCATGTTATGTAAGTGAATGGACAGAAGTACAATAGAGAACCATCTTTGTGTTCTTTCAGTTTCGATAGGGTCCTAATTATTCAAATCCTGTCATTACATTATGCTTGAAACAATTAGGTTTCTGACAATAAACACAAGTTTTGGTGTTTTGGTTGATTCTCTTTTTGTATAATTGGTTCTTCTTGATATTATGGTCATGGCATATAATGTTGGTTGCCAAGCATCTTGGAGTAATCTTTTTAATGTTGAAACCTCGGTACCTTCAGAATGTACTGGTATGTTAGAATAGGTAAGTGATTATAAAGTGATAAAGTATTTGGCCTGTGGACGAGTTCTAAGCAGATTGCTTATATAAGTTCCTCATATATGATTAATAAACTAAAAAGAGACACCTTTTCTTGTTTTTGGACATTCTTAATTGAGGACCTTGTTTACATTTGCACATTGTTGCACATGTACCAAAACTTCTAAAGTTGCAAAATGCTTTGAATAGAATAAGTGAGTGTTAAGTTGCTAAAGGCCTATTCAAGGTAAAGAAAGTAATATTTCATAATTTGTAATCCCTTTTGTTTGAGGGAAATCATAATTCTAATCTCTCAATTTTGCCACCAAAACAAGTTTAGTCCCTAAAGTTTGCTCCTCAATAGATATAGTCCTTCATTATTTTCATTGTTAAGCATAACTCTACTCTGAGCTCCAGAAATGAGTACCTTAATATGGTGAACAGTTATGGAAACCCCTGTTATTTCCTTCATTGAGTGAATATGTCACCTCATGTGAAGGTGTGGTTTGCTTGGCAACACGTTATGGTGCTAGTGATATCCTTATTTGCAACCCCATTACGTTACTCTCAATCATCAAGCTAGAGAAAAAGCAATGAGCAAGCGGTGGCTTCTGTATTAATTGGACTTGAGTTTATTTGGGTCAAACTTTTTAACGACCCATTAGAGATGTTGTTGTGCTTGAATTGGATTTCTCTTAATAGGTATATGAGGTTATGTACATTAGTGGAGGGCTATACTAGAGGTACAATGGTGAATCAACTCTATTTTATTTCAATTTTAACAAGGTCCATTTTCAAGTCATATTATTGGCTGAAATGAATAATTTGACCTTGGAAAGCGTGACTTTGTCACAATAAAATTTGAATTTAGGAGTATTAATTGAGTGATTGTTTTTTGTGCAAATTATGGGGTATAGACTAGTTCTTCAACAAATATTCCATGTACTTGGGTTAATTGTAAGATGATGTATTAAAATAAAAATTGATCAAATATATACTTTATGGGATAAAAGAGTGTGAATATGATAGTATGACCAAAATGCCCTTAATGAAGTATGGTCAAATTTGTGTTACACAAGTGTAAATCAACATTTTTCTTCTTAAAAGTATTTCTCTTCAGAAGTATTTGTTTTCTTCATCTTCCCTACCACATAATGAAGGACAAATGAGACCCGAATCTTAGAAGCCTAACCGGTGGATCTTCTACTCTTGTAACTAGCACCTTTCTTCTCACCATTTTCCTCTTGCTTTAAGAGGCAATAAGCTTAGTAGTAGAACGTATTTTTGGAGGTGGTTGATCATTTGTGGTAATATCAATTTTTCCCAGAACAGGAGGTTTGGAACCCATCCTTTAGTGCCAAAGGCCTTTGGATCGGGTGAATTGTCACTTCCTCAAAACTATTCATCTCTTCCTTAAACCTCTTATTATCATTAAGAACTCCATCAACTTGCTTGCATTACACATTTCTTAAGGGCATTTGAATTGAAGGGCATATTTTGTAATTTTACTTTGATTTTGAGCTACAAACATAATAATTTCATTGCTAGTGAGGATGGTGGGCCTGGCTGGATTATTTGATCACATGTCTGGATGTGTGATTCATATACAACCAATTTTTTAAATTGTATCAGGCTTAGAGGTGTCATTTTAGCCTCGATCCTCTAAAGTATGCATTAGGCTGGGTAGGATAAAATAATAAATCTAGCCTAATATCCAAATGTAAAGGACCCCTGATGGCTTGACTTGAGCATGGTGGGAACTAAGTGCAAAAGATGTGTAGATGATGTTACACATCTATTAGATTTTTCTGGAAGGGTCTGTGATGTAATGTAAATTAATGGAAATATATGTCACAAGTACAATAGATAACCATCAATGTGTTCTTTCAGTTTTGATAGAGTCCTAATTCAAATCCCGTCATTACATTAAATGAGTAGCTTTATCCTTGAAACAAATAGGTTAGCCACAATAAATAAAAGTTTTGGTGTTTTGGTTGATTCTCATTCTGTATCATTGGTTTTTCTTGATAATGTAGAATTGTGGTTAATAAATGTAATGTTTGTTGCGAAGCATCTTGGAGTAATCTTTAAAATGATAAATCCTTAGTACCTTCAGAACGTGTTGAAAAGTTAAAAAGTTGAGTGATTATAAAATAATAAAGTATTTGGATTATGGGCAAGTTTTAGGCATGATTGCCGCTATAAGTTCCTCATATACGATCAACAAACAAAAAGGAGACACTTTTTCATGTTTTTGGAATTGAGGACCTTAGAACTTGTTTGCATTTGCACATTGTTGCACATGTACCAAGACTTCTGAAGTTGCAAGATGCTTTGAATGGAAGAAGTAAGTGTTAAGGTGCTAAAGGCCTATCCAAGGTAAAACAAGTATTATTTCATGATTCAAATCTCTCTTATTTGTGGAAAATCATAATTCTAATCTCTCAAGTTTTCCACCAGAACAAATTTAGTCCCTCTAGTTTGCTCCTCAATAGATATAGTCCCTCATTGTTTTTATTGTTAAGCAAATCTCTACGCTAAGATCTAGGAATGACTACCTTAATGCGGTGGTCCAGAGTCATTATTGAGTGAAAAAGTATCTAGAGTACAAAAAAGTTTTGATGCATGATTGGTAAGCTAGATGCCTTCCCATGATCAAGTTAACAAACGTGAGACTTTGTTTCATCTTGTGGGGCACTCATACCTCGAGAACCTATGGAAGTTGATGTGTTTGCAAGTATTAAAACATGATTAGCAAGATACACTAACAAAACTGGAGGATTTACTATTTTCGGGCATCCCTTCCTCAAGGGGCGTACAGACTTGCTTGCATTTGCATGTAGTTAAACACATACTAAGACTTGTGAAACTGCAATAGGCTTTGAATATGGAAGAGGAGAAAGTTATGTTGCTAAATACCTATCTAAGGTAAATCTCAATTACATTATTTCATAATTAGTTCCTTGATCTAGCAGCAATTACACTTTTGATACCAAGTTCACTGATAAAAAAAACTTAGATGTCTCTAATTTGTGTCTCTACAGATTTAATCCCTCATATACGAGAGAGACTTTTTAAATGTGTAAATTTAGCATCCCAAAATTATTTCAATTTTTGCGGGTCACGTGCACATATGGTATCCCAAGCATCACTTATTATAAGTTAACTATATTCATAAATACTAAAGGAGTTATGGAATAATTAGTAACTATAGCATTAATTTTTCTTATGTTCTTTTTTTTTTTTCTTTTGAAACTTTATTTGTTTATTCTTTTCGAATGCTATAAAAACTTAATTTCAATTAATTGTTATTTGGTTAATTAAAGCATCTTTCGCTGAGGTTTGCCCAATTTATACATATCTCTTATGGTATATCCGATCATATTTACATGCCCTGAAATTCTATGCCAGCTCTCCAATCTCCTCTTTTTTCACGCAACATAATGGGAAAATGTGACATCAACAAAAGAAAATAGTGAAAAACCAATTTTACCCTCAATATCACTAATTTAATGAATTATGTGAGGCTTCCTACTATCAAGCAGATACATAAGGCTTTATTAAGATAGATACATAAGGCTTTATTAAGATTGATGGATTGGAAGCTAAGAATTTCAAACTCATAATAATAAATTCAATGAACTTGTTTTGGTAACATAATGATACAATGAATTTCAAATCATTGAACTATTTTTTGAGTCATTGTGATGTATTTTAAATTCATTTTATATGGAGTTATTTGATATTCTTCTCCCACATCCTCCCCTCAAATTCAAATATTTTCATCCAAATACAACCCAAGAGATGTTTGTTGTGAGGTTATAAGGATGTCAGCATCAACAAATAGCAATTATGTATCCTCCCATGATAAAGCTGAATCAAGAGTGGAAACTAATTGCTATGTCATGATATTCCAGTAAGAAATATTGAGAATACTTTAGTATTTCGCTGTGGGCTAATTCGGTGGAAGCTACCTACTGCCCTCACTATCAATTGAGTGATATGTTTTACAAGCTTTCCTTATCATAGATGCTTATTGTAGCATTAATCGAATTACTTGACCATTGTCATATTGTCATAATAGCTTAAGTCATGCATTATTAGATTAATATATTATCTGTACATGGATGTGTTAGAAAAAGAAACAATAAAAGGAACTTTAATGTTTATGAATTTGATGTAGATTTGAGGCCTGATCACACTTTTCTTAAATTGATAATTACCCCCACTATAAATTTACTAATAGGTTTAAATGATAATTTATTTTCAGGATACAACAAGTCATTCGAAGTCCACGAATAGCAATTTTATAAAAATTATGTGAATACAAGAGATAAAAGTTCTAGGATGAATATCTGACTTTAGCCTTGTATATAGGGAATTTTACACCATTTTCTGAATCCATAAAATGTTTGAATCAATTGTTATTTTAAAACATTGTCATGTTCTGAATTAAAATGAAAACCATTACAAATTGATGCACAACTATTCAGAATAAATTCTGCAATTGGAACCTTTCATATAGTTGCTTATAACTACTATTTGTATAGCCAATTCAGTTCATATTCTCGTTAGAAAAAAGATTCCTACCACTTCGCCAATTGAGAATATACTTTGTATAGATAAAACTCAAACTTCACTAGCGTTGGTGCAATCACATTCCTGAAACTTCTTCGACATTATGTTCTTGATATCCTCAGAGGTACGGGTGTAGCTCACTTGGTGCTAGCACGGCTCATTTCACTCTCAACCTCCCCACTCGTGATCAATCAAATGGAATGAATAGGCATGTGAACTAGCGAGAACCCCGCCCTTCTTAGTTTTGAGTTTTCATAAAGAAAGGAAAGCATGTGAACTTCCCCTACTCGACCCGATTCAAGGGCCGCAAATAGAGAGTTTTGACCATGTCCTCTACCCAACTCTCCAACTCGATAAAAAAGCTATACCGAGAAAGAGACCAGCATTCTTAAGACTAAAGAGTCGAGTGTTTTCCACCATATTGCCCAAGTATAATAATATAAAATTTCAAGCTATTTTAATTGATTCAAAAACTAATAAAAAAAATAATTTCAGAAAAAGATAGCAAATAATAAATTATTATTTATTTATTCCCTTGGACAAAGGTTCGTGTGCCAAATATATATATGTGTGTGCATATTATATCTAAATTTGCACTTTCCCTTGGAAGTTCTTATTTAAACTTGTTGTGTCATGTCTTATAAAAAGTACAAAATCTTTCATTTTCTCTATGTGGGACAAAAGACACCACATTGCAACTACTTCCAACAGCATCAGCATGACCCCGCACCTGCACACACTGGTACTCACGGGGCTTAGTAGCTCGTCATTCTTGTCTCCACTTCCCGCAAAGATGCGGCAAATTGGACAGTAGATGAAATCCATGAATAATGTACGATGACACCTAGAATTCAGAATTGGCTTATGCAAGATGCTGCATGATAGAGATTACTGAGTTGTTGGAAAACTGAACAATGTTGAGTATCAATTAGCTTTCATATTCTCTACTCATTTGATAGTTGAATTCAAGAAAGAATATTTTATTAATTTTCATTGAATATCTTGTAATATGGGTTCATAGAGCTCTAAACCCTATTGTCTGATAATTGAATATTGTTCATTACCGAAATTAAACATAATCTACATTAGATAAGTTTAAAAAAATTATCACTATTTGAATATTTTTACCAAATTGAATCACAAATGGATCTTGTGACCAGCGAGTATTTTGACAAGATCTTAACATCATCTACTAGTTAAGGATATACAATAACTCAATTTTTTAAAAACTAAGGACGTAATATCTCGATATACCCTAGATTTCTTTGCTACACCAATCAAAGTATCTCTGATCCCTCAGACAATATATGAGTATACTTGATCTCAATATGACATCATGTATTTAGAATCATATCCCAAACATCCAAGTTTAACATAAATGTTTGGCCAGTAAATACTCATTAGGTGTTAGCTTTAGATAGTCTTCCATTCCCACTGGAATCTCTCAACTTCAAAAATAGCTGCCTTCCATTCCCACATTATCGACTCATCCATGGCTATTGGGAACATGCTAAAGTAGCAACACCATATTGAAGTTTTGTGCAACAGTTGAAAGTCATAAGGGTATACAACGAGATTATACAAACCTTTGGGTCTCACACAATGAGGAAGCAAATATATTTTCACTCATTACCCAATGGTCACTTAGGCACACATTGTATGAAATACGTGCTATGGTACTTTCTTTCTCCTTGGAATATGTCATATTTTCAAAAATAATGCACCATACAGATCTTGGTCCAAGTGTACCCCAATAGTTAACCTGAGTTTTCTTCTCTTTTCTCCTCAACATAACACTAATACCAAGAAAACTCACATCTGACCATTAAAGAAGTTTAATGGATAGGAGGAACTCATTTCGATTCCTTAAGTTCTCATCTTGATCATTCATCAAGACGACATCCTCTTTATGATTTTATACACAATAAAATTATAAATATCTAATCTCTACATGTTATTCAACATCATAGGCGATTGCTCGTATGAGAGAGTCAATCTCTACTTGTCCGACATATTTGGACATTGAATGTTATCATCATAATTATGTACAAAATACATAATACTCCAATGTCTTAAACTTATAGGATTAACTCTATGAACATTCTAAAGTTCAAAGAGATCATATTCTACGCAATTCTAGAGATTTGACATAGCCCACAATTACATCTTTAGGTTGAGGCTAAGTGGGTAGCATAGACATACTTATTTCTTTGGGATGATATCTCTCACAAAATTATTGTGTTTATGTTATGCATTGGGATCTCTAGTACTGTAAGCAATAGTTGACTATCACAACTCCCACATAAATACTTACTACTCCCAAATGATACAAAAACTCTTAACCAAACACATCATATTACAGATATATATGTCACAAATTATACTTAAACTGTGCACAGTGTTACACATATTTGCTTCTTGCTCCTCCAAGAGCTAAACTATTTGTCAAAATAAGAAAGCAAACTCGAAGGTGGATTTACACTCATCTAACCACCTCTTTAATCAATATATGTGTATTCTTTCAATCATACTAAAGAAAACCATCTGGAGTACTCATAAAGTATCCAAACATTCTAATCAAAATTATCTAATTAATTGATACTTTCTGACCAATGGCAGATATTTGGAGCAAGTACAAGCCTCATTGCACATCAAGCTCGAAACAATAATCAAAGAAATATAGTGGTCAAGATACTTCTCTTTGGAGTCTTTGTACATATTTTAAAGCTGAAACTTCGATTCATAATATGAGTATTTATGAGCTTAAAACTCTCCATTACAAATCATTCTTAAATTCTACAAATATGGCACTTAGCACTTATAAAGATGCCTTTTGAATGATTTACAAAGATTTCTTTTTAACACAAAGTACAGAATTTTACTCATCGTGTCAATTAACTCATAAGTTAAAGGATAACCATATGTCAATAGCTTATACACACTCCTTATCTTTCCAGTTAATATGATATCATCAACAAAGAGATAGAATCACAAACCTCTTAATAAATATTTTTTTAGGAAAATGGTCTTCATCTACTATGATGAAACATGCATGAGATCACTGCTTTTATGAGATCTCATGTACCATTCTCTAGATGGCCTTCTACTATGTAATCTTCCAATCATCTCTATGAAAATATCATATAATTCTCCATTGAAAATGCAACCTTTAGTCAATCTAAGGTAATTCAAAATCTTCGATATCCATAATAATTAAGAAAATACCATAAAGGTATATATCATCATCAATGAAAAGGTTTATCTTCAAAAAAAATAACCTTTTCACCAATAGGTGAACTTTTACATCTCATTATAATCATATCAACCTTAGGCTAGATATTGAGAACACATTAGTCTCCAATAGCCTTGTTCAAATGTTTAACCAAAATTCAACTTGGTTTGATTTTATAGAATCGAGCATTTGTAGTTATACTAAAATCTGTAGCTTACAACAACTTTGCAACTCAAAATTTAATTAATTTCTTGAAACAGTGCAACAACCTAAATGCCAATTTTTAGTTATGGCTTCATCATGAGAGCTATCACACATACTAATAATTGCCTCCCTAGTAATTTGTCATAAGGGTTATTGCTGCCATATAGGCTAACAGTTCTCATATTTGCATAGTATTCTTCTCTTGCTTTAATATAATTGTACTTTGTAGGACATGATAAAGCCTCACCATATTAAGCTTTATATCATCTTCTAGAGAGTACAACATGCTTTCACAAAGTATTGATTCAGTTTTAGCTTTATCAATTAGATAAAATTACTCCCACTCAAAATAGAAAGTAATAAAAATTCTTATATCATAAGTGATCAAACTTGATCACAAATAGAATTGTTCCAACTCAAATTTGGGAAATAATAATTGTTTTGCATAATAAATGATCTATCATGCACATAGCCACCATCTGAATCATTTAACTTAAGCAAGGCTTCATTATTGTGAGATTTTCTCTCTCAAGAAAATCACTCTCCAGAAAATCACTATTTAATCTCCTTATTCACTTATGAACATGTAACCCTTACACTATTTGGTGTATCTTTCAAATATGCATTTATTATCTCTACGATCTAACTTTCAAACTCATTTGATGGTTTTATGTATAGAGACAATCAATCTCAACATCTAAGGTAGCTTAGAATAAATCATCTGCCTGTCCACAACTTTTATGGAATGGAAATATTGATCATCATGAAGGTGTTCTAATCAGATGTAGACTTCAGTTAACCAAAAGGTCTTTCTAAAAATAAATCAGCAAGTTAACTTAAGTCTTTAGGGATCTCGTTATATCAAAATAATTTTCTATTCTTTTTTCTTGAAAACACCATTTTATGTAGGCATGTTAGAAAAAGTCAACTACCTTGTAACTCTTTTTCATTATATAAATCATATAAATGATCAAAAAAATATTCACGCCTTAGATATAGTCTCGAAGTTATATCAATTTAATTCTCTCTCTCTCATATTCTTAAGCACTCAGTACTTCTATCTCTTTTCTTTCAAATAAAACAAATTTCAGGTCCATAGGGCTTTTGATCATGAAGTTGTGCTCAAAATACAAAAACTGCACAAGTTTGGAAACATGCTTTCTTTTATTCCCTAAAATAAAATATTAATAAAATAAGAATATTAACAAGAATAAACCAAGAAAAATATAAAGGATTAGATACAAAAATATGTGAAAATATGCACTTATCAAGAAACATGCTTATACATGATAGGAACGATCTGTAAAGTTTCATGTTAATCTACTTTGTGTATATTGAGAAAATTCAAACCTTACCCAAAATTTCATTTGAATACCAGTGTCTGTACACTGTATTTTGGCAAATGAAACTTACATGGTTAGATTCTACTTGTTTATATCTTTGTAACCATATATTATACGTGAAAACTGGAAATAAAACAAGTGATATATGGCCCTTTAAAGCTTGGATCTAATTTTGGTATTTTGAAAACTTCTGAAAAAATAGAAAAGATGAGGAACAGTGTTTTCTACATAATTCCACCATCAACGTCGATATGTATAGTGAACACACCATGATACTGTGTTCAAAATTGAAAACAGACACCACCATTGAATTCAGGAGGCTAAAATAAGGGGGGAATAGATAATAAAATTATGTCGAAAAACATGGGAAGGCACAAAAAACCTGGGACGACATGAAAAACCTGGGAAGGCGCACGCGCCACCACGAGAGAGTAACCAACAACCCAACCAAACAGTCCATTAATCGTCCCGATGCATGGAGGAATGTGTAGGCGTTTTCGGTGGTTGTTTTTGGCTGAAAAATACCATTATGCTCAAAATTTAATTTTTAATTTTTCTATAAATTAAAATAAAAATTTTAGTTGATAAAAATATTTTCCCCAAATTTTAAATTGTAAAATTTGGTGAAAATCACAAAAAAATGATTTTTTGAGGGAGAATTTTTTTTTGAAAATTTTCTAATAAATTATAGAAATGTATTTTGAGGTATGGGCTACTTAGTAGGAGTATCAGGACACTTAATATTTTCTCTCAATTTATGAATCACATAGAAAGCTATTTTTCCGTGATAAGTCGATAAAATTGGGTATAGATTGATGTATTATGATTATAAGTGTCAAATACTTATACAATATGATCTGGATATTAAGATTGGCTTTGTGGCCAAATATAATATATATTTTCCTATTTTTTATTATTTGTGGTAGTTGTTGGGTGCTTTGAGAAAAATTATTGGCAAGAATCCAGAGTGAACGACTATTAGCATATAATATTTTGAAAACTTTTGAAAGCCTCAAAGGAGATTATAAATTATATGTTAACATATTTAGTGGCTTATATTAATGCGTTTTGTACCATAGAATTATGCATTCTATGTGATGTTTGAAATTTATGAATGCATGAATATGTTATGATTTTATGCATTTAAGGTAATGGTGCATGCTTATATCCTTGCGTGAATAGCAAGATATGTTATTGTATGTATCATGCATATTAGATTATGTATTTAAGTGGGAGTTCTAAGGTTGGAAGAATTTTAACAATTCTCACATAGAACTTATGAAATTTTGTACTATGAAATTAAATTTATAATAAGGAATATTTTGATATAGATGATGATTGGAAAATATGTGACCTTTTGAATCTATGTATTATAGCAAATTATCATAAATGTTAATTTGCTAAGTATAAAATCAAATGTATAAATGGGCATGCTTATGATATCTCTAAGATTGATAACCATGACAACCAAATTAGATATATATCTTTAATTATAAAAATATATTTATTGGTAATAGATGTGACATAGTGACACTAAGTGCCAATATATTTGGTATACTTATGATTGAAATAAATGCTCTAGAGATCATCAACCATATCATGTAAGACTTAGTAGATTTATCAAAAGTGGAAAAGAGAGTACATTACTTATATAGAGTACACTACTTATACTATTTTGGTGAATTGTATGAATGATGGTCTCATATGCAATTGAGAAAATCATACTAATGATTTATGTATGTACCTAAGAGAAATATATAGGTACAATTGAGAATTGAGACATTGAATAGTTGACAATAATTTGATGATTTCAAGGAACACCCTGTACATTACATATGCTATATTTAAAGGTGATGTAAAATAATTTTAGAGCTTATAGTCAGCTAGTAATTTTTTCTCTAATGAGTAGTAAGTTCAAGCTTAAATGTCTCTTTCTAATAATAGGGAACATCTTAAAGTTAGATTTTATCTAATCACTGTGAAAAGACTTTCTCATATGATGTTTGCCATGTTGAGCTTTTGGATAGGCGGCTAGTTACTGCTAGGCTTATGGCTTATGTCTTATGGTTGAGTATTATTTTTTAAAAGGGCGTCGAGCTCTTAATATGGGAAATAAATCTAAGAAGACCAAATCTAACCACCAGATGTAGAGGAGTGGTATAGGGTTACAAGTGCAGTAACCATCCTGTTAGTTTATTTCACTCGTAAATGCACTGAGTTGAAAAGATAGCACTTTATGATATATATAGAATTAAATTAAAATCAATTGCGAAAATGATTGCCACTTGCATGTTCGGATTGTAGGATGGTTATACTATTATTCTACAATGTATCCAATATACAAGATTTATTTTTACAATTGTTCTTCTAATATTAATTTTTTGTTTGAATTTGAGTTATGACTTGGTTAGTATCTGCTAAAAGATACTTACTGTGGTACGAGACATGTTAAATGGTTAGTTGCAATGAATTATGACCAATGTATGTTTAATTACTACATTAGTTATTTTATTACAATCAATGTCTCTTTTTTAATAACGTTTACATTACTTTATGCACAAAGTGTGCTTCATCACGTTGTAATGGACAAGAAACATAAACTTGTAAGAGAAAGCTCATTGAGATTATCTTTTACAGTTGATTGTCAACCTGTGATGTAAATTCACATTGGAAACATTCAAAAGTCTATAGAGCTGAGTTTTCTTTGTTATTAATTCTTATAAATTTATGTTATCAGATTAATTTGAAGATTATGAAGATATGGAGTCTCATCCATCATTACATTTCGTGTCTTGATCATATCTATTTGATATCTCATAATCTGAAAGTTCAGCTCAATTCAGTCTTGATTATAGCATAAAATTTATCCAAGTGCTTGCACAAAATGGATCACCAAAATTCGGATCAAAGTTCAACCTAGTATTAACTTATTTAACCAATTGGGTCATATTGCTTAAGCCTAAATTTATTTTGGACTGAAATTTGGATATGTTATACATAAGAGGTAAATAAATAAGTTTTCAGAAGACAAGATGGTGATAAAATGTGTCAAAATGGTAAAAACATAGGCTACAAGTTGTTGTTGCTGTTAAAGGATGGCTCTTGGACATGATTCGGTAATTTGACCATATCTCCTTCATCCGACCACCAAATTTGAACAAGATATATGAAAATATATCAACACTGAAAGATCTATAATTTTGGTTCTTTACGCATCTTTAAAATCTGGTTGTATCTGACCAAAAAATGTAATTCAATTCGATAGGTGAGGACTTAGTGTAACAACTTACCAACTTTTAGCAACTAGCATACCACTTGATTAACCCCTCCATTATTTATTTGGCATCCATCTTACTCCAAGTACTATAAATAGGCCATGTATTAAGCTTGTAAGAGAGGGGGGTAGAAGGTTTCTTTAGCCTAAATTTTCTAGTTTGTATGTTTTCTAGTAATGTAAGTTTTCTAGTAGTAATAGAAATGCATTCTCTAGTTTCTCTTATATTTTTAGTCTTTACTACTTTTATTATATCTTTCTAAATTTCATTTTGTTGAGGAAAAAGGGTGAACCTCTTGATTGAGGAAGAGGAATGGTTATAAGGGTAGAAAATATTTAAATATGTTGTATTATTATTTTGAGTTTTGATCTAAACTCTACTTGTTTTGTGGTGATTCTTGATTTATGTATATCTAATGGCACAACAAATACTTTGGTTCATTTATCTTATTGTACTGTTTTACCCCACCGACTACTAATGTAAAACTTTAATTTGTTGTTGACGAAGGTGTGCATAAATGCTTGATCCCATAAATAAGTGTTGGCGTTAAGAGATAATTTGGAATAGTAAGACAATATCATGATTACTTTATTGCATAAGTTATTTGATAATATCTTCTCATTGGAACCTTATTTATGTATGGATTTCAATTGTGGAAATTAATAGAGGTAAAAAGAATAAATAACTATTTCTCTCTCCAAAACTCAAGAGTGGATCCCTAATCTTCAGTACTTTTATTACTTTGGTTCCTCTTTAGCTACAACATATATTAATTGTTCATATATTTTGATTCACATAAATCCCATTTTTTTTAGAAATATAAACTTGAATTCTTCAAGCAACTTCCATGTGGATCGACCCCGGACTCACGAGAAATTTATTACTTAATACAACATGCACTTGGGTTTGCAAATTTAAAGTTGTAGCAAGTTTTTGGTGTCGTTGCCAGGGAAGGCAAGGTAAGTATTCAGGTTTGTTAATATTTTTCCTTTGTAAATATAATTTTTTTTATGGATATATGGTTATATGGTATCGTAGTTATAATTCTCGACATTTAGTTAGAAATAATTCTGAAATTTTATTTGGAAATTTGTTTGAATCATCTCCACACATTTCCACCATGGCTGAAAATGAAAGTGTCTAGAATGAAAATGAGAATCAACAGATGCGTACAACGGGGAAGTTGTTACTTAATACAACCTACACTTAGGTTTGCAAACTTAAAGTTGTAGCAAGTTTTGACGCCGTTGCCGGGGAAGGCAAGGTAAATATTCAGGTTTGTTAATATTTTTTCTTTGTAAATGTAGTTTGTTTATTTTCTTTATGGATATATGGTTATATGGTATCATAGTCATAATTCTCGACATTTAGTTAGAAATAATTCTCAAACTTTATTTGAAAATTTATTTGAATCATCTCCACACACTTCCACCATGGCTAAAAATGAAAGTGTCCAGGATGAAAATGAGAATCAACAGGTGCGTACCATGCGTTATTATTTGCAACCTTATCAAAATTCTTCTCCTTCTTGTTTTATTTTTTCTCTCAATGCAAATAACTTTCGATTCAAATCAGATATGATCCATTTACTTCCTAATTTTCATGGTTTAGACTCTGAAAGCCCTTACTTGCATTTGAAAGAATTTGATGAAGTATGTGCTACTTTTGATGATCAAACTTACACAAATGAGATTGTTATGCTCAAATTATTTCTTTTTTCTTTAAAAGATAAAACAAAAAAATTGGCTTAATTCTCTAAAATCTAGGTCAATTGGCACTTGGCACGAAATGCAAGCTGAATTTTTGAAAAAATTCTTTCCAACTCATAAAACGAATGCTTTGAAAAGACAAATTCAAAAATTTTCTGAAAATCCTAATGAAGCTCTGTTTTAATATTAGGAAAGATTTAAAAATTTGTTGAATTCATGCCATGCCCACATCATGATTTTGAAAAATGATGCTTAATTAATTTCTTTTATGAAGGTTTCATTCCTGAAATAAAATAATTTGTTAAAACAATGTGTAATTGTGAGTTTCTTGATAAAGAACCTAATGAAACCCTAAAATATCTAGATTATTTGGCAAAAAGCGCTCAATCATGGCATAGTATTAATTCTTCCGAATGTTCTATTAGATATAATCTTGCTAATAGTAATAAAGAAAAATATTACCTTAGCCAAGAAGATGATCTAAATGCTAGGCTCGCTAGTTTAACAAGAAAAGTTGAAGCCATAGAACTTAAAAAAATAATTTTTTTCTCCATTGTGAACTTTTGGGGCACTCCATCAATGAATGTCTAAATATTTCAGTATAAACAAATTTCATGAACATATTAAAAAACCTTTTCATTCTCCATATTATGAAACTTACAATCCACAATGAAGAAATCATCCAAATTTCAGTTAACGAGATGATAACCGTGCCCAACCGCTGCATTCACAAAAACCACCAAACTTTCATTCTTATCCAGCTTCACATACAAAATCCCTTGAGGAGACTTTGCAAGCATTTATGCATGAACAAACAAACATCAATAATCAAACTTCACAATCTATCAATGAGATCAGAAGCACACTTTCAACACTGACAACTTCTTTGCATACTCATAAAAAAGGTAAATTTTCTGATCAACCTCAACCTAATCCTTCCACTGAGTGTCATATTTCTTCTTCAGGTGAGGAACTTGTTCATGAATACTTTACTACAACTAACTCTTCAGATTCTTTGGAGACTTGTTTTGAAAGTGAAAGTATTTGTAAAAAGGCACATACTAATACTATCTCTGAATTTTCGCTGATACAAGAAAAATATTTTTGTAAGCCAATGTTTGAAGAACTTTCATCATCAACAGAAAAACTATTCCATCATGTATTAAAGCTCCCATGGTTGATTTGAAATATTTGCCAGTTGATTTGAAATACTCTTTCTTGGTGAGAATAAGACTTTTCCGATAATAATTTCTTCCAAACTCGATGCATCTCAAGAAGGTAAGTTGATCAAAACTCTGAAAATGTATAAGAATGCTTTAGGATGGACCATTACTGATGTTAATTGTATTAATCCTTTTATTTGCACACATAACATCTATCTAGAGGAAAATGCTAAACCTTCTAGAGAAATGCAACGAAGGCTAAATCCTAATATGAAAAAAATAGGGAGAAATGAAGTCATTAAACTCTTAAATAATGGAATCATTTATCATATTTCTGATAATAAATGGGTAAGTCCTACTCAAGTTGTACCTAAGAAATCTGGAGTTATAGTAGTCAAGAATGAAAATGATGAATTAATTTAAACTAGGACTGTTATTGGTTGGCGAATGTGCATTGATTATAGGAAACTCAACTTAGTTACTAGAAAATATCATTTTCCATTACCTTTCATGGATCAAATTTTAGAAAGAGTTGCGGGACATGAATTTTATTGCTTTTTAGATGGATATTATGGGTATAATCAAATTGCAATTGTACTTGAAGATCAAGAGAAAATAACTTTTACATATCCTTTTGGTACTTTTGCATATCGAAGGATGCCTTTTAGATTATGTAATGCACCAGCTACATTCCAACGATACATGCTTAGTATTTTTAGTGACATGGTTGAACATTTTCTTGAAGTTTTCATGGATGACTTTTCTATTTTTGGTAATTTATTTGATGATTGCCTATCTAATTTAGAAAAAGTTTTGATCAGGTGTGAAGAAAAGAATCTTGTGCTCAATTGGGAGAAATGTCATTTAATGATAACAACTGGTATTATTTGGACACATTATTTCATCAAAAGGTATTGAGGTTGACAAATCTAAAATTGAATTAATTACCAATTTGCCAACACCAAAGACTGTGAAGGAGGTTAGATTATTTTTAGGACATGCTGGTTTTAATAGAAGATTTATCAAAGATTTTAGTATAATATATAATCCTTTGTGTAATCTTCTAACAAAAGACACTATTTTTGAATGGACTGAAAATTGTGAAAATGCTTTTGTTAAGCTTAAAAGCATGCTTACATCTACTCCAATCATGCAGCCTCTAGATTGGACTTTACCTTTTGAAATAATATGTGATGCTAGTGATTATATTGTTGGAGCTGTCTTGGGACAAAAAAAAGATAAGAAACCATATGTTATTTACTATGCAAGTAAAATTTTAAATGGTGTTCAATTGAATTATACAACAACTGAAAAAGAATTAGTTGTTGTAGTTTTTACATTTGACAAATTTCGATCTTATCTTGTTGGCTCAACAATTGTTATTTTCAATGATCATGCAACTTTGAAATATCTTTTGTCAAAAAAAGATGTCAAACCAAGACTGATTAGGTGGATTCTCTTACTCCAGGAATTTAATATTACGATTCTAGATAAAAAGGAAGTAGAGAATGTGGTGGCTGATCATTTGTCGAGATTTGTTTGTGATGACTCATTTCAAACCACACCTATTAATGACACTTTCCCTAATGAACAACTATTTAATATTTCTATTTTATCTTTGTTTGCTGACATTGTTAATTTTCTTCTGACAGGAAATATGCCATCGCATTAGAACTCTCAAGACAAAAAGAAGTTTTTGACTGAGGTTAAAAACTTTTATTGGGATGATCCATACCTATTCAAATATTATCTGGATCAAATCTTTTGAAGATGTGTGCCTGATAATGAGATAGGTAATATTGTCAAATTTTGACATTCAGAAGCATATGGTGGTCATTTTTTTGTAAAGAAAACTATTACAAAAAACTTGCAATGTGGATTTTATTGGCTAACTCTTTTCAAAGACACTTACACATTTTGCAAAAGTTATGAAAATTGTCAAAAGTTAGGGTCCCTTTCAAAGAGAAATATGATGCCCCTACACCCTATCCTAGTGATTGAAATCTTTGACTATTGGGGTATTGATTTTATGGGGCCATTTTTATTATTATTTAGTTTTCTTTATATATTGGTTGCCATACATTATGTTTTAAAATAAATCGAGGCAATTCCTTGTCAAAACAATGATCACAAAATAGTGATAAAATTTTTGAAAGAAAATATTTTAAGTCGATTTTGAATTCCTAGATCTATTATCAGTGATGGGGGAAAACATTTATGTAACAAAGTTTTTAGAACTTTAATGAGGAAATATGGAATCATACATAAAGTTGCAACCCCTTATCACCTCAGATAAATGGACAAGTTGCACTTGCAAGTAGGGAGATAAAATAAATTTTGGAAAAAATAGTTAACCCAAACTGTAAATATTGATCTCTTAAGACTTACCGATACACTTTGGACATATAGAACTGCTTTCAAAACATCATTAGGCATGTCTCCTTATAGGATAGTTTATGAAAAATCTTGTCATTTACCTATTGAAATTGAACATAAAGCTTATTGGACAATCAAAATGTTTAACTTCAACCTTGATGAAGCTTCAAAATTGCGCAAATTGCAAATCAATGTACTTCAAGAACTGAGAAATGATGCATATGAGAATTCTAAAATTTATAAAGCAAGAATCAAATATTTTCATGATAATAAAATTTCAAGAAAAATATTTGAGGTTGGTCAAAAGATTTTGCTATATAATTCTCGATTATATTTATTTTCTAGAAAATTGAGATGAAGGTGGAGTGGTCCTTTTGTTGTAAAAAAAATATATCGTTATAGAATGCCAAACCTTTATCAGCCGACCTCGCTAAACCCGCAAACCCAACAATAAATATATTTTTGCCTTGGTCTTTAAATCTCATAAATTTCAGAAATTGACAATAACAAAACTCGGCCAATTGTTATTCCAAAGGCCCAAATCCTAACTTTCAAAACTTAGCATTATCATAGAGATCAACATTTGTGTCATGTTACATTTGAACAAGAGATAACAAAAAATTTGAAAAAATCTATTACCACCAATTCCTCCGGCCACCGCTGCTAGAGTCTAGCCACCATTCTTTATCCTCTGCCCAGCCAAAAGCTCACTCCACCCCAGAGCTATCAATAACACTCTCCACTAGTACCACCCACATCCTCTTCTCAGTCTTCATCAAATTGGCTCTTCTTTCTCAAGTCTTCTAAGTCACTGTGAGGATAACAAGGGCGGCAATATCAAACTTACAAGAAGAAATTAGTTATTGATAGGTTTCAAAAAAAAGTAAAGAATTAACGAAAGAAGAAAAAGATTCGCAGGAAAGAGAATAAGAAAAAGAAAAAAAAGGATTAAAACAAAAGATCGAATCAAACAATTAAAGGAAATGGGAAATAAAAAATGAAATAACAAAAAAAAAAAAGAATCAAGCGGTGCAGCTATGAGAGAGAAAACAACAGAATGAGCAAACCCTAAAGTACGGATCTAGGGCAGGTCCATTAGGACTTGTTACTCAGTACCAAATCATCTATACTTTGTTATGGATTCAGGTAAAATTTGAACCCATTGCCATTTATAATGGATTTGTATCGAGGGAATGGATAAAACAAACTTGACTTTATTATGACAGAAAGAAAATATTTTGGTTGATGGTAACTGAACATAGCCCTATATTTCGCAAGAAAAATCCCACCCACCAGGCTCATGAGATATAAATTTGAGGGTTTTCAGCGATGGAGGAAAAATTTAATGATGTGGCCTTGAAGTGGCTGCTAACTAGACCATAAATATGTTGAATAGTCATGTTAGCCTTGATGTGGGCCTTAGCTGGACCAAAAATATGCCAAATAAAGCAGAAATATTCATCACCAATAGGGTCGAAACTCATAAGATCAAAGCCCAACAAATTCCATGCCCCTCTTTCTTATCCAGTAAATTGATGCCTTGTGTATGTACTCCTGCATATCAATAATTTATATAGTTTTGTATTACAATTAATTTATGTATTTATTAATATTCATATACCACGTGTCAATTTCATTCTAAGTTTCTTAAAAAAAATCTCCAAGTTTTTCATTTATTGGATGAAACTTTCTTTCTTTCTTTCTTTTTTTTTTTTGGTAATGAGTTTATAGGATGTATCTTATTTTATATATATTTGTGAATAAAACTAATCAGTTTATATATTTTGAAATACGAATTAATAAAACTATAGGAAAAATACTTAACATTTTCTAAAAGAAATTCTTATATCCAAAAATTGCCATGAAAATAGATTTTTGTCCAAAAACCCATTCCGCCAACTTTTCGTTCGGAAGAAAAAAAAACCCAATCTTTTCTTTTATGCTAACAGTGTTAAAATTTTATTACTTTCAGACCAAATTACACTTGGCCTTCTTATTTAAAAAAAAAAAAGAGTGTGTAACAACCCATCCCATAAGTGGCCATCAAGGAGAAAAGTCATCAACCTCATGGCAATCGAGCAATTTTAGCCCAATAAATGATATTACAATACCAAATCAATAATAACTACATACCTCCAATATTATCTATGACCAACAATCTCCAACGTTTCAAATACATCAAGCAAATAAGTTTGAATACATCTGATCTAAACACATTACTTAAAGGTGTCAAGCTAAGTGTAATGCAATGTCATGTCTATGTACCATAACACAATGGTAAATATATCATGCTCTCAATGACACATGTGGGCTCAACCACAAACACTCCATCACCATGGTCTCTTGTCTCACACAATTCACATGGCTCGCCATGAGTACTTTATCAAAGTGGTATAGTATTATAATGTAGTGTCATGTCTGCTCACCTATAGCACAAGGATAACTATACCATGATATTAGTTGCACGCGTGGCTCAACTACTAATACTCCATCACAATAGTCTCTTACCTCATACACTCAATTATGGATCACCATGAACACATAATCAATGTGATAGAATATTTGCTCAAAATTCAAGAAATAATAACACATATCATATCATACCATAACAATATGTATCTAATTCAATTAAAATTCCCAACCCCCAACGACAAACACATATCATATCAAGCACAAGCAAAAATGTTATTGCAATATGTATCCAATTCAATCTCAAGTTTCCAACCACATATCATATCAAGCACAAGCAGAATTGTCATTACAATATATATCAAATTCAATTCAAGTTTTCAAGCACTAACGACAACCACATATCATATCAAGTACAAGAAAAAAAATATCATAACAATACATTAGAGGAAACATATAAACTGATTTTCATTGTTAGCAATGTATATAGTTTATTCTAACCAAAACATAACTATTGTACATATTATATTTATGCAATAAAATAATTGAGTTCATATGTATGAACGACCTTTCCACCAATGCAACTTAAGCCCAACAATATCAATTCAATGAAACCTCAAGCTCACTCTTAGCTCTTTGATTCAAGTGGATATCGAAAGCTTAGGGTGTTGGCTTTCAAATAAAAATAGTTCCATCAAGATCAGTCCATCAGAGACTAGTCAAAATAGCCTGTAACTGTGACTGCCACAATGAGGGTTTTGGTTAGAGAAAACAGAAGAGAAAGAAAAATGAACACTTTAGAATGACCTTATTGTTCAAAAATTGATATTCACATGATTTGTGAAATTTATCTTTCTTTTGTTTGAGTTGTTCATATAGAGAATGAGAGAAAATAACTCATACAGATGAGAGACATGGAGAGAAATGAAGAGAAAAGGTGTATGTATGGTTGTGTGTGTATATGTAAGTACTTGGGTATTTGGACCTTAAATATTATTGCAAGTGAATGATATCTCCAACCAAATACAATCATAAAACTTAGAAACTTTAGTTTAGTGCACAAGAAATTAACTCTAGTAATACCTCGATTTATAAAGTGCACATAAATGCCAATTAATCTATATGAATATTTCTATGGAAAAAAATGGGTGTCACAACTCTACCCCAAAAGAAAATTTCATTCTCGAAATTCATAATCTCATGATACGAATAGTTGCAATTACTTTTATATCATATGGTCTTCCCTCTCTGAGTCACATCCTCTACAAGATGACCTATCCAAAGTGCCTTAACTAAAAGAATAGCCTTATTACTTGGAAACTTTACCATTCAATCTAAAATTTCAAGGTTGCTCTTCATAAGATAAATCATCACGTATGCTAGTTGATGTTTGTTTAATGATATGCGAAGGATTAGATATGTGCTTACAAAATAACGATGCATGGAAAATATGTTGAATGTGAGGCAATTCAAATGTCAAGTCCATTCGATAAACACATCCCCTGTAATTTCTAAGATTTCATAAGTTCCAAAGCATTTGAACTCAATTTCTATTCTTGTCGACACAAGGTACACATTCTCAAGGACTTATGTTGCGAAATTTGTGAATGCAAGTGCACGTTATCGTAGACAAGTAATAAAATAATGAGTAAGTACCATCCCCACGAAAACTGCTGAATTATTAAGTATTGAAATTATGTTAACTTTAATTTTATTTGAATAAATGAAAGTGATTGTTTATGATTACAAACTAAATCTAACTAAACTAAAAATCAACTAACGATGAAATTTAAAAATTTAAAAATCTAGGATTATGATTTCACCATAATTAATCTGAATTGAATAATTTATCTCATCAATCTCAATTTATTTCCCAAGTGATAGTCGAGAATCCCTAAAGTATCAACTAGCCTCTCCCAATATCTAATGAAAATATCCTTAATTGCTAGCCCACTATATTCATCTGTGAATTACAATAATCAGCAATTTATTAGGTTCTATGAACCTCAAACATGGCTACACAAACCATGTAAGTATATTCGTACCTCACATGCAATTTATGATTTTCTATACATAGAACTAGATACATATATTACCTCTCAGGTCAATATGATTAGAAAATCATTTAATTAGTGACCAAGTAATTGAAAGAATTAGGAACCATATAGAAAACTCAACTTGAAAATTTAAATCAAGAATTGAATTGATACAAATATTCAAAACATCATAATTAGATTATATCACAACCCTAGAAAAAGAAATCAGTTCATGATAGAAATGAAATATAACCTAACAATATTCATAAATATAATCATAGACAGAAAGAGGAAAATAAAATTAAATTGGAAAGAGGATGAGTTTCTTCCCTTATGATGTTTGTTTCTTCAATCTTGGAAGAAATCTCTCATCTTCTCCTTTTCTTCTCTTCTTCCTTCTTCTTCCTTAGTTTGTTTTCACTTCTTCCCCCCCCCCCCCCCCCTCCCTCTCCAAAAATATGAATTGGAGGCTTTTGGGATACTTCAAATTAATGGGAGATGTCCTAAAAATGGCAAAAATTCCATTTCTATCCTTAATTATCTGCCAGGCAGTGCCTAGACTCTAATTTGCAGCACCTAGATGTTGCATTCCAGTGAGGGCAGCGCCATTCTATGCAAAACAGTCTCTGCAGCGCCTGGGCGCTGCACTTGCTATTCAAATCAATTTCTACAGTACTTATAGTCTCTTTCAATCAATTGTTCACCACATTCAAGACCAAACTAGCTTTTTGGTCTTTTCATATGAATTGTAATTTTATGTCTTAGTTTTCTATACCTTTATGAATCAGCTCAATATAACATCGGTGGAGGGAGTTATGCCTAAAATACCAAGATGTGTCATACCAAAAAAATTTAATCCAAGGTTGAATATTGAATCGGGTTTTTCTCATTGAAACTAAATTTTGTAGTAAATATAAAAGTTGTAGATATATTTCTTGAATTTCCAACGAATCAAGAATCAAGTCAAATTGATATTGGAGTAGACACTTATGATTGAAATACAAATACTACCATCAGTAGCAGCACAATATGGGTTTTTTCAAAATTTCAATCAATTTTTTGTTTCTTTCTATTTTCTTCTCATTTTGCCATTACCTATAATATTTCAAACTAAATGCATAAAAAGTAACACAAATACTCGAAAACTAATCAAAAAGTTAAGCAAATGATACTCAATTAATGGGTATAAAATCTACTCATCAAATACCCCCAAACTTAACATTTTGCTAGTCCTCGAGCAAAAGAAAGAAATAAAACAAGTAAAATAACAAGTGATAATCAAACATACTAACCACATGGGCCTCAAAAATCATTGTAAGTTTATAACTCAAGAAAATCTCAAAATATTATCAAAATGCACGATTTCAACTTAAGTGTTAAATTCACCCATCTTTAAATCCTTTGAGTGTGTATGTGTGTGTCTAGTCTCTTACAATTAACTTTTCGCTACTTGGATTGGTATATGCAAACTCACAATAAAATTATTGATATCTTATTTATGTATTTTAGAATTCTATAGGCTTGTTTTTTCATGTCACTCTCCACTAATATAGAGTAACACAACATCAAGGATCATTGGGACTTTAAAAGCTTGTAACGTGTGGCTAAGGTAATGTTAGAATAAAAGACAATATAATGGCTCAAATTACTCAAAGCACACAACTATTCTATAACCTCGTTGATGAGCACCACCTCATCATCGTCTCACACATTCATGAACCTTTCATCTCTTGATTTGTCATACCATTTTATTCATTAAACTCCTTTCTTTTTTTTTTTTTTTTGAAGTGCTACACCCACAAATTTATTTATTTTTATGAATAATGGGTATTGTACTCTTTTGTACAAATCACCACCTCCTTTTGCCAATATTTTTTTTTCAAATTACTTTCAATGCTCAAATTAATGTCACTAGAATATCAATGAGCTGAGTGTGGAATAATATGTAAGATAATAAAATTTTCAATTCTTTGGTTGAGGTTGATTTGTAAGGTGACAAAGAAAATGGCTCAACAGGCTCAATGATGGACACTAGGGATTATACATCATAAATAGGATGGTTTGAAAGGCTGGAACGGTCCAAAGTAGCCTAAATCACTTCCTTAATGTTATTTAGCCTAGGGTTTCACCTCGAGTGACAATCAAACAAGTTCTAAAATTATATGAAATCGCAAGAAAGTATCAAGTTCACATAAACTTTTTCTAAACAAGCAGAAAATTCAAATGTTCAAGACTATGTGTTCAATATGTCAAAGGATTACAAGAAAGGTAAAAATTATCACAAAAGTCAAGCGCATACATAAGCACAACATTCATCGATTTTCAAAAGTTATAAACAAACAAAAGAAAATGAAGCACATACATCCACCCCCAAACTTAGAACAAACATTATCCTCAATGTTAAATAAAACAAGATAAAGTATAAAAGATTTTCCTGAATGGTGTTAGTTCGCATCAATTTCATCATCATCCTTTTTCTAGAACAATGATAAATGTGCATTCATTAGTTGGTAGCATATCACTCCTTATTTTACAAATTATCCCCCAAACTTGAGTTGGATCCTGAAAAGAAACAAAATATTTCATCAAACTAAAAGGAAAAAAATGAATGTTTAACAACAAAATGAGCATATCAAATAAAAATAAAAGAAAATATAAAATACTTGGGTTGTCTCCCAAGAAGTACTTAGTTTACAGTCTTCAGCCAGACTGTCTTCATATCTCATCACCCTGGGTCTGGTAAAATGATCATAGACTCATTGAGGCTCCCTCCACCATCCGTGTACACTTTCAATTGTTGCCAACTCGCTTGGCGCACAAATTTCAAAGTTCCAAGGTCATCTTTGGTTGAAAATCCACATGAACAGACTTTTGAAGCTCAAATTGTTGTTTTGCTTAAGTAGTTACTTGGATACATTCATCAACAGTGTCTACTCGCAAACAACTATCAGCTCCACTTAGGTGCTTCATAGGCTTAAAAATTTTGAATGTGACATGTTCATATTGAACTCTCAAGGTTAGTTGGCTTTTTGCACATCAATATGAGCTTTTTCAGTTGCTAAAAATGGTCCACCAATAATGATTGGAATATCTTGGTCTTTATCTATGTCAAGAACAATAAAGTCTGTAGGGAAGATGAACTTGTCAACTTTTATCAACACGTCTTCTATGATTTCCCTCGGATACTTGGTGGACTTATCCGCCAATTGCAATGAGATAGTAGTAGGCTTAGCTTTTCCAAGGCCAAGTTTTCTAAAAATAGAGAGAGGCATCAAATTAATACTTACACCAAGATCGCATAAAGCTTTATCAATAAACAAATTGCCATTAGTGCAAAGAATCATAAAACTCCCTGGATCTTTCAACTTGGGTGGTAACTTTTTTTGCAAAATGGCACTGCATTCCTTAGTGAGTGCCACCGTCTCATATTCCTCCAGCTTTCATTTGTTAGAGAGGATCTTCTTTATAAATTTCAAATATGTGGGCATTTGCTCCAAGGCATCTACAAAAGGAATATTAATGTGTAATTTCTTAAAAATATCCAGAAATTTAGAGAATTGCTTATCCAGATTTTGTTTTTGGAATTGTTGAGGAAACAGGATATGAGGCATATATGGTGGAAGGTTGTCTAGAAATAGCTTTGATTGTGGTTTCTTGGCATCTTTGTTTGGTGTTTTGGTTGTTTCAGCAGACTCCTCTAATATACTTTCCTTTGTCAGCTTCCTTGGTAAATAGATTTTTCTTTCATGGTTCAACAACTCCTCACCGCTACAAAGAGTAATGGCATTGACATTGTCCTTTAGGTTTGGATCAATGTTACAAGGAAATAACTCTTGAGGTCTTGCACTCAACCTTTTAGCAATTTGGTCCATTTGAATATCCAAGTTTCAGATAGAAGCTAATTAATTTTGAATGAAAGACTCTTGTTTCTACAATGTTGCTTTTGTACTTGCCATGAATTGCGCGAGAGCATCTTCTAGAGAAATTTTAGGTGCCTGTTGAGAATGATTTAGAAGCTGAAAATTTAATGGTGGAGGTCTCACTGTACTTTATCCATTCATTCATGAAAAGTTTGGATGGTTATGCCATCCTAGATTGTAGGTGTTATAGTATAGATTATTCTACCACGTAGCATTCCTTGGTTGAGATGGGGCGAATGGGTTCCTAACTTGACACATTATACTTGGGTAAGCACCATTACAAAAATTACATAACTCAACTAATGTGGGAACTGAATTAGCAGTAAAAGAGCTAAGTTGCTGAGACAATATAGCAACTTGGGCAGTGAGTGCATTAACCTCATAAACTCTAAATGCTTTCTTTGGTGCAATTCCCTCCGAAGGCCATTGATAAGCATTTGCAACCATAGTTTCGAGAAGATAATGGGCCTCCTCGTGTGTTTTTCCTATAAGAGCTCCACCAACTGCTGCATCAACTAAAGTTCTAGTTAAAATATTTGTACTTACAACCAATCCGTTATATCATGATGTGGACATCTCCTCAATAGATCCTTGTACCTTTCCCAAGCCTCATGCAAAGTTTTCGAGTCATGTTGAGAAAATATAGTGATATCATTCCACATCTTGGCTGTCTTAGCAGGTGGGAAAAACTTAGCTAGAAAGCTTTGAGCCAAGTGTGCCCAAGTAGTGATTGTCCCGGCAGGTAGAGAATTCAACCAAATTTTAGCATTATCCCGTAGTGAAAATGGAAACAATCTTAATCTAATGGCATCACCAGTAACACCATTGTACTTGAATGTATCACAAATTTCGAGAAAACCAGCTATGTGTGCTTTGGGATCCTCATTGGCTAATCCAAAAAATTGATTAGCTGGAATCATCTGAATAATAGCCGGTTTGATCTCAAAATAATTTTCTTGAATGATAGTGCGCCTAATTCCCGAGAATGTATCAACAACCATAGGCATAGCATAATCACGTAGTGCTCTATTATTCTTTGCATTTTTCCTTACGTGTGCTATGATGCTTTGAGACTTGTTTAGGAGCTCCACTCTTCATCTTGAATTAATGCTTGAAAATTTGAAATAGAAAACAAAAATATAAAAAAAAGAAAAAAATTCAAACTAAAATTAGAGTTTTTTGGTATCGATATTAACAAAACAAAACAATCCCCAACAACGGCGCCAAAAACTTGTTGCGGATTTTAGTGAACGCAAGTGCATGTTATCATAGACAAGTAATAAAATAATGAGTAAGTACCATTCACACGAGAACTCTTGAATTATTAAGTACCAAAATTATATTAATTCTAATTTTATTTTAATAAACGAGAGTGAATGTTTATGATTACAAACTAAATCTAACTAAGCTAACTAATAATAAAAATCAACTAATGATGAAATTCAAAAACTTAAAAGCCTAGGGTTATGATTTCACCATAATTAACCCGAATTGAATAATTTATCTCATCAATCTCAATTTATTTTCCAAGTGATAGTCGAGAATCCCTAAATTATCTACTAGCCTTTCCTAAAGTCTAATGAAAATATCCTCAATTGCTAACCCATTATATTCCTATATGAATTACAATAATCAACAATTCATTAGATTCTATGTATCTCAAATATGACTATACAAACCATGTAAGTATATTCCTATCTCACATGCAATTTATGATTTATTACACATAGAACTAGACACATATATCACTTATCGGGTCAATATGATTAATAAATCATTCAATTAGTAGCCAAGCAAAAAAGAATTAGAAATCATGTAGAAAACTCAACTTGAAAATTTAAATCAAGAATTGAATTGATACAAATATTCAAAACATCATAATTAGATTACATCACAACCCTAGAAAAAGAAATTAGTTCATGATAGAAATGAAATATAACCTAATAATATTCATAATATAATCAAAGAGAGAGAGGGAGGAAAATAAAATTAAACTTGGAAGATAATGAGTTTCTTCTCTTGTAATGTCTTCTTCCTCAATCTTGGAAGAAATCTCTCATCTTCTTCTTCTTTTCTTCTCTTCTTCCTTCTTATTCCTTAGCTTGTTTTCTCTTCCCCCCATTTCTCCCTCTCCAAAAATCTAAATTGGAGGCTCTTGGGATACTTAAAATTGATGGACATAGTTGTAGCCTCTTTCAACTAATTTTTTACCATCTTTAAGATCAAATTGGCTATTGGTGTCTTTATATAAATTGGTTCTATATCTTCGCTTTCTATATCTTCATGAATTAGCTCAATATGACATTTGTGGAGGGAGTTATACCTAAAATACCAAGATGTGTATTACCATAAAGTTTCAGTCCATTGTTGAATATTGAACCCAGTTTTTCTCATTGAAAACAAAGGAATTGAATTTCATAGTAAACATAAAAGTTGTAGATATATTTCTTATCTTCTAACGGATCAAGAATTAAGTCAAACTAATATTAGAGTAGAGACTTATGATTGAAATACAAACACTAACATCAGTAGCAGCACAATGTGGGTTCTTTTAAAATTTCAACCAAATTTTTTTTTGTTTTCATTTTCTTCTCATTTTGCCATGACCTACAAGATTCCAAACTAAATGCATAAAAAGTAACATAAACACTCAAAAATTAATCAAAAAGTTAAGTAAATGGTACTCAATTAATGGGTATAAAATTCACTCATTAACTTACTTGAAATTCCAATTGGTTTTTTTTATTGTCAACATAACTCTTTTGAGGACTTAAGTTGTTAGCACATGAGTTGTATCAATTCACATCGTCTTTGTAGTGGAGTCAACTCTAGTCCAAATAGACCCCTTTTTCTAACTTCATCCCAACCTATCAGGATCCTATATCGCTTGTATAAATCCTCAAATGGTTAAGTATCCATAGACAATAACTATTACTGTAGGCAACCTCCAAAAGAGAATGATGATCATCCCAACGACCCCGGGAACTTAAAGTATAAGCACAAAAATATATCTTCCAAAGTTTGAACAGTCCTCTCTGACTAAACTTATATTTGAGGAAACAAAAATTGTCCTAAGCCTCACTTTAGAACCCAAAATATCCTGAATTTGTGTCCTAATTTAGAAATAAACCAACAATTCCTATTAGAGATAATCATACCGAAACTCTATTAACAAGACTATTTAAGCCACACAAGATTCCACCAATCGTTCAGGTTTATAGTTCAAATTACGAGATCCAATCTATCATAGTTCCTCTAAGAATTAGGTAACTCACATATATAATCCATGCATTTTCCCATTTCCATTTAGGAAATAGAGATTGGATTAAACAATCCTTACATTATACTCTACCTTTATCTTGGATAAGTTAAATATTGAGACACAAATTGGCAACATATCTTTTTATATCCGACATCTATATATTTTCTTTTGATCACAAACATCTTCCTACCATTGGATACATCACATAAAATGGATTATGAGCCTCATCTAAGAATTTTCCACTTTATGAGCCTCATCTAAGAATTTTCTTTGCAAATCCTTGTCACTCACATCCATATCTCATCTTCTTCTATTAGTAGATCATTCTTATTCATCGAAAAATCTAGTTGGGTATCTCTCACAGCTTCTTTCATGATCTTAAACATTCCTTTGTCCTTTTTTGTTAAGTCTTTGGAATTCGATCAATTTAAATCAGTCTAACCAATATATTGATCGAAGAACCTTCACAATTTTGCTCTAATTCCACCTGTTAATTCCTTAATTCCAATAATAACGTGTGATGTGAAACTTACATGGATACTAATCTATTGATAGATTTCATGTTGAGGGCATCTGCTACCATATGGATTATACAATCATAGTCATTTCTACTATACCCACCTTCATTTGCTAAAGTTTAATTTTTTTTTTTTATTATAAAATTTTATCTAACTTTTGCGAGTTTGGTGCCTATAATATTTGTTTTGTATCTATTGAACTATATGTATCTTTTTTATCTATGAATTACCCAGCCCCTGCCTTTTGGTAAAATAAATGTCTCCGACATTTTTTTCAGTAATTGTATTTTTATCGGTTCAAGTATCCCACCTTACTATATACATATAATTATGGTAGAGTAAATTATCTCTTAATTATGGTAGAGTAAATTATCTCTGCTTCCAAATCATTCTCTCTGCAAAAGCTCTTAGTTATGTGCATATTTCATATGTAGTACCACAAGAATAATTCAACTAGCTTGAAACAAGAAAGTAACTTTTTCAAGTTGTATTAAAACACAAAGCAAACCTTAATGAGGTGTATCATTATACACAACATAATCACTTGTGCATAAAGGAGAGTACAAAGAACCTAAAAATTAACTTGCCTTTAGATAATTAGAAATTTCTTCACACTTGTCTTTTAACATCCTTACATATAAGATGACTCATAGGCAGCAAATAAGGAGAAATTCATAATGAACATTTAATAATACATGGCTTGTCAAGAAAATGGCCATACTTTTTTTGGTCAAAAATGAAGGATGCCTAATTTAGGTAATTGTCAATTAAGGTGTCTAACCTAATTTCTTGTCTAAATTCCACCAACCCGTGTTTTTAAAGCCTATATAAACCCCATTAGCTCTCGTTTATAGAGCATCCCAAAATTAGAGAATTAGAGAGAGTTTGAGAGAAAAGCTTAAGGAAAAGCTTGTGAAAGAATTTTGTGAAGAAAAATCTTGTGTGGGTTGTGAGTTATAAGTATTGTAAACACTTGTACATTTTCTCCCTTTAGTAAAACGATCTGCTTATGTGTGTTATTTTCATTCTCACTAATCTTATTTATCAGGAATTTTTATAATTTCCCAACAACTGGTATCAGAGCTCTAGGAATAGTCAAAAACGATCTGGAGAAAGTCAGATTCAAGTGGGAGTGATGGCCATGGATGAAAACTCGAGAAATTTGATGGCACAAATTTTGGATTTTGAAAAATGCAGATAGAGGATTATCTATATCAAAGAAGCATGTATCAACCTCTCTTAAGGAAGAAGGCAGATACTATGAAGGAAGAAGACTGGAATCTTCTTGACAGACAAGCCCTTGGTGTTATCCGATTGACATTATCCTGCAATATTGCTTTCAACATAGCAAAGGAAAAGACCACGGAAGGTCTTATGGCGGCTCTCTCCAGTATGTATGAGAAGCCATCGACCTCAAACAAAGTTCACTTGATGAGGCATTTGTTCAATTTGCGGATGATGGAAGGCAACGAAAATGGAAAGAGAGGGATTCGAACAGCTCAACATCTCAATGAACTTAACACAATCACAACCCAATTGAGTTCAGTTGGAATTGAATTCGATAAAGAAGTACGAGCACTGATACTTTTGTCTTCTCTACCAGAAAGCTGGAACGCTACTGTCACGGCTGTGAGTAGCTCGTTGTGAAGTAATAAGTTAAAATTTAATGATGTTCGTGATCTTGTTCTCAGTGAAGAGATCCGACGGAGGAAGTCCAGTGAATCACCAACCTCTTCAATTTTGCATATAGAGTCAAGAAGAAGAACTTAAACCAAAAAGAATAGACGTGGCAGATCGAATTACCGAAGTAGATCAAAGGATAGGAGGTCCAAATCCAGGAATCCTAGTAATTCTCATAGCTCAAAAACCATTGAGTGTTGGAACTGCAAAAAGACCGAGCACTACAAAAATCAATGCAAAAATACACTAAAGAACTAGGAGGCGAAGATAGAGGTAAATGTTACTTCCACCTCAAGAGGAGATGATGCGTTGATATGCTCTTTAGAAAGCAATGAGGAGTCTTGGGTGTTAAACTCTGGAGCATCATTCTATGCTACTTCGTAGAAAGAATTCTTCGAGAGGTATGTCCCCGGAAACCTTGGAAAGGTATATCTTGGTGATGATCAATCGTGTGCTATTGTTGGCAAATGTGTAGTGAAAATTAAGTTGAATGGGTCTGTTTGGGAGCTGAAGGATGTCAGGCATATCCCTGACCTGAGAAAGAATTTAATCTCAGTAGGGAAGTTGGCAAGCGAAGGCTACACCACAGTCTTCCATGGTGATGATTGGAAGATTTCAAAAGACGCAATGACGATTGCTCAAGGCAAGAAGAGTGGCACTCTTTACATGATAGCAAGGACATACTGTTCGATTACAGTTGCAACAGACAATGAAACTCCAAATTTGTGGTACCAGAGGCTAGGCCACTTGAGTGAAAAGAGGGTGAAAATTATGCACTTGAAGGAAAAACTTTCAAATCCACAGTCAGTTGAGATAGACATGTGCGAAGATTGCATACTTGGAAAGTAGAAGAGGGTCAATTTTCAAACAAGTGGCTGAACCCCAAAGAAGAAAAGGCTAGAGCTTGTTCACTCTGATGTTTAGGGACCAACGACTATCTCATCGATTGGTGGGAAACACTACTTCGTCACTTTCATTGATGATCACTCTCGGAAGGTATGGGTTTACTTTCTAAAGCATAAGTCTGAAGTGTTTGAGGCTTTCAGGAAATGGAAATCTATGGTTGAAAATGAGATAAGTATCAAGATTAAAAGGCTCAGAATCGACAATGGTGGTGAATATAAAGACACTAAATTTAAGAAGTTCTGCTATGAGCATGGGATCAGAATAGAGATAATCGTGATGGGTACACCTCAACATAATGGTGTAGCTGAGCGTATGAATTGAACGTTAACAGAAAGAGCCAGAAGCATTCGTATACAGTCAGGTTTATCGAAGCAGTTCTGGGCAAAAGCAATCAACACAGCAGCTTACTTAATCAACCAAGGCCCATCGACTCTATTGGAGCACAAAATACCAGAGGAGGTATGGAGTAGAAAAGAGGTAAAACTATCACATCTAAAAGTTTTCGGTTGTGTAGAATATGTGCATATTAGTGATCAAGGTAAGAATAAACTTGATCCCAAATCCAAGAAATGCACCTTCATTGGCTATGGTGATGATGAGTTTGGCTATCGCATTTTGGATGATGAAAACAAAAAGATGATCCATAGTAGAAATGTGATTTTCGATGAAAGGGTGATGTACAAAGACAGGCATAAAACAGACTCTAACGACTCAGTGTAGAGTGAGCCAGTATTTGCAGATGTAAATGCTAATGATATCCCAGATAGTCCCGTGATGGAGCCAATTTTAGAAAGTCCTCAACTAGAGGAAATCATTGGACACAGCAGTGCGCAGTAGTCCAACACACCGCGGCCTCCTACTCTAGCTCATGTATTGAGAAGGTGTTCTCTACCTCATGTACCTAACAAAAGATACATGAACTATCCGTTGTTGACTGATAGAGGGGAGCCTAAATGTTATGATGAAGCTTTTCAGACTGAAGATGCCAACAAGTGGGAGATTTCTATAAAAGAAGAGATGAAGTCTCTAATCTCCAACCAGGCATAGGAACTAGTTGAACTACCCATGGGAAAGATGGCACTTTACAACAAATGGGTGTATCGGATGAAAGAAGAGCATGATGGTTCCAAGAGATACAAAGCTCGACTAGTTGTCAAATGATTCCAACAGACGGAAGAAGTTGACTACACTGACATTTTTGCTCCCATTGTGAAGATCAATACCATCAGAACAATATTAAGTATTATTGCCAGTGAAGATCTTCATCTTGAACAATTGAACATGAAGACTACATTCATTCATGGAGACTTGGATGAGGAGATATACATGCACCAGCCAGAAGGTTTCTCAAAAATAGGGAATGAGAACATGGTGTGCAAACTTAAGAAGAGCTTATATGGCCTGAAACAAGCCTCAAGGCAGTGGTACAGAAAATTTGATGGCTTCATACACAGGGAAGGTTTTTAGAAGTGCAACGCCAACCACTGTTGCTACTTCAAAAGATATAGCTCCAGCTATATCATTTTACTACTATATGTCGATGACATGTTGGTAGTAGGCTCAAATATGGATGATATCAGAAGGTTGAAGCAGCAATTATCAAAGGAGTTTGACATGAAGGACTTAGGTCCAACAAAGAAGATTCTTAGAATGCAAATCACAAGAGATAGGCAAAGAGAGTTCTTGCAGTTATCTCAGGAAGAGTACATCAATCGTGTTTTACAGAGATTCAACAATGGCGATGCCAAGCCAGTTAGCACACCCTTAGCTAGTCACTTTCTCCTATCTAAGGATCAATCCCCTCAGATGGAGGAAGAGAGAGAATTCATGGCTAAGGTTCCTTATGCCTCAGCTATTGGAAGTCTGATGTACGCAATGTTATGTACGAGACCAGACATTGACCATGCAGTAGGAGTTGTTAGCATGTTTATGTCAAATCTAGGAAAAGCTCATTGGGAAGCAGTCAAGTGAATTTTGAGGTATCTACGAGGCACCATAGAGAAATATTTGTACTTTGAAAAAGAATAATTAAAAGTACAAGACTATGTAGATACAGACTTCAGAGGTGAAGTCGATCACCAAAGAAACACCACAAGTTATATATTCACTGTTGGAATTACAGTTATTAGTTGGATGTCACAGTTACAAAAAATTGTCACTCTATCCACTACAGAGGCTGAGTATGTAGCAGTGATTGTGTAATACCCGAGTCTCGTGCTACTCACCTGACCAATATAGTTTATTATTTATTATGCTGTTACAGGAAAAAAAATTGTATATGCACACAGGATTTATTATGTCAAAATTATTATATCTATAAATATATGTGTGTGTGTAGTATTGGGGGTGTTACAAATTGAAGCCAGTAAAGAGCTGATATGGCTTCAAGGTTTGTTAACTGAGTTGGGATTCAAGCAAAAGAAGAATATTTTGTACAGTGATAGTCAAAGTGCGATACACTTGACAAAAAATTCAGCATTTTATTCCAGAACCAAGCATATTGGACTTCGTTATCACTTTATCAGATCTTTATTAGAAGATAAAGTGCTAATATTGGAGAAGATCCAAGGAAGTAAGAATCTAGCATATATGTTGACAAAGACGGTGACTATCGACAAACTGAAGTTGTGTTCAACTTCTGTTGGTTACAAAAGTAACAAGACCGAAATGATCTACTGCATAGATCGAGGTGTGAAGACAGATTGAAATCAGTCTTCAAGTGGGAGATTGTCAAGAAAATGGCCAAACTTTTTTTGGTCAAAAATGAAGGATGCCTAATTTAGGTAATTATCAATTGAGGTGTCTAACCTAATTTCTTGCCTAAATTCCACCAACCTATATTTTTAAAGCCTATATAAACCCCATTAGCTCTTATTTGTAGAGCATCCCAAAATTAGAGAATTAGACAGAGTTTGAGAGAAAAGTTTAAGAGAAAGCTTGTGAAAGAATTTTGTGAAGAAAAATTCTTGTGTGGGTTGTGGGTTGTGAGGGTTGTAAATACTTGTATATTTACTCCTTTTAGTAAAACGATCTGCAGCAGGTCCGGAAACGTAGACACAATTGGCCAAACTCTGTTATCAAATTTATGTGTGTTATTTTCGTTCTCACTAATCTGATTTATCAAGAATTTTCATAATTTCCCAACACGGCTAACCCAAGAAAACTTTTTATTTTAGTCATATTTGTTGCCTTTCCCATTTCAATACAGCCTCTATGTTTTGAGGAGACACCTTATTTAGAAATCACATGTCCAAAAAAATAAAAATAATAATGATAATAATACATTGCCCAACCAAAAAAATCGTATTTACTAAATTTAGCATATAATTTCTCTTTCCTCAAAGTTTCCAAGACCACTTTTAAACATTGGTCATGTTCCTCCTCACTGTAAGAGTATACTAAAGAATACGACTACAAATTTACCCATATAAAATCAAACACACTATTCAGCGAGTTCATGAAAGCAGCTGGGGCACTAGCCAATCCAATGGCACAATGAGGAATTTATAATGACCCTACAAATGTTAGCTTTGGAATATAATTATCCTAGATTTCGATTGGTAATATTCTAACCTAAAGTCAATTTTTCAAATTACATTAATTTCTCTTAATTAATCAAATAAAACCCTAATACTAACAATGGGTATTCATTACAAATGGTTACTCGATTCATTACAAATGGTTAATCAAATAATTCATGGTCAATCAATCCATACCCAAAATCAAGTCACAATCAGTGAAATATAAAGGAATTAGATCAACACTTAAGTCCATATCCCAAATGATCAACTTACAGCCACTTTAAACTTGGTTAGCCTTAACACTATTACAAAAGTAATTAAGCTCCAATACATCATCTTACCAAGTGTACGAACAAATCAACACTATTATAAAAGTAATGTTGGTGTTGAGGATGCTGCATGTAAGACCCAATTAATATCTAAAATATCCCCATCTACTATCTTGAAGAGGAAAATAATAAAAGGAGTTATAAAGTCTAGTGAATTCTTGTACACTACGAGGACTCCACCCAAGCACACATCGCAAGATTCATGTATTATATATAAAACATACTTATATCTTCCATAATAACATAATGAAAATAACATGCAATGTCACTTTAAAATATTCAATAGATTCAACATTGAGTCTCTTTAATGACACATAATCATATAACTTCCTTTACACAATGGCGCACAAATTTCAAGGAATTTCATATATGCACCCCAAGAGTAATTGTATCATGGTTTTTGAAGATTCTACATACTTATCATAATAGATATTTTTATTTAAGATAAGCTTGTAGAATTTATGGAAATAAATTTCCAAGATATCTCTAATTAAATTTATACCAATTGGAGATCTTGTATTTGCCTTATCTAGATGAATCAAGATTCAAAAAAGCTTCTATATCCAAATCGATTGATTTTCTACCAAATGTTGAGCGTCCAAATCTTGTTCTTTAGAGTATGATTTTGAGTTGTAATTGGATGCTTTATTTTGTATTAAACATAGAAAAATTTTGTTAGGAAAGTCTTTGAATTAGATTAAGTAACTTTATATATGATTGATTAGGAATCTAAATATTGAAAGATGTGTATTTAAACACATTCTTCCATTAGTTTAGGATGCGGATTTTCATAGAGAATTATTAGAAGAGTGCAACATATTCCAAAGCTCCAGAAGTCAGAATCCCGAAATTAGTTCTATACATATGACTAGCAGCAATAATTCCAAAACGTGCGCTGTCATTCTCTATTGTCATCTTTGTGTCCCCTCTGTGTTTGATTACTACGAATAGCCAGGGGTTGGTTCGAGTCGCTATGTTAACTTTAGTAACTTAGATAGATTTTTTGTCCAAGACCACAGAGGCCATTCGCTCTTTATCCATTTATGGGAGCGAGTCAATTGAGTCGGCTGAGAAGGTTAACTCCTCAGGGTCGTCGTCATCATTGAAGTCTGATAAGTCCGAGAGCGAGGGCATTGCTCTTTCTTTTTTTGAGGTCTAGCCAAGTCAATGGACATGTTGGGTGAGCCTCCCCACTTATACTCGCGTTATGGACATCAAGGTATGCAATGCATATTCATACATTGATGGTCTCACATTACTTAAGCCATTTTTTGGGGCTGCATAGTGGATTTACTTAGATTTTTTATCATATTTATTTATTATAGTAGGTTTGCTAATGTTTTTCTCTTCCTTGCAATGCCTTATGCTAGCTTTTATTCTGAGCGATCATGGAAAGGGACTCCCCTAAAGCGGTGGCTATGGCGGAAAGTAACAACGATAAGGCAATTGATATTGTTGGCCTTGATGATGGCGACGTCGCTATCAAGGCAATAGACAAAACTGTTTCCACTGCTCCTCCTGCTTAGTTGAGATAACCTCTTGATGGACATGGGAATTTTTTTTCTTTAGTCCGTGCTATCGTCTTTCGTAGGAGCATATTCTTTACTTGTTCATAGAGTTAGTTGCTTTTACTTAGCTTGATATCTGAGGTGTGTACAAATACTTTTTGCTTTCCTTGGTAGACTTGGCTACTTCTAATTAAATTATTTGCACAAGCTTGAGCTCAATCGTTGATTCAATGTATGCTTATTTTTTCTTATTTGAGGTTACACCACTTAGACTTTTTATCAGTTGGTACATTATTTGTTGCTTTATAGTACTTATAATAGAGAAAATTGGGATGACTTATCATATTTAGGAGCTGGTAGGGCTCCTCGAGTGTGGAGGTTGGTATGACCTCTCGAGTAGGGGAATCGGCATAGAGTCTTAAAGGTAGAGGTCAGTAGGACCTCTTAAGTAGGAGAGCTAGTATGGCTCCTTAAGTTCATTGTCTCGAGGGGATTCCTCTTGATTGTTCAAGGCTAAGTGTATATTAACCTCAAGGGGCATCAGGATATCTTGGGACGTATTTTGCCTTTGGCCTCAAAGGAAGCTGAGGTGTGGGATTCCAAAGTCGAACTAGCCAGGCTCATTAGTTACCTCAAGGAATCTCGTCAAACTTCTGGGGTCAAGGCGTCACTTGAGCTTGATTATACATTAGTGGGATGTAAGTGCGCAAAGATTTTGAAATATCAAAAAATTAATTATATTAACAGAGAAATAAGTTTACAAGTAATCTGCTACCTCTTAGGGCATGATAATATAGATCTAAACAAGCTTTCTAACGATCAAATAAATAAAATCATTGGCCCTTGTCGGGCATAATGCAAAAGATAAATTAAGTGTTTCTACTCCTGCACTATTAGTGAATTCCTCCTACGAGGCTTCAGGTGATGACTCATATCACTCCCATCGTTGGAAAGTTATTATCGATGTGCCTCGTCTTGCCTCTACTGGGATACTCTCAAGATGAGTTATACGGTCTTAAGATGTCAGGCTTGGAGAGATGGCGGTTGTCTTCAACTTTATCAACGTATTCCATCAAATAGTCATTTTGAATGAGACTCTCAACCGCATTCCTCAAGTGTTGGCACTCTTCTGTCATATGCCCGTAGTCCCAATAGAAGCAACAATACTTGTCAGATTTCATCCGCTTTGGATTCTTTCTCATCGGCTGGGGTGTTTGAACTAACCTTGCTACTCAACAACTACCAATATTTTTGACAGCCTAGCACTGAGAGGGTGAAATGAATATAGTCAGATGGGGATGCATTTTGTCTCTCTTCCTTCTTTCTCCCCTCAATTCTGTCTTCTTCCTTCTACTTTCTTTTTCCAAGAGCACTCACTCTCGTTATCTTCTCTATCCAAAAGTACTTCTTTGCTCAAGTTAAAAGCTCTTCAAAGGTAGTGGGGGGTCTCATCTTAATGAACTCTTTGAACCTTCCATAATGGAAGTTCGGCTACATAATGCCATCTAGTAGCTTGTGATTCACATGCAATAATTATTTCCATGAAACATTGGACATATTCACGGAGCGACTCCCCATTCCTTTGGGCGACTTTGAATAGGGATACTACAGTCTTCGAGTACTTGCCATTGATGGAGAATTGGTATAAAAACCTTTAAGTTAATTGCTCAAGGTTGGTGATGCTTCTAGCAAATAATTGATTGAACTATGTTAAGGGGAGCTTAGAGAGAGTAGTACAAAAAATCTTGTAGTAGGCGGCATCACTCAAATCATATAAATTTACTTTGGCGTAAAACTTGTGAAGGTGCTCTTGTGGATCATCATTTCTATCAAACTCGATGAGGTTAGCTACCTTGACTCCAGTGGTAGAGACTCGGCCAAGATAGTGGGCGAAAACGAACTTCGCTTGGGGGTGCTATCGCTAATGATAGTCGATCCTCTTTTTGGTTGATCGAGTCTGTTGGGCGAGTATGTGTTACGGTATATATTATCTTTGTCTTCCCTCATTGCTTTGTACGGTCCCTAGGTAGGGACATGTGGCTGCTCGTATCCTAGTAAATATCGGCCTCTTCGTACCTCGTCCCTTCTCGCCTCTGCTTAGTTCTCTCAAAAACTGGAAAATTTTGGCTTCCACGGAGTGACTGAGGGGGCTTTTTTCTATGTTGGTTAGCAATAAATTGTGCAACTGCTTCGGCCACTGCGGGGTTGTCGCCTCTTCAATCATAATTCTCAATACTTCTTGGGTCATATGTAATACTAGCTCCCCCTAACGAGAAAGAGGCAGATCTCTAGGGTTAGCTGGTGGATGCTGGTCACCTCCAACGCAATGAACGCCTCCAGTAGAGAGTTGCCTTAGGTACTGGTGGTTCTATCAGCTCTAGATCTTGATCGCACTCTCAATGACCAAAATAGTGATTTCTCATAAACGGCGCCAAAATAATGTGGTATCACTCATATTCTCAAAACTCTTATCTGAAAGTCAACTGCAACTACAACGTAGGTCATTGCCTGCATCACAAAAAATCGTTAGGAGTATCGAAGGTTACCTGGTGAAAACCCTCCAATGCTCAAGGCGATTCCAAAGTAAGTCAATAACAACCAGATAACTTAAGAGTAATTAAGTGCGTAATTGATTTCATATCTTTTAATAGTGAAGGTTAGGGATATTTATAGTATTGATATGAGGATTTTTATGAGCCTTTAGGTCTCTATGGGATTAGACGAATATTATAATCCAACTTTGTGTATTGACTTGTGGATTCCATGAATTTAGTTTATTAAGTCTTATTTTTGTTCCGACCCATAATTTGAATGAACCTCTTTAATTTAGCCTATTGATCCAAGCGAATGTGATTAGTCACTAATTATATTGGTGATGATATATAGCATTATGGAATTCGCATGTGTAACAATTAGAAAGTGCAAATTATGGGAATGATAATTGAAATGCTGCACTCTTTGGTGCTGTATCTGATGAGAGATTGCAAGTTTGTCAAAAAATAATAATAATAATAATCTAAAATAGTTATTTATTTTTCAACTTTCTCAATTAAGTTTCTTTTAACATTTCCAGAGATAACCAGTAATTAAAGCCATGTATAATCCTATATATTACCCATCAAAGGCAATATATTTGTGCTGTCACACCAAGAAGTATAATATGTGGACAAGAAATAGTTAGGTAACTCTTTCAAAATTATGTGCTTTTCAATTTGTTATATTTGTAACAGCATTATTTGCAATTCTTGTCTAGTCTAATTAAATTAGTAAGTGAAATTGTGGTTGCAATTTTGTCTTGTTAGTCATATGACTTTAAGGCCTTGTTTGGTTTCATTTTCATTATCTGTGTTTGCCTTTTTTACTATTCAAATTATATGAAAACATATTTGTTTACCATTTTCCAAAAAAAAATACCACTTATTTTTATTTCCATACTTATAAACACTAATTTTAATCTAAATACCTATTTAAACAAAATAGGACCCATACTATAAATATTTGATATGATGTTCCACTAATTTTTAAAATAATTTTCATTTAATAACTAATTAAATAATAGTTTCTTTTCTATAATCGAACTCATAATAAATTAATAATAATTTCTCAATCAATTTGACTGATAAAATATAAAGAAACTAGTGGAACCCATTAATTATTACTCTTATATTACAGTATTTTTTTTCAAAAAAATTAGTGGAACCCATTAATTATTACTCTTATACTACAGTATTTTTTTTTTCGATCCAATAAAATCAATATTTCTACACTATATTCAAACACCTTTTTATTTCCACATAATAATGAATACAAAAATAACAAAAACACTTGAAAACAATAAAAATGAAACCAAACAGGACCAAAATCTATACAAATTTGACCTCCTTTCCAAGACAAACTAAAAGAATAGATTCCTTTAATCCTATTAAGAACATCTGATTTCATCCTTCAAATTCAAACTATGACAAATTTGCCAGAACAGAACTCACCAGCCATTCTGTCTTGTTCGGACCAGCTCCCCATATATTACCTATTCACTTCCTCAAGTCCCAATCCCTCATATCAACTCCCCTCTATTTCCAAGATTTCCAAAAATTAAAAATCTCATCATCCTCATCTTGATAATGTCTGATTATTTACCTCAAGAAGTGGTGATCAAGATCCTGACAAAGCTACCTCCCAAGTCTCTTGTCAAGTTCAGGTGCGTCTCAAAAACATGGAATTTACTGATCTCAAGCCCCTACTTCATCTCAATGTACACCCAACAAACCATTATCTCCAAGCCCTTCACCGCCAGCACGGACCAAATCATCATCAGGCGCTATTCCAAAGCCCAAAACAGCGAAGTCTATTCAGTGCACGTCGACAATGAAGAGTTCCCTGATGACGAAAACATCAGAATTGAATACCCTTTTCGTGATAGTACGCGTTTCTATTACCGGATTGTGGGTTCTTGCAACGGTGTGCTCTGCCTCTCGGATGATTTATTCGGGCAGGCCGATTCCATTCTGCTCTGGAATCCGGTGATCAAGCGAAAAGTCACGTTGCCTGCGCCCCAAGCAACTTTTGAGAACATGGGGTCGGATATGTTTGTGCTTGGGTTTGGATTTGATGTCGAGAATAATGACTACAAGGTTGTGAGGATAGCTTATGTTCAAGGGGATTATGGGTATCTGGTGCCTCCTAAAGTTGAGGTTTATGCACTCAGTATAAAGAATTGGCGCAGAATTGATGGGGAAGTTCCTAAGAATTGTGTCGTGGAGTATTTTTGGTCACAGGTTCTTATTAGTGGGAATGTGCATTGGGTTGCTTATAGGAATATGGGAAAGCAGGATAAGGTGGAAAACTTGATAATGTTGTTCAACTTAAGCCTTGAGGTTTTTGATGAAATGCAGCTACCTGATGCCTTGGAAAATGAGCTGCCAATTAATTTGAATGCCGTAGTTCTTGAAGGGTCGCTTGCTGTCGTTCAGTACAACGAACGTGTCTGGAGTAAGAGTTGCTGCATTTGGATTATGAAAAAATATGGTGATACGGAGTCGTGGAGTAAAGAATACTATGTTGATCTTGAGGGAGGACTTGGGATGATTCTTGGTGTTAGAACAAATGGCGATATCCTTTTGACTGCCAGGAATCGAGGGTTAGTATCGTATGACCCTGTTACAGGCACAAGCGCGGATCTTGTTTTATTTGGGACGAAAGACTCATTTTATGTGGGCACCTATATTGAGTCCCTTGCTTTGCTTGCTGAGGGAAAAGAAGCGCGAGAAAGGCTCCCTAGTGACAGTGACAGTGAGAGCGACAGCGAATGTGAGTCTTCCGTGGAGGATGATGAAGATCGATTTGGTGACGTTGAAAAGAGTGAGTTTTGGATGCAGTGCAGTATGTCTCAGTATCTCACTGCTTTGCTTAAGCGTTGATTCGCGTAGTTCTTGACTTAATAACTGTTTAAGATTGGGATTTGAGGATGTTTACTCTTTTTTAATTTTGAATGATGTGAACTTTCTTAATCTTATGCTTTATTTCGTATCACAGTTTTGCATGCTTATTAATCAACAGGTGCAGAAAAAAGTTGCAAGGGACCTGTGAAAATTAAATCAATCGTCATTCATATTCTACTGGAGAGTAGAAGTCATAATTGGACTGAACGTCTATCTTGTAGTTGTGCCATACTTAATCAAGAGTTTGTCCAAATTAATTTCCAGCTTGGTTCTTTAGTTGAATGTATCACCATAGTGGCAATGGGCAAGTTTATTTGGCGTTTAGAGTGGAGTTGTTCAACAGAAAAGTCTAGCATAAAATATGTTGTAGCTCAATCTTGATCCAAAAATTGAAGTTCACATATGAATATAAGTTGGATAATTACTTTTCTGATCCATTATTTTTGCCACAAATTCACTTTTGGGCCCTATGGTCATCAAAATTAGCCCCCAACCTTTCAATTTCTCAACAAATCTAGTCCTGACCAGCAACCCAGCAACCCTTTCTTAGTTGCTAATTTAGACACACTTATGAGGGACTAAAATCGTAAGATATTCAAATTTAAGAGACCAAAACTATAAATTGTTCGAAATTATAATGTTATCATTGATCATATTATACACAATGAGCAATTCCATTAGCAATTAATGAAGTTTAGACAATTAAAATTGTTTTCGATTAAAATAAAAATATCACATACTAAACTTAACGAGGGATTGGAACCAAATAAATTGAAATTGAATTAGAGACAAAGATGAGGTACCAAAAATCCAGTTACCCTAATACAAATCACTATTTTCTTCTCTATTTTTCTAAAATTCATCTCATATGTGAACCTTAAAATTTCTCCCTTCACATGCGAGCACTCACACAACAAGAACTCCTTAAATGACCAAAACTCCCTACAAGCCCGAGTGACTGCATCCACTAGTATCCAACAACTGCCCATGTATTGTGCCAAGGATTTAACCACTCTCCAATGATCATGCACATTTTCTTTTCCTCGTTTATGCTCCCAAGCCCAGCAGACATAGTATCAAGGGTCTACGTGTTACTGCTCTTGTCCAGCTATCTCATTTTTATCAAATTGCTTCTTGAGTATGAAGAATCGTTTGGAGGAACGAGATTTATTTAAAAAAGAAAAAAAAAACAGTATATAAATAAGTATTTTTAATTTAAAATTTAATAATTTTAAATATAAATTTATAATGATTTAAAATTTTTGTGGAGTTGGGGCGACTTCCCTCGCTCCGCCCCTAGCTCCCTACCCATGGTTATGGTTCTAATACTACTTATTAGGGATTTAGTACCGTAGTTCGAAAACAGAAGTCCCCAGTATACATTTTTGCAACCAATCTTTCCATAACTTAAGCCAATGAGTGTTGAATCCAAATATGCATGCATAATCGCCTTTTTTTTTTTTTCATTGATGTTCCAATGTGGACTTTATCTCTTAACTGAACTGATCGTATTGTTTTTTTCTTGTTTAGCGAGGTCCGATGGATAGGGGTCTTTGGGGATTTTTCCCCCTTGTGAACCCCCGCCCTTCCTATTTATCATTTCGAAAAATCAAAAATAAGTTTGGATTTTGTAAAGAAGGAAGAACCTTAGAATACTAGTAAACTGAGAACATTTATCTGCCAAAGAGAACTATCTGCACATTGCTACCTGATACATGAGGATTGATCCTAAGATATTGGGCTCATTTAGTTGGATCAGGCTGTTATGATTACAGCATAGATTGGATTTATGGACTTAGATGGGTTGAGGCCCATAATACTGACCAAAGTTAGCATTGGCCATTTTTGGTTAGTGTGTCATAACTTATAACGAAGGCCATTGACAATTCTAGAAGGTCAGATACAGATGGTTGAGATGTAAACTTTGAATCATAGTTGTGGTGAAAAATGAATTCTTACCCATCAAGATGTCGAGCTCTAACGAACGATGGTTAAGTTATTCCTATATATGTGCTTCTAAGATATGTGTTCAATATTCAACACTTTTTTTTTTATAATAATTTTTAAAAATTGATTCTAACCTAAGTACACGAGAATTTTTGCTGAATCAAAACCCAATATTCCTAGTGAATGGTTTTGCGGGAATTCTCATGGAGTACTTGGGTCATTCATTAAGGAAAAGCTATAGCTCTTGGTGGTGTTCATTTGACAAGCGTCGCTACCCTTTTTCAAACACCAATTTTTATTAGTTTAAAGCATGATTTTCATCAGTTGATATATCAAGACCAGTTTTAAATTATTTGGCACCAACATGAATTAATTTTTTTCATCTCGTATCATAAATAAACCCAACTGGTTATTGCAGACAATGATAAGGTTACCAAGGCCGAAAACCAGATACTTCAATGAACAAATAATTTATGCTCCTGCTCCTCCTGCCACTTGCATGGCACTTGGAAGAGCTTAAGTAATGGATTCATTCAGATAGCAGAAATTGATTCAGCTTGTCCTTTGGAGCCTGGTGTCAAAAGCAGCTATAATATGATAACAATGTATAGGAATATGCATCAATAAAACAAGAACCTAACAGTGTCCACAACAGACCTCATGCCCGAGTTTTACATGCCAGTAAATGCACCTCATACCCGAAATGTTATTTGTACTGTCATTCTGTTGCTTCTAAAGCAGTGAGTTTTGAAGCTGGCTGAAAACAATAAGTTGTTGCCACAAGATATGCAACAATGTTCCGTCTCAATCATCATGCGCTTGGATTGATACTCCATGGCATCCAAGCATGCTTCATAAGCCTTTAATGCTTTTTGGATCGTACATACCTACCTTTACAGGATACATGCATACTTTCTCATTAGAATTTGAAAGCAGTTAAACGGTTGCATCTATAAGTTTTCACTACAGGCAGTTCACAAAGACATGTATAAATAAATGCACCGTAAATTAACTGATACAGAGTCAAGATAGCAATACAAGTATATATATCAAACGGAGACAGATTGATATGAACAACTCTCCAAAAAGAATAAAGGGAATTTGCTGAAAACAAATTCACTTACCAAGTCAAAATTTCCTTTTCCCTTTTATGAGCAGGTAGATTCCATGTATTCCAATGTTTATACTGGTTTCCAAAATCTGGGTGAAGTTTTCCAAAGATGCCAGAAAAGCTTCAAAATATTTCCTGAAAACCGAATTAAAAACATAAACCTATAAATATAAAATGTTTTAAGACACAAGTTCAACCAAGCAATAAAATGTACGTGAACAAACATCAGTTCGAATGAATTAAGAAAATAAATAAAATTGGCATAATAGTGGAGAAGGTTAAGAAGATTCGAGGAAAGAAACTTTAAGATACTACATATCTAAAAAGCAGGGGAGAAAAGAGACAAATTAGAGGGGACATTCCTTTATCAAGCTATCAATAATAGCCAGATGCATCAAAGGATATACAACATTTTACTATATTAAAAGACCATTGACAATATAACCAAATATGATATCTTTCAAGTTTCAACCTCTTTCACATTTAGCAGAACAAGGAAACAATATTAGATTGTTTAAGAGTTACCGTGCTTGATGCTGCATAGCACATTCCTGCATCATTAAGCTGAACTGGATGCAGAGGCTCCACTACAAAGGCTAGATATCCTGTAAGTTTAATCATGTTTGTCTTCACCAGAACTCCCCACAGCTGCATATACCATTCCTAAAATGATGAAATCGACTTGTGTCTCTAACAGTTATTTCTCTCTTAGCAATGATTGTGATGTATTTTAGAGCAGTGTGGCAGTCGCCACAAACCCTCAAATTCTTGGTAACCAGAATAGGCTTGTTGGCTTTAAGGCTAATAATTCCATATGCAACAGCAAGCTTCTCGCTGTGATAGAGAAGGATCTTTTCCTTCTCCTCCTCTTCAACATCGTGGTAAACAAAATCAGACTCTGCAGTATAGCCTAATCTTTTCATTTCGGCAACGAGTTCCTCCAATTTCTTATATATTTTAGATGACTGTTGGTGAGACCAATCTCCACCAACAAAGGCATGAACAATACCATTTACTTCTATCCAACTACATCCTGGTTTCTTCTTAAAGCCCAATTCCTTCTGCTGGATTCTAACATTTGCAGCAGCATCCCATCTTTGAGCAGTGGTGTACAAATTAAATAAGAGAACAAAATTTCCAGTGCTTGCAGGTCCCAAGATCTGAATTTTATCAGAAACTTCTTCTCCAAGTTCAATATTTTTATGTATCCTACAAGCAGCTAGTAAGGCATTCCATAGATGAGCATCAGGCTCAAATGGCATCGTGCTAATGAGTTTGTGAGCCTCGTCCAAAAGACCAGCACGGCCCAACAGATCCACCATGCAAAAATAGTGATCCATCTTCGGAACAATATTGAATTCTTGACTCATGACGAGAAAAATATGCTTCCCTTCAGTAACAAGCCCTGAATGGCTGCAAGCTGACAGGAGAGCAATGAAAGTTACTTCATCTGGTTTGTGACCTCCATTTTGCATATCTTGGAACAGTATAATTGCTTCCCCCCCAAGCCCATGAATTCCATAACCAACAATCATTGCATTCCACGAGACCACATCCTTCTGATTCATCTTATTAAAGACATGCCTAGCGGAATCAATCTTACCACACTTACTGTACATGTCAATTAGAGCATTACATAACGAGATATCTGCTGTGAATCCACGCACCACTGAATAGCCGTGCCCACAGACCCCATGTTGCAGTGCAGCTAAATAAGAGCAGGCTGGCAAGAAGCCCATCATGGTGGCCAGTTCTGGGTCAACACCTACAAGTTGCATTTTGTGGAACATTTGTAGAGCTTCCTCTGCATAACCATTTTGAACACACCCAGAGATTATAGCGCTATAAGAAACAGAATCCTTAACCTTCATTTCTTCAAAGAATATCATTGCATCGTTTATTGACCCACATTTTGCATACATTGAAAGAAGTGTATTGCCCACCATTAAGTCCAAAGCAAACGCCAACTTAATTGTGTAACAGTGTAGCTGCCTTCCCATATTCAAATCATTCAGCTTAGCACAACCACGAATAACAGTCGCAAGCATAACAGGTGAAGGACTCTCGCCAACCTCCATCCTCATTTTCCCAAACAATTCCAAGCCCTCTGCTGTAGAATTACAAGTAACACAAGCTCCAATGATAGCACTCCACGTGACCTCATTTTTAAATGCCAATGCACCAAATATCTTCCCCGCATAAAACAACAGCCCACATTTCCCGTACATATCCAGAAGCCCAGTTCCAACCACGACATCAATATCCAGACCCCTTCTCAAGCAAAAACCATGAACAGTCTTTCCTTCTTTCAACCCACTCGCCTCCCCAATTACAGGAAGAATCGCCACAACTGTCGACGAATTTGGTTCCATCCCCCTTCGTTGCATCTCCGAAACCAATCCAATCGCATCCCAATACATCCCATGTAATGAAAACCCGGAAAGCATCGCATTCCACGCTACAACATCTCTTTCAGGCATTCCATCGAACACTTCCCTCGCCTCTTCCAAACACCCACACTTCACATAAAAATCGACCAACGCGGTAGACACGTAAACATCATTGTCAAGATTAAGTCTTTTCGCATGCCCATGAATCTTTACACCAGTTTCTACATCCTGCAAAGCAGAACAAGCCTTGAGCACAAAAGGGTAGGTGTAATTTGTGGGTGCGATCCCAGAATCCACCATTTCATTGTACAAATCAACGGCTTTTTCAAAGGGTCCATCCCATGCGTAAGCTCTAATCATTTGGTTCCATAATATAGTCTTGTTTTTCCTTTCTGGGCTTGGGATTGAGTTGAAGACTCGGTGTGCATGTTGAGGCCTTTTGCATGAAATGTAGAGACGAGTGAGCTTGTCTAGGACTAATGATTGGCCACTGAAATCTTTACCGTTGAATTTGAGGAGATACTGATGAATTATTTTGCCTTGTTTGAGTGATTTTGATCCAATGCAAGCTTCAAGAAGGTGCAAGTAATTATTGATGCTTGAAACAGAGCCCCTGTTTAGCATAATGTTGTGGTAGGCTCTTGAGGCTGTGATGATTTACAAAACAATACATGCTAAACTGAACAATTTTTTCATTAATTTATTAAGTTTGACTGTTTGAGCATATTTTTCATGTAAATTGTTTTGCACATTATTATGTAACTCCCTCCACCTTAAAAATAAAACTCTTGGATATAATGTTCAAAGTGAAAGTTAAACAAGCAAAAATTTTATGTAACTTTATATAGTTGTTTTTAAAAATAGAGCTTAAAAATTAATGATGTCACATTATTATTTTAAATAAGATACTTCTTTAAAAACAAAATTTTATTTTAAAAATAGAGTTTTATTGAACATCCCAAAAAAATAGAAATTATAAACTTGGAATGGAGAATACTATTTTTCAATCCGGTGTGAAGGTACAGGAAAATGATTTTCTAATTTAAATATAAAATATATAATTTATAATTTTAATGATGAGTAACAATTCGTTCGCCTAAACTTGTCCACTCAAACATGAAAAATAAACACTATGCCCCCTCCAACTACAAAATTATAATATGATTTTCAAATTTACTTCGCTTTTCCAAATATTGGAGAAAATATTGAAGTTAAAATATTAAAATCTTAAAATTTTGTTTTAACTTAATGATATAAAGCAACTAATTTAAATTAGACAAACTATAAAATGACATAGTTAAACTTTATATTAAGTTAATTATATAAATTGTAATTATTATTTTATAATTTTATTTTATTTTTAATTATCATAAATAATTTGTAAATAATTATTACTTCCAAGAAAAAATTGAATGAACTTTAAGCAATATTTGTATCTAAAACAAATACAAGGATTAATTTAACAAAAAATAATATAATTAATTAATTAATGTACATTGAGGAACTGTTAAAGTTTTAGGCGTGTGCTTCCTCATGAAAGCACAATTCTCATTTGAGCCTTCAAAATTTATTTATTTATTTATTTTAAAAAAAAGGAAAGCGCAAGTCCTAACTGCAGCTTCAATTTCTGCTTCTCACACATTGTTGTCATCAAATGTTGTTAATTATATTTTGTGTTTAATAAAAAATGAAGCGCAACTTTAATAACTATTAAATGAAGCACAACTTTAAGTTGCCTTCTACTGCGTGTATGTATATATATATAATATATATTTTTGTAAATATTTAGATATTTGTATGTATATAAATATATATATATATATATAATTTGTATATACACATAATTAACAAAGATAAAAATATATACAAACACATTTGTTTATACAATATTATTTTGATAAATAATATAAATTTATATTATTTAAATAGTTTTTTTTACATAGAATATAAATATTCACCTATGTATTTAAATATTTCAATAAAGACAGAATAAATATTTATACATATACATTTGTTTATACAAGATTATTTTAAATAATATTATACATTTATATTATTTAAATAGTTTTTATTAATTAAATATATGTTTATATTAAATAATTTAATTTAATATATTTGATCAAACTTTAAAAAATAAATTATTATTTTAAATCCAATAACAAATTTAAATAAATAAATTACTTGTAACAGTACCAATTTTTGCTTCACAACTACATAATTAAGTTTTTTGGATAATAGTTACATTATTGAATATACACAATACACTAAATATATACAATACAGAAGTTTTGAAAAATGTAAGAATAGTAAAAAATTACTAAAAATGTCTACTAGTGCCACAACTACGTCGATGGTGTTGTCGTCTACCTCTGCATCTACCCTCACCAACAGTAGCAATATCATGTGACTAATCTTGTATCGAATTATCAACATATGTACTATATTTTAAATTGAAGCTCAGCGACCTGATAAAATTGTGGAGCTCGACTCTCCATAATCATGATATCTGTTGTCTAGATGTAGAAATGCAACAGGCGAGACAACAAACTCTTTACAACCAAAATCGTATCCTAGATGTTGTTGTACAAATGGTGTACGCGGCATGCCAAGATCTGAACTGAGTAGTGCAGAGAATGACATCGTAGATAGCGGCATACCCCAATACGAAGTGAACGCGTCCTCCGGTTGTGCCTGTTAAGACACGTAATAGCTATATCTTCCTCATTCGCGTTATTGGCACTGAACCTAATCCTTTCAACTGTCATACTCTAAAATACTTGTAAATAAGAATAATATTAAAAAATATCATTAATAGAATACACATTATAAAATATATTATTAACCAAAAGGTACTATAGCGTCCAAATCTGACATGTCTGAAGGTTGGCATCCTTCCTGCATAAGCAAATATGATGGTGATATCAGACGGTGTGTAATGCGATCATACCAATTCTTATATCGAGGCTCAGTACTGTCAGACCTAGTGATGGGAAAGCTGATGACAATAAGTTGATATCTATCTATCTACTGCGACACATACTCCTAATGATATCGAGGTCAATCCTCTCCACTGTATGCCCTCCATCTACATCATGTAAAGTCTCATCATACGTTGGTATATCCGACGGAATATACTGTTACATAACCCACTCTAGATGATGGAACTGTACAATGTCATAGTTGATCAAAGGACGATGAGATCTCTATAGTGGCATATTATATTTTGGTCACAACACCATAATATCCGGTGAACTCATATCATATGGCTCTCAAATAAACTGCAATTAATAAATGCATCAAGTTTATTTTTCTTACATATGAAAACAAAAATCAAATTTAAACAAAATATTGAAATCTACCCATCTCCCAATCAGTCATTCTATCTAGTATATCTCTAATAATTTTGACAGAATAACTCGCCGTATGCGAAAAGTTGTAATATTACATCCACCTATATATATATTAAAACTATCATTAGTTAAAAATCACAAAATATTATTGAAACTTAATATTAATTGTGTATTGAATAATACCTTGCACCGTACGAAGGAAGTGGAAGCTCATGATCATCAGCGTCAATGAGTGGGCCCATATTAACTTGAGCGAGACCATGCCCATATGTGCAATATATATGAAAAATAATATGCGTGATAAATAGGCAGCTATGACATAAGAAACTTACGATAATGATATGAGTGGGTTATATAAAGTTTATTTGTAGAAGTATCATCACACCACCAATGGCAATCTTATCTCTATCAATTGTATTGCACAACTCATGGTACATGAATTCAAATATTGCACTGCCCCAACTGAAATTACCAATATCCTTTATTTATTCCATATTTTACCGATACAACAACGATATCCCATTGTCCGATAAATCAGGACACATAATACTCCCGAGTAGAGTCAATGCACACCCACATGCATAATACTCCAAATCATCCTAGGAAGTGTCATCTGTTACTGAATTAGCTTGAAAATAACCCCTCATGATACTCAACAATATGCATCCACCTCTAAACTACTAGGAAGTGGGTTGGAATCCCAAGTAATAGTGGCAATACTCTTGTACTGCTCGGTGGACCTCCTCGAATCACATCTGGTGTCGGGCTGACTATCTATTGGTAAGTCTTAAATAATTGTAATATCCTGTAGTGTGGCAGTCACCTCACCCATTCAAAAATGAAATGTATAGGTCTTAGGTTGCCATCTCTCTATGATCACATTGATCAAATGAAAATTCATGTCAAGTGATCAAATGAAAATTCATGTCAAACTGCCCATATTTATAGACGTCATAAAACCTCATATCATATAAAAGATGAATTATACGATGATACAACACACCCTCTCCACCATCGAGTCTCCAAAGTGGTCCAGCTGTGTGCCTAACTATAAGGGGTCCTATCTACCACATTAGTAAACACACTCTCATAATAGTGATGCGTCTGTTGGAATAAAACTCTCGTATCTCGTGGACCATATACAAAAATAATATACATAGAACGAAACAACACTAGTTTTTGGTTGCAATATTCTTAATAAATTTGTAACATTTGCAGAATTCAATCCAGGTGAAAATGGTTGTTTCCTTATACTCGATCGGCTTCTAAAATGTGGTAATGTTGAACTCATATAACTGCAGTGCACTTTGTGTGCCTCCAACAAATATAGGCACAGGTGTGGTGTTAATAACTAGTTGTGCTTTCAAGGGGTGAAAAAATGGAAAGGAAAATTCATTCACATATCTTATGGGCAATGTTGCCAAATAGAAAGTTAAAGCTTCTCATAGCTTCAATACTGGAAGCTCTCATCCAAAATTGAGTTTAAGAGATAAACTATCCATAACTATACGACATCATCAATGGCAGCATAATCTCGGATATAATCATTCCATATCTCAGTTGCAATAGCATCTCGCACTTGGGAAGCATGTTCTAACTCTTCTTCTCCAACAGGGATGTCCGAAAGTTGTGTTTCAGCAGGTACAAGTGGCTGTTCAATCTCTAAAGGTGGCATTGGATCTTCCACTTGTAGCATAGCTTCTTGTTCGTACATTTTGAAGATCCAATCATCGGGCTTCTCAACACGAATGTAATTGTGTAGGGCACAAGCTGCAACAACCAGCTTCACCTGTGTTGCCAAAGGATAAGAAGGAGCAGACATCAAAATAGGAAAACGTTCCTTCAAGGCAGCAAAAGTGCGATCAGTGACATTGTGCAAAATAGAGTGCCTCTGATTGAAGAGCTCTCTAGCATCTTGTGGGTGGAAGCCACCACCAAATTCAAGTTGACTATAAGATACTCCAGGATATGGAGCAATGAACCCTAGGATATTTGCATATTTGGCATCCACGAGATAGTATTTACCTGAAACAACAAATACCTATTTCAATAAATATCCAGAATAGTTAAGGAATTTGAATAACATTTACATCAGGGAAGTGAACTTTTGATACAAGTAGACCCCATCCGTTTTGAAAAGGAAGCAATTGCTTCCGCAGCTTTATGATTCTACAATTACATTAAACATACTCTTGAAATAAAAGGTAATAACTGCACTTCATTTTTAAGAGTTTATCATGAATAATGTTAGTGTTCATTGACCTAGGATCCATCACTTTGTGCAGAAAATGAACGTACCATCGGGTACTTCCAGTTTGTTACGCCTAGTCAGAGCTGAATTTAGAACTCGCATATCTGGCGCAGAGCCTTCCCAACCAGCAAGAACATAATGAAATTTCATGTCAAATGAGCATGCTGCCAAAACATTTTGCGAAAGAAAACCATTCTTATTTCGGAAAGGCCCTTGTTCATCCACACCTACTGTCACTGGGAAATGTATGCCATCGACTGCTCCAACACAATTCTTATTGACAATCATAGCATATAAGACATGATGCATTCCAAGAGAGATCGATAAACATTGAAGTTTAGAAGTCTTTCTCTTACCAGAAAATAAGGGTAAAATCGAGGATCTTCTCGAATTGCTGGTGGAACATCAGATTTTGGAGGCTGGAAAAAATCTAATGAGACAGTCATAATTGCACTCAGAACATTGTTGAAATGACGACTGATGGTTTCACCTGAGTATCTGAACAGCTCCTGAACTGCTCGAGTTCGTAGATTATGTCCAACTATAAACATAAATATTGCTAATTGCTCCTCAATCTTGATTCGATTTGTGTGACGTAGTAGGCCTCTGGTACGTAGCATATCACACAATTTATAGAATACATATTTATCCATCCGAAAATTCTCCAAGCAACTCTCATTTGGTCCTTTAAGAACATCATCTACAAATTTTGTTCCCTTAGATTCTGAGGAATGGCCTAATTCTTTGGGTATAGAAGCTTCAGCATTACCATCTTTTTCGTCATCAGAACTCTCCATGGAAAAAAAAACTCACTGCATTTCCATTGTTTTTTGTGTCAACAAAATATCAAGAAATGAAAATGCAGCAGGTATCTTCTGTTTAGTTTGCAACGTACCGTTAGAAAAATAAGGCAGCAAGACCACCATATGAAAATGAACCTTATAAATATATCAGGTGTAAAAGCAGTCAAACAGACTGAAACAATCTCAGAGAATGCTTGATCTCATTTTCAAAATTGTTCAACAAAATCTTAATTCTGTGACCCCCAGAAAACATATTAATAGGAAATGGAAAAACTCCAGAAAATCATGAACATGTTGCATAAGTTTACCAAAATTTTGGGACAATTATTTCATATGCCTCAGCAGATCCAACTAATAATTAATTTCTTAAATCTCTTCTCACAGCTGATATAGTATTTAACAGAGATTTTTATCCAAAATTCGTCGGAATTTAGAGTTACGCACGAATTTCAATCAATATTCAGGTTCAAAAGGTTCCTCAAATTCAAAGTCAATTCCTCAGTTATACAACTATTCTCAAAAGTTGCTCAACTTTCAGCTCTTCCCAGCACTGAGACCTAACAAAAGAATCTGAACCAGAAACAGCTCTTCCCAGTTTCTAAGATCTGAAACTACTCTTCGAGGCCATTACAAAGTCCCAACTTGTACAATAGAAAAACTGATCAACTCAATAACTTCAATCTCAGCTAATATTCAAAATTATTTCCACCAGCAATCAAAAATTATCTGTAAAACCAGTATGCTGCCCGATGATCACAATTTACCAAGAAATTGTTTCTGCCAATCACCACACAGTAATCACAACAATCACATTTATCTCCGCATTCACAACCGCCCCACCCCCGCTCCCCACCCCCAAGCCTTCACCTCCAATAATCAGAACATTATACCCAATAATGAACCACAAAATGGTCTTCGGAAACTTTATTTTTACGGCCATCGACCAAGTAAATTACAGCAATAAGAAACAATAGCACGGCATCATTAGACAATTAAACTGGCATTGGATCAACAAGACCTAAGGGCAGTAGATAACAACCGGATATCATTATTTATCGTACCACCAGTACTATCACAGCAAGTAAAAACATATCTCAATTCAAAACAACAATCCTTTTTCATGAATCACTGTATAACATTCTTTTCACCTATACATAAAATGCTCTTAAAGAGTATGCCCTCAATGTATATTGCCCCGGAATAAGCTAAATTCTATTGCATTTCAAACATAAGCTTAACATATATAATTTGCTCCATTTTGAATTTTCTTTTTCCAGAGAGAAAAAAAAAAAATCAACCTTTGAAAATTTGTTCTGCAAAATAAATAATTGACAACCCAAAATTTTATGTTTCCCTCTCACTATCAAAACCCAAATTACAACAAAATAAAATGGGATAAAATAAAAAATAGCAACACTGAACCATTACAAAATAACGAACCAATTTAAGATACGTAATTTAGGAAAGATTGTAAAATCAAATTCAACATATCAGAAATTAATCGAGGAAACAAGTGGAATGTGATAAAGAATCGAGTACCCGAAAATAAAATTCAGTGGAAATCCTTCTAATGAATTATCAGTAATTTCTGATTGTTTAATGCCACAGCGGAAGAAACAGTGGTTGAAGAGAGAGCTGGGTTTAAGAGCGTGTGCATATGCGTGAGAAGTGTGTGTCTGTGTGCTACAGAAGTTGCTATATTATAGATGGATTATCAAGAAAATCTTAAAAGCGACTTTGAATTAAATTCATATTTTTGCTAGCACTCTTTTTTTTTTTATTTATTTAAACCAACATTTAGGACAATTAAATAAGATTTAGTTTAATTTGACTCCATTTGATTTAATCTCCATTTTTTTGTCAAAATGAAGGAAAAAATGAAATACTACTCTCTCTATTTTATTTTTATGTCACTATTTTATTTTAATATAGAGTTGTAAATGATAGTTGAAAATAAAAATCTTGCTTAGGAATATCTTATGGTCCTTGAAAGTTAAGGTGTTTTATTACTTTATTTGAAAAGTATTTTTCAGAAAAATATTTTTATTTAAAAAATCAAGTCTTATTTAAAAAAATAAAATAAAATAAAGAATAATAAATTTGAAAACATATGAAGTATTACCCAAGTGCAAGTATGATTTGAAATGACAGTAATAACTTTAGAGATCCAATTACTTATTATATAATGTTGATCATATCAATTTATGCTGACACGAATTTAAACCTATACTAATAAACTTGATTCCATAGTTCTTAACTAATATATTAGTGTTTGGGTGTTTTGAAAGCAATATCACAACTAATTTGTGTATAGATATTTTATTTTTGAGTTTTTGTATTTAAGGATACAGAATAAAGAATGAAAATTAACACAAGTGGAAAGAGGAGATTGGGATTTTTTTTCTTTTCTTTTCTTTCTTTGTTTTTTTCTTCCTACAACGGAGGTTGAAAATTTCACACACTCGACGGGCGTGAAAATCGGCCCTGTAGAATATACATTTCCACGTTGCCTATGTACAATTCCATCTCCATAAAGTAGTTTCTTAGTCAAGTAGAAAATTTATAGATAGTATCAAATGCTCATCCAATTATTCCAACTATCTTATTTGTTACACCTTGTTTTTTTCATCTTCTAATTCCTATTAGGCTTGATCTTATTAAGCCTATACCCATTAGATCTAGACATATTTTTAAATAAACTCAATTAATTATTCTATTAATTAATTCAATTAATCATAATTAAGATCCATTAATTAAGTAATCTAATTAATTAATTAATTACTTTCATTGGCTTCGCGTAGGTCAAATTAATTGATGCAATCAATTAATTAATTAATTCAATACTTAATTTAATTAAACTTAATAAATTAATTCATTTATTTTAATGCAATATTTGAATTATTTTTTTTTTAGCAAAAAATAGACTCATCCAAATTTATGTGTGATCCATTAGTTCACCAATACACTAGCAATATGGGTTGATATTTAAATTAATTAATCCTTTTAAAATTAATTCTTTTATTCTAAAAACCTACTAATCATGACCAACGTTTAGCAATATAAACTAAAGATCAAGATATAGGTAAAATGTAAAATAGTGAATCTTTTTAATTACGAGAACTATGTAAGTAAGGTTCTTTCTATCAACTAATCTCTTAATTAAGCCTAGTGTATAAATTATTAGTTATAATCCAATAAATATGTATGTATTTCTAATTACTTGACTTAACAACGATATTAAAAAAATCATTTCATAACTTTCATCCAACCTTGACCAAAACTTTTAAGTCAAGAATCTCAAAAAAAAGTGTTTGTCACTTTTTAACATCGATTAAATTGCATTCAAAATATTCACTTTATGGTTATCTATATATAATCAAAAAATAAATTAAAGCACAACTAATTATGCATAAGATTATCATAGTATTTCAAATCTGAGTATTAATCTTACACTATTGTAACATAAAAATTCCATATTCGACTTTTATTTCATTTCCAATTAGAAATTTGTGAACTGATTGTTTAGTGTATTTGATTCCTAAAAAGTACCCACATATATGCATTGATATTCCTACACTAATGTCCCTCAAATGAGATATTCGCATACGTCATATATGCAAGTCTTGCTAAATTATTAATGTCTCATTTTAATAATATTTGACTTGGAACAATTTATGATCAAAATCATAATGCATATTTCATTATTGCTATTATTATGGGACCATATTTCGTAGTTATGTATGATTTAGAGAATTTATCCAATTTATTTAAATACAAATAAAGATGAAGAAATGCATATTTTACTAATATTGATTGAAAAAGAATATACAAGATTATAAAAAGTCAATCTCATTGACTCATCAAACACTATTATAATAATCTTATACTTGCCCCAGAGCCAATCACCTATGTATTTGAGACTTATCTTCTTAAGATGTCATTCAAATAATTTTTTGCGCTAGGGGTTTAGTTGGTGGGTCGCCTAAATTTTTTACCGAGGCAACCTCTCCACTTTGACATTGCCATTACCGACAATTTCTGTGATCAAATGGTATCACCTAAATATATGCTTAGATTTTTTGAGACTTTGGTTCTTTTGCTTGCGCAAGGCACCTTTTGTTATCGGCATACACTAGTACTGAATCAATAACGAAAGAAAATACACCAAACTCCTAGGTGAAGTTTATCCAAATAACCTCATTCGTAGCATCACACACTGCAGTGTGTTGAGCCTTGATGGTAGAATCTGCAATTATCTCTGCTAGGAATATTGTATATATATTTTAATGATGATTACGGTAGATTTTTAAGATATCACAAAACTCTTGTTCTTTTCTACTTGTCCAAAAAATAATTCTAAATGCTAATTTCATAGTAGTGAAGTTTAGATTGCTGATCAAAGATAGAGCACAGAAGTCAACATATCAAAATAAATGAATACAGATCAATTGTAGACCAAATTAGAAAAGAATGACTCAATCGAATAATAGAACAAAATAGATAATTAAAGACTGCTTGAAGAACAAAATAGTAAAGTCCAAGACTAGAGTAGAGAACTTAGCAGAGCTAAGGTTTTCAGCGAAGTGAGGATGGTGTAATTTTTGAAAAGCAAAATTCGCAACACATCAATCAAGCCAAAATCAGAATAGAGAAGAGAAGACTGCTTCAAAAAATAAAACAACAAAGTTCAAGGCTAGAACAAAGTACTTAGAGGGCTAAGGTCTTCAGTGGAGTGAGGACTGGTACAGTTTGTTAAAAGTAAAATTCACAACAAATTAGTCAAGTGAAAATCAGAATTGAATAGATGGATGAAAAATACTCCAAAAGTAAGACAATAAAGTCTAAGGCTAGAGCAGATGACTCGGGCTAAGTTTTTCAATAGAGTGAGGACTAGTACAGTTTTTAGAAACAGAATTTACTATTGTCACCTCGTATTGAAAAACGTTCTAAATTCCAAGAATAATGAATACCTAAAGAGAAGAACATCAATATGAAAAGCACGACTATAAACTCTGCATAAACATACAGAGAGGATAGATGTGCAAAAAATAAAGAATTCAAATGAAGAGCTACAACTAACAAATTTTTTAGAAGTCTATAGAAGAGCTGAACATGGGCTGGACAAGAGAAAAGGAGATGGCATGAGAGCTTAACACTAGCTAAATACGTTGAGAAGAATTCCAAGTCATAGAGTCCACTTTATTTTGCTCAACGTGATAAATTTGTGAGCCTAGAAGATAACTAAGTGACACCAAAAGGAAAACTTTTTTATTTTAAAGGGAAGTGAGCTTTAGGACAATACATACATATATATATATATATGATATAAGGGAAGTGATGAATATTTTCCTAGATGATTCGAAGCTGAAATTACTGAGGGTGCTTTTGTTTTTTTGTTTTTTTCAAAAAAAAGATATAAGAAGGTAATAAGTAAATAAAAAAGATTGAATTTAAAATATGTTAAAATTAGGAGCAATGATTTTAAAATTAATATCTATAAGATCATGTTCAAATTTTTATTTCTAAAAGTTATATTATACCTTTATTAAGAATCGGAATTTGGTGGTTGCAACAACAAATTTTTTAATATTTTTATTTTAGTAATTTGTTTGACTTTTCAGCATATTGATTAAGAAAATACAACAAAAACAAATCAAATGTTTCTATTCCTCTTATTCTTTTTCTTAAATCTCACTTTCAAAAATTAATTCTCATATCTGTCTCACAAAAAAATTGTTGCCATTTATGCACTTGTTTAATATTATTCATCAATTTACACGTATATTTTTGTTTTGGAACTTCCAAATTGATTATAAGATTAAATATAATTGATTGATCAATCAAATATTGACATGTACAAAATTGAGGTATTTAAGTCAATTTAAATATATCTTGAAATTTTGAAAATTAAGGGAATGCAGAATGCCTTGTATTTTAGGAAGTAGAATCAATCAAATTATTGAAAACCAATTAAATTGTGCCACATCATCCAATAATTAAGACTAGAGCTGCAACTATATAAATAGAGATGATCTCCAAAGATATCAACACACAATTCTATATTAAAGCAAGAAAGGATTTAATTCGAGATGATCTCCATGGTGAATATCAAAGCATACATTGTGAGATACATCAAATTATAACATTTAAATCGTGATTATGATGTTATGTCCATGAATTAATATTATTGAAGGCCAAATCAACTTTGAGAATATCAAATAACCTTCAAACTTTCAAATTTCAAAATCTTTATTTTTAAAATGAAGAATCCGAGGATCAAAATAGAAATTATATCCATAAATCATTCAATAAAATTAATAAATTTTAATTTGTACTATATTTCTTATATTCTTATTTTATAGACATGAATTTTGCGTTTAAACTCATCTCATTAATTTTAATTTCAAAACTATCTCGCCACCCATGTATACATTGATTTTAATTTCTATTTAACTTTGAAATTTGTTGAATCTATTTACTTATATGGTTGTTTATTGTTACTCAAAGTTATATTTATGTTATCAAAGTGATAGAATATATTTAATCAAATGAATATTTTAAGAAAAAGTAAATGGATGACTGTGTTTAAAATGGTATATTTGTCATTAGAAAAACTCAGAACGGATCATTGAATTGAGTTCATTCAATATATAATAATTTGATATTTATGGTAAAATTTGTGGATCAATTAAAACACTTGTAAAAACTCATTATATATTTGATGTTAAGGGTAAAGTTCAAGTACCAAATAATTTTTACTACTATTACATTTAAAGTATAAAAAAGGAAAAAATAATAATTTTTCAATTTTTATTTAAAAGTTTTCCTTTATTCAAATGGGACGATCAAACTGCAATAAAGTTTTTCGACTTTCATTTAAAAGTTTTCGAAGTTTGGTTTCAGTTTCTATATTTTAGTTTTCATCCTACTTGATCCCTTTCTAGCTGCAAAAAGTTTTTTTAATGAATTAAATTCATTCATAGGACACATTAAAAACAATAATATCAGTGATTTTAATAAATATATTGGATTTCTTATTGACAAAACAACTAGTGACAAGATGCCGAAAACTAATGCCAAACTTATAACCAATAAAATGTATTAACTGACACCCATTTTTATTTTGGTCTGATAATGATTTTCAAAAATCTAATAGCCATAAGAATATTGTCTAAGTAGCAATTATTGGTTTTTAGTGATTCATGACAACTCTGACAATCAAAATACTGCCACAAAGTCTTTATTGGCAAGTTTTCTTGTCAATGAGCTGTAATATCACTAATTATGTATGGTGATAACTTTTTTCTAATTCTTATTATTAATTTTAGGATAATTATTACTGTAATAAGATAAAAATTCTCAACAAGTAACATATATAATTATCACTTCACATCTTATAATTCATATTTTTTTGCTGTAGTATGATTGAATTCCAATGACCAAAATAGTAGCTAAACATAAAATGGTGGAATTAAAAGCCAAAAATAATTCTAAAGTGGCAAATTAAAAGTTAAGTGGAAGTGGGGTTTCAAATCTTTTATTTCACTTTTTTTATTTTATATTGTATTTTTATTTTTATAACACGTATTCATAAGATAAATATATGTTGTTGAATATTTGGAAGTGATTTATTTGATGGACATGATTTCACACATTGTTGATTACCAATTTGTGGTTCTGATAGTTCTTTGAAATCATTGATAAGACATATGTTGTGTAGCCCTCCTCTCATCCCTGATAGCAAGATTAATTCATCTCTAGATTGAGTGGAAATGGAGATATTACAAGGCTCAGTGGCACTTTCTTTTGCTGTTGTGGTATTAATATATGCATGGAAAATCATGAATTGGGTGTGGTTTAGGCCAAGAAAGCTGGAAAAATGCCTCAGAGATCAAGGTTTCAAAGGAAATTCTTACAGGCTATTGTTTGGGGACTTCAAAGAGATGGCCTTGATGATAAAAGAATCCAACTCCAAGCCCATTAATTTCTCCAATGATATTGTGCCTAGAGTAATTCCCTTCATCTGTAAAACTGTCAAAAAATATGGTAAGCTAGAAGTTGTTTATTCTGCTTCAAAATCATGCTTCCTGAGGGGTAGAACTATTGCATTTTGCACTTGCTATTTATTTTAGAGAAGATAGGAGCAGAATAAACAGTTGACATCCCATTCTTCTCCACATTCCAGGATGTTTATGACTAGTCATAGCTATTACCTCGGTGGCAAAGAAGAGCTTTAGAATTACAATGATTTTTTTCCCCTGTAAATACTGCATATTTGATTCCAAACAAAAAATTATTTTTTTCTTTGAGTTTCAGTTTCAATAAAAGTGTTAGTTCTTTTTGTACATATATTTTGATGTGAATATACCACACCAATTGGTTATGTATGGATGAAGGGATTCCATTGATATAGATACAATTCCAACAGACATGTTGAAGGGTTGCATTTGCGTGCATCATCATTAGCAACATAAGCTCTTTTACCATTTCGTCAATGTTCTGAGATTTTGACATGCTCTCAGAGGATTCGAGCTTATATTGATGGCTCCAATTGTAGGTCCGAATTCCCTTGTGTGGTTTGGGCCGCGCCCTGCAGCGCTTTGTATGGACCCTGAAATTATAAGAGAGATTTTGTCGAAAAGTTACGTCTTTCAAAGGCCGCCTTCTACTCCATTAGCTAAGTTGCTAGTGCAAGGACTTAGTACCTATGAAACTGATAAATGGGCTAAGCACAAAAGACTGATCAATCCTGCCTTTCACCTAGAGAAATTGAAGGTAGTTCTTAACTTAAATTGCTTGTAAGTTTTGATGGTTTTAGCCTAATCAGTTTTGTGTTTCTTTTGCAGATACTAATTAGTCTTTTGCATGTGTGCAGCATATGCTTCCGGCGTTTTATCTGAGTTGTAGTGATATGCTGAGCAAATGGGACAAGATTGTTGCTGTTGGTGGATCATGTGAAGTGGATGTGTGGCCTTATCTTCAAGCAATGACAAGTGATGCAATTTCCCGGACTGCGTTTGGTAGTAGCTATGAAGAGGGAAGAAGAATATTCGAACTTCAAAGAGAACAAGGCGAGCTTTGCAGTCGAGCATCACAGTCCATTTACATCCCAGGAAGGAGGTATAATGTCAATGGTGTGAACTTCTTCAGTTGCTTTTGTTTGTACTTCAATTTTTTGTAACAGGAAACTTTGTGTTCTGTGTGCAGATTTTTGCCAACAAAGCTTAATAAAAGAATGAAGGAAATTGCAAAAGAAGTTCAATCTTCTGTACTGGGAATCATCAATAAAAGAATGAAGGCAATCGAAGCAGGGGAAGCTAGTAATGATGACTTGTTGAGTATACTACTAGAATCCAATTTCAAGGAAATCCAACAACACGGGGACAAGTTCGGGATGAGTTTTCAAGAAGTCATCGAAGAATGCAAGCTTTTCTACTTGGCCGGGCAGGAGACAACCTCAACCTTGCTCGTGTGGACGATGATTTTATTGAGCAAGCATTTGGACTGGCAGGTGCGTGCCAGAGAGGAGGTTCTCCAAGCTTTCAGGACTAGAAAACCAACTTTTGATGAGCTGAATCACTTGCAAATTGTAAGTATTGTTCATATAGTTACTTCTTTAAATCTTGTTTGTGTATGTAATATTTGTGCTAGTAGCATAAAAACTTATTCCTTTGAGGTATGGGTGTCAAAGTTGCAATGTATTGGTAAGCTTGGTGGGCTAGTGTGTTTATGAATTACAAAACAAGGTCAAGAAGTTTTTCATCGTCTAACAACAATGGTTGATCTTGCATGGTCATCGCAAGAATCGATTTATTCTTCCACAAAAATTTCATTGATCTTCGGCTTTCATCTGAAAATCATCTTTACGTGGTGATATATATCCTTTCATATATGCAGGTAACCATGATTTTTCATGAGGTTCTAAGATTATACCCTGCATTAGCCATGCTTGTTCGGATGACTCAAAAAGAAAGTTCAATGGGAAAGGTACTCTTACCAGCTGGAGTGCAGATCATAATGCCCATAATCTTACTACACCATGACCAAGAAATATGGGGCGACGATGCTAAGGAGTTCAACCCTCAGAGGTTTAGTGAAGGAGTTTCAAAGGCAACAAAGGGCCAACTCTCATATTTCCCATTTGGCTGGGGACCTCGGATATGCATCGGTCAGAACTTTGCAATGTTAGAAGCAAAGATGGCACTGGCCATGATTCTACAGAATTATTCGTTCGAACTTTCTCCGTCATATGCACATGCTCCTCATACAGTGATAACACTACAACCTCAATATGGAGCTCAACTAGTTCTGCACAGACTGTAGCATATATGTTTCAGCTTCAGGACTAAGTTTCATGTCAAGAGGATGATCAATTTAGTTGCAATTGGACTATCACTAGTATGCTAATTAACTTATATATCATACTTTGTGCTTTATTTTTTCGTTAACATAAGGTTTCTAGAACCATAAAAGATGAGTTTCTTCATCTTATGTTGCTGATCTTATTGACATCAATTAGGAACATGGATTCATACTTGATGCAATTACCTTTTTTTTTTTTTTTTTTTCATATTGCAAGTATTGAAGCTATGCTCCGAAGTCCTCTATGTCCCATTATATTGCTCCAAAGAAGTAGTTGAAGTGTCTTAAATAGCACAATAGTAAGAGAAAGAAATAAGAACAAGAAAACAAAGAAGTCACAAATTGACGTAGTCTGGCTTAATGGTCTGCGTCAATAGATAACAACAGATAATAAGTCCAAATTCAATTAAACAAATTTTGGGACAGATAATAAATTTAATTTTTTAAATACGAGAGATAACACGTCCTATTAGACCCGCTCTGATATGTATAATATTTAATTTTTAAACAAAATATAATTACTTGAATTGTCAACAATCACTCACGATCTTAAATGAGTCTTGCAAGTAAAGTATTAAGTTTCTACATTATGACATTTTCAACTAGAAAGAACTCATTTCTTATACGTCTTAGTCAGCCCAAAACGTAGCCCAATCTAACTTGAAATTAGGGGAATTCAACTCAAAAACATGTTTCATGGATCCGGGTGAAATGTTCAGGATTTTAACCCAATGTGCCACCCATATACTTTCTATATACTACAATTATCACTTCTATTTTTTTTTTTTTTTTAAAATGTTCCAAAATAAAATTTTATTTTTCAAAGTACCATTATATTGGAAAATGATAATTCAATACCAATAACTCTCAAAAACTATTCATAAGGATATTAATATAATGTTATAAAAAATTATTATTTTTTCAATTCTTATATAAAACTTTATGTCTAATCAAATCGTAATTGGTGCATGTCCACATTTATCAACAACTATCTGGCTTCTACCTCACTCATGGTTATGACAGCAATACTGGGGTCTTCACTTCCTGATGCATTCCTCTGTGAAAGATTGGAACTACATTCCGAGAAAAATCCTGGTTTCTTGGGCTGAGGCAAGGCTGTGTCCTCAGTGCTTAACATGAGAAGCACAGTAGACATTAAGGGTCTGTCTTCTGCTAGGTTTTGAACACATAATAAGCCGACTTGAATGCACCTCTTTACTTGGGATTCCACACATGAACTCTTACAACATGCATCCATTAGCTCCATCTCTCTATTTTCCATCCAAAGTAGCCATGCCTGCAACAATTTATGCATAGTCCAAGCTTATTTTTGTATTTACTGGCCTACTATATGTCTTCTCATTCATGCTAGAACAATAAAAGATCATGTCCGACTATTTAGTACTACTCACTGGTTCTAAATTGTTCATTCACGAACAAAAATGGAGATGCATTAAGTTCGAGTATTTGAAGCAAACGACATTAGTAATTTGCTAATCACCTGTTCCAAAAGGCTCTGAGAGTAAGCAGGATGCTTGAAGCCTCTGTTCTTTTTCCCACTCACTATCTCCAACATTACAACTCCCATGCTAAATACGTCTGACTTGATGGAGAACTTCCCAGCAAATGCATACTCCGGAGCCATGTAACCACTACAACAGGCTTTTATTCATCAGGCTCTGTAAGAAACGAATATATACATATAACTCTGTAAATGAAATGAAACTTACTATGTTCCGACAACTCTTTTTGTTCTTGCAGTAGTTTGATCCCCTTGCAACATTCTAGCTAAACCAAAGTCTGAAATCTTTGCATTTAAGTTCTCGTCTAATAAAATATTGCTCGTTTTCAGGTCCCTGTGGATAATTTTTAGCCTGGAATCATGATGGAGGTAAAGAAGACCTCGTGCAATCCCCATAATAATATCAAAGCGCTTTGGCCAAGTCAATAGTGCACTTCTATTCTGATCTGCAAGTGATGAAGTATTTTGGTGAGCGTACAAAGACATGTTTCGTCTACTTGAGATAGAGCAGAAGGATTCTGTGCATTGGTAATTGGCTGCAATGTGTGAAAAGCATTGAAGGATTGATCAAACCAAAAATGAAATAGTCCAAGCTTTTGTTATGCATGTACTCATAGATTAACATCTTTTCCTCTCCTTCAATGCAACATCCCAAAATTCTGACGAGGTTTCTGTGTTGGAGTTTGGAAATCAAAATAACTTCATTTCTGAACTCTTCAGGGCCTTGTCCAGAAGTTCTCGACATTCTTTTCACTGCAATTACTTGTTCTGCTGATAAGTTTCCCTGCAACAGCCTTTTATATTAATGTTGAAAGAAACATCTTTTATTATTTATGTAAGCACTTATCTTTAATGGTTCTTTACCTTGTAAACGGGACCAAAACCACCTTCTCCAATTATGTTTTCACCTAAAAAGTTATTTGTGGCTGCTGCAATGGTTGCCAAATCAAATAAAGGTAATTCTAAGTCCTCCCTTTTCTTCTTAGAATCTGTCAAAGGAGTTATACATTTGTACAAGGTCTGTTATAATGCTTCTTACCATATGTCATTCAAATGAAAGGATCAGTAACGTAACCTAGTCTCTTGCGTCTCGTCCTCAAGAGTATGCCTCCAGAAGATAAGCCCAACACAAGCATTCCAAAACCGGAAGCAGTTGTTATATATATGAACTTTGCAGGCCCTTTCCTCTTCTTATTCCAATCTGTCAGCATTTTTTTAAATAAAGAGCCAACTATTAGTGTATTTGAATGAGCTCCAAACAAAGACATGATTTCTAAAGCATAATACAACTTCTCCCTAATCTCCTTAAGCCAATCTGGATATACAAGTCTTACATTTTACAAGAACTTTTTGCAATATATCAGAAATTATCAAGATTCATTTACCGAGTTCTGAAACAGGCAGGCGAAGATAGATACTTGGCTCAGCACTGACTTCTCCAGTGAGCTCCCTGACATCAATCAAGTCCCCAAACCACATCAAGCAGCCACTGCTTTCATTGATAATGTACGGATCAGAATAAGCTGTGCAGCTACAGTTCTTTAAGCACTCATCATGGCATTCACTACTGCCCATACTTGTGTTTAATCGAAAATTCAGTAGATCAGGGAACTTGATTCCTTCAACCTTTAGAAACCCATCTTGCTTTTGGCAATCTAATGGCATAATTCTAGTGCATCCGCTAGTCCAGTCGAATATGCTCCATTCTTTTTGAGATTTCGGCGTGAATCCCCTCAAACACTCGCAAACTGGAGTTTCATAAATTTTGCAGATACCATTAGGACCACACGACCCGTAATTGTCACACAAGTCACTTGGCAATGCATAGACAAGACTCCAACCATCTCTCTGTTCATTCATTACTGAGCGTTGAAACGAGCCCGAATAATTCATAGTTAATCTGGTGGTAAGCAAATTGCTGTAAGGGTTAGAGATAGAAATCAACCTGCCATTGTTGAAAACTGTTTCAGTTTTGAAATCTGGATCATGGAACAGTGGAATTCCAGAGAAGTAATGCCCATTCCAGGGGCCAGTCCTGTATCTTTTTTGGGTTCCCATCAAAATAATCATTTGAGATAATCCATGGTTTTCAATCTTGTAAATGAATTCTCCAGTGGATGGATCATCAGCGCTTTTCCATGATGTCAAATATGTATCCAGCCCAGTATCAGGGTTTTGCACCATCTTCATCCCTGGTAACCTGGTGTCACTCGGGTAATCAAAACTCTGCCAAATGTAGCTTTTCTCAGTTGTCGATTTATCTGCAAGAACCAGGTTTCCAGTATCTAAGAGTTGCAGAATTGGACTTGATGCCGGCCTGGATGAATTGGAAGACCATATGATTCTGCTCTGGGCTGTGCTGAGAACCAGTGTGCCATTTTTGCCTAGAGTTAAGACTCCCTGTGAGTCGATAATCGGGTTTTTTCTGTTTGCAACCCAAACAACTATATCTGGTGTAGCTTTATACCATATCCCCAAAAATCTAGTCCTGGATGTGCCCGGGGAGAAGAAGCCTAGCTCGAAAATTTGGCCTGGAGAAATTAATATATCGCCATCAGCAAGAGTTTGATTTAGAGAAAGTGTATCAGCTCCAAGAGCAAAATCCAAAAAGGTTAAAAGACAGAGAGCAGCACAGAGCATTTTAATGTATTGTGCATGATTCATTTGTAGAGGAATCATCTTGAGAAGCCATTTGTTTTTTTGGACAAGTTTAAACCTCACTATCTTATGGGTTTGTTTCCTTTGTTTTGGTATTATTCTGTTTGACAATCAGTGATTCAAAGATTGATATATTGTTGTCATCAACATCTGGAGCTAGTGAAATTCTTGGATAGCAGTTCTTATTTGACTAAGACTATGGCTTTGTTTGTTGTTATTTTCTGTATTTTTGAAAAAATTATTTTATAGTGGGATCGGAGAATGTGTTGAGAATTGAAAATATATTTAGATGTTGTTGGGGAAAAATAATGTGTATGTATTTTGAGAGTTATTTTCAAATATACAAGTTTTGTCAGTGTTGTTCATTGGGATTAGTAGTAGATATTTTGAATTATAAATGTCTTGTCAATATTATTTTATTTTATTTACTGATTATATAGTAAGATATATAATTATTTAATTATAATAATAATTGATAATTATTTTAGGAGAATAAAAACGTATTTCCCCAAAACTTTAATTCCAAACATATTTTTTATTTAAAAAAAAAATATTTTCAAAAAATAGATCCAAACAAAGCCTATAACTTTAATTAAACTACTCCACGGAACTTTTAATTATATTTATTATATGATTAGTTGGTTTCGTAAAACTCAGTTTGGATAAAAAAAATTCAAACCATTCCCTTGATTCCAATTATAACTTCATTTCTTTTTTGAGACATAAAGAATAAGGCTCTATTTTTTAAAATAATTTTTTTATTTAAAAATATTATTGTATCTAAAATAATAATATGATACCGATAATTGTCACTAATAAACTAACATCGTACAAAGGCCTGTGAAATTAGAAAATGAGTGGATTTTTAATAGTCGGACAGTCAAAAATACCTGGAAAATATTACTATTAAGGACAACAAAAGTAGATTGGTTTTGCCGATTGGATCGAAGTGTTATCTACCTACGGAAAGAGAATCAGAAGGATTAAATGAGCTTGACACAAAAACAAGTGCAGAGCACGACCAAATCCTTCTTTTCGGGGGAATATATTGCAAAAACACTTATTTTCTTCCGAATCAGACATGATATAAAAGATCTTGGAAATAAAAACACAAATGTTACTCAAAAGAGAACAATATATACCCGTTAAGCCCAGATTTTAATGCAGTCATTGGCAAAATTTTAAAACTCTTTTAAAAAATATTTTATAATATTTTAATAGATTTTTCCAGAGAATCTTCTAAAAAACATAACCAAAAAATATTTTTGAAAAAGAAAATGAAAATGAATCCAAGCATAGTTGAAAATTTTGTATATTTTTGCATTGTTATTTATCAAAAACAGTGTCTGACAGTTAGTAGTGTACAATCGTTAATTTGTTAAAAGAACAATTTTGAAAAAAAAAAAGTCTATTTTAGAAGCCTCATTCTAAAATGTTTAGAAAAAAATATTAATAAATTATCTTAAATTGTTTTATTAAAAAACAATCAATTTGACTTATTACTCTCTTAATCATATATTCAATTATAATTTGATGTACAATATCATACATAGTGGCCAGTTCTTAAACTTGGTTTCTAAAGTATGTTAAGAAAAATCTTTTCAAGCTAATAATAAAAGTTATGTCCATTGTTCTTAGTCAAAGAAGCTTCTTCCTCGAAGGTTGAAAGGGGCTAAAGTTTTTAGCCTCTAGTGGTCCATTTCCTTTTCATCGACCTTTTCTTCTCAACACATACAAAGTGTCCAATAATTTTTTTAAGAATTGAAAAGGTGTCACGTACATTGAATGTGTTTTTTTTTACATCGATTACAATTCATTTTTCTAATAAACAGTCGTGATTATGACTATGACAAGTGAAATTTTAAAATACCTTATCATTGTCTTAATCGATAATTAAAATGTAATGGACTTATGGCACATGAGTTTGGTTGTTGTGAATAATCAATCTTGTTGTTTGTAATTTTTGTTGGAATATTTTGAATTGAATAGCCCACGGTATAACTCAAGCATTAAGGGCACGACCCGAGAAGTTCTACATCATGCCACCCACAAGAAATGGCCTATGTAATTAAACAATAACTACAATGGTGGATTACAAGCCTGCCAAAACATAGCTACACTTCAACATAGTACCAAGTGTGGGAAATATGAGCTAGAAGCCTAAGTCACATATGGTACCCACAACTCAATTAGATTGGTTATTTTTAAAATTGTGTGATGAACTTACATAAATGAATTTGTCAATTCTTCATATTTATTTATGTATTTAATTAAATTTTGATTAAGTTCTTAAATCATGTGGGGTATGATCGTACATATGATAATGATAATAAAATATGTCATTATAGCTTTGATCTTTAAATTGTTCCAAGTCGTAGAATCATTAAGATGTTAATAATTTTGCTAGATTTGTACATACTGTACATGTTCGAGGATGTTTTGTTTCATGAATATTGGAGTGGGAATATTGGTAAATGCATGCTGGAGAACAAGTTCAGAGAGTACCCCACTAAAAAGTTTCTAATTCAAAAATAATATTTGTCGAAGATGAAATATATGTATTACGATAGTGTAAGATTAGTCTTTTGACTTAAAACATCATGGTGGTCTTGCATATAATTGGTCATACTTAGATTATTCTCTAATTATATGGATAATCATAAAGGTAATATTTAGGTACAATTTAGTTATAAATAGAGGTCAACACATGATCTATCACCAATCTAATTGAATAGAAGAATTATCTATATTTTTCATAGTACTTGACTCAGAAGTCCTTGGGCAAGGTGGAATGATAATAAGGAAATGATTTTCTAATTTCATAAAGAGTCAAGATACTAGGAATGGAACATAGTTATTAGGTTATTTGAATTTTGATGAATAATCCATACATTAGACTTAATCGAGAGATCAGTTGATGGAAGAAATTTAATTGCGTGGTACTTATAATTGAAAATGTCTTCTACTTTACCTATATTTAAGTTTTCATGGAATGTGGCTAGATATTAAGCATGATTGGTAGAATATTAAAACTAATGCGGTAATTGTTAGATTAATATATGACGAGCTAATTAGTAGTTGTTTGTATACCTTTGTAAAAATAATTTTATTCTAAATATATTAATAAGATTGGAATTTTCTTTATCTTTAACTGCATTTAGCTAATTAGATAATGTTCCTTAACCATACTTAGCTACAGAACATAGTCGTACATATGATGGCGATTATAAAATATGCTTCTATGGCTTTGGTCATAAATTAGTTCCAAGTTGTGGGTTCATTGAGATGGGACATCAATAAGCCTGTAAGGACTCGCACACATGATGCATGCTCCAAAGGAAGATGTCTCACTCCACAAGTATTGGCCTAGTAATGCTAGTGCACATGTAAGGGTGCTCGTCGGGAAATAAGTACAGTAAACAGGCATGTGAAAAATTCCCATTAGAAACGTTGTTTGTCGAATGAGGATTTTCCAATTACGATAGTGCAGGACTTAGTCCTTTGACTTGAAACACTATAGAAGCCTCGTGCACGACATCATATGCTTTGATATGTTTTCCAATTGCATTACAATCATAAGAGGTTTACGTTGGGTATATGGTTTTCGCGTATGAAGGTTAATGAGTGGCCAATAAAAGATCCGTCACCTATTTGGTAGAGTAGGTGAACCTCATATGCATTTCATGCTCCTTGGCTTAAAAGACATTGCTAGAGCATGATGAATATTAAATAGGTTTTTCTGATGATTCATCACGAGTCATGTGATTTGAAATGAAATCATAGTTATTAAGTCAAATAGGATTTCGACTAACAATCCATGCCCTAGACTTAATCGAGAGGTTAGTTGACAGAATGACCAGCCTTGCTTGGTACTAGTAACAAAAATAAGTTCGCTTACTATTTGACCTAAAACTAGGTAGTCAAGATGTACTGCTAGATGCTTTCTTTGACTTATGAGGTTTTTGGAATTAAGAAGTTAATTTCAAAATAAATTAATTAAATGAATTAGTTAATCAAAATATTTTTGTATATTCATCAAGTTGCAAAAGTTGCAAGTCCACTGCTAGCTTAGTTATGAACCTAATGAGAGTCACACAAAAAAAAAGATGAATCACTTCTATCTAGAATTAAATCCAAGAGTTGAATCAAGTTGATTAATAGTGATTAATTAACTTGGAGGTAGAATTAATTTAATAGTTCAATTAATTCATCCAATTAAATAATATAATTATTTAATTAGACTTAATTTGATAAAAGCTCGTTTGGGAGTTATTAATTAGTTGATTGGATCAATTAATTAATGGACCTTAAATTAATTTATTCCTTAAGTTACTTTAACTAATATAAATATTTAGATTATTTATATCGAACCTAATTTGATTAGGTGGTTCACTAGAACCATTTAATAGGGCTTGATTAATTAAGAAGAATTAATTAATCAAGAAGCCCAATGATTAATGGATTCGTAGGAGAGGCCTATTGGTAGTTTTGATATGAATCAAAGACACATTGTTTGAGTAGAGAGTAATTAACACTTAGAGTCTTTATAGGAAACTCATCCAAGACTTAACTTGGATAGAATCAAACAAGAGATAAATACACCTTACCAAAGGGACGATTTTTACATGCTTGAGAAGCAACAAAAAATCAGCCCCTCTCTTCTAGTGTAGAAAATTTGTTCTCTCTTTTTCTCCATATTTTCTCTAGTCAAGTTGTATCAGTTTGGTTCTAGGCAGTTCACATACAATTTGATTAATTCTCTTTTATTACTGAGTTAATATTGGAATTAATCAACAACCCCAAAATTTTAGAATAGGACGTGGATTCGACTACTTCTAGCAGAGAAATTAAATCATGAACTTACTCGTCATGTGGATACCGTTAGAGGGAAGACACGTAGATTCACATGATGGTTTAATTAAAATAATAAATGAGATTAACTAATTAAATTTGATGTATTAATCCAAGGACCAATCATATAGATTTGATATAATCAATGTCTAATTGAATTTAGACATGGAATGTCTAGATTCAATAATAAATAGTAAAATATAGTAAGTGGATATTTTTTGAGACAAGAAAGTAGATGTGGAGAAAGAGTCCCATATATAAAGGGATGCCCTAATCCTTATGAGGAGTATAAATACTCTTCATGGACGAAAATTTGCTAGTAATTTTGCTAGGTAATTTTTGTCTCCCTTCCCCCCATGTTGAATTGGTTTTATATCAATAATTTGTATACTTTTTTATTAACATTTGGTTTATTTTCAAGTATTTATATTACTTTTTATGCGCTTAGTTTCAAATCTTGTAGGTAATAGCAAAAGGAGAAGAAAATGGAAATAAACATAAAACTTGGTTGAAAATTTGAAGAATCCGCTTTATAGTATTATTGAGGGTAGAGTTTGTATTTGAATCATAACTCTTTGATCCTATATTATTTTAACTTAATTTCTAAACCATTGGAAAGCCAATAGATATATCTATAACTTCTATGTTTATCATAAAATTTATTTCTTTTGATTTCAATAATAAAAATTAGGTTAAAAAGTTTGCACTGGACTGAAACTTTCTAGTACGACACATCTTGGTATTATAGGCATAAATTTTTTCACCAATTTTCATATCGAGTTGATTCAAGTGTCTATGGAAAGCCAAAACATAGAGATACAATTCATTACAAGACACCAAAAGCTAATTCATCTTAAAAAGAGGTAATTAGTTGAAATAGATGAACAGTGTCAAAACACTGAAGTGAAAGAGAAAAATATAGCAACGACGCCTAGGAAAAAAAAAATTTGGGCATAGTGCGTAGGCACCAAAACAAGGTGCTTAGGCACCAAAAATAGAGCAAATAGTACTTAGGCACCACAAGTCAGTGTCTAGGCACTGCCAGGCGGACAAATAAGGCTAAAATGGATATTTTGCCCTCTTTAGGGCATCTCCCATCTAATTTTTAACATTCCAAAAGCCTCCAAATCAGGGAGGGGGGTGGAGAAGAGTGAAAAGAAGTCAAGAAAAGAAAGAAAATAAGATATCTACAAGGGAAGAAAATCATCCTCTTTCAATTTTTATTTTTATTTTTCTCTTTCTCTCCTTAATTATGTTTGTGAATATTGTTAAGTTATTATTCATTTGTACTATCATGAATAAATTTCATGTTTTAGGGTTATGACGTAATCTAATTAAGATGTTTTGAATATTTTTATCAATTCAATTCTTGATTTATTTTCAAGTTGAGTATTCTACATGGTTCCTAATGCTTTCAATTACTTTGCCACTAATTGAATAATTGGCTAATTATATTGACCCGAGAGGTGATATATGTGTCTAGTTCTATGTGTAGAAAATCATAAATTGCATGTGAGATAGAAATATATTTGCATTATTTGTGTAGTCTTGTTTGAGATCCATTGAACCTAATGAATTGTTGTTTGTTGTAATTCACATGGGAATATAGTGGGTTAGCAATTGATAATTTTTTCGTTAGACCTCGGGAGAAGCTAGTGGATAATTTAGGGATTCTCTACTATCACTTGAAAAATAAATTGATATTGATGACATAAATTATTCAATTTGGATTAATTATGGTGAAATCATAAACTCTAGGCTTTTACATCATTGAATTTCATCATTAATTGATTTTGATTATTAGTTTAGTTTAGTTTAGTTGGAATTTCGTTTAAAATCATCAATACATTCTTGCGATTATTCAAATAAAATTAGAGTTAATAAAATTTCAGTACTTAATAATTCAACAGTTCTCATGAGAACGATACTTATTCATCACTTTATTACTTGTCTACGATAACATGCACTTGCATTGACAAAAATCCATAACAAGTTTTTGGCGTCATTGCTTAGACTGTTTTGTTTTGCTAATATCGATACCAAGTAACTCTAATTTTAATTTGATGATGTATTTGAGGATGTTGACAAGCTTGTTCTTCTTATAGATTTCGTCATCCGTGACATTGAAATGGATAGAAACATCTCTTTCACACAAGGACAATTATTATTGGTCATCGGGCATGCACTCAACATTGTAAAAACGACACTTGATCCCATGTCAGATTATGCTTACTATTCTTATATTTGGGGATCACCTACACTTCTAGAGCATACAAAGACATGACATGAAAAATACTTATTTTTGGACTCCGGTTGAGTAAGAAAGAAGTCGAGCTGAACACTATAAATTAAACGCTTTTTAGGAGGCAACCTAAGTGTTTTATATTTTCTTTTAATTTTCTTTTGTAGGTTTATTTAGTTGTTTAATATTCAATTTTTCCTTTTAGTTTGATGAATTTTTTTTGTTTTCATTTCAAGATCCAACTCAAGTTTGGGAGAGAATTTATAAAATAAAGTGATATGTCACCGACTAATGCACATTCACCAGTGTTCCTAAAGGGATGATGATGAAGTTGATGAGAACTACCACTACCCTCATTCAGAGAAGTCTTCTATGTCTTATCTTGTTTTATTTAATATTAAGGATAATGTTAGTTCTAAGTTTGGAGGTGGATGTATGTGCTTCATTTGCTCTTGTTATTTATAACTTTTGAAAATTGATAAATGTTGTACTTATGTATGTGCTTGACTCTTGTGACATTTTTTTACCTTTCTTATAATCCTCTGACATATTGAGCACATAGGTTTGAACATTTGATTTTTCTACTTGCTTAGAGAAAGTTTATGTGAACTCGATACTTTTCTTTCATATAATTCTAGAACTTGTTTGATTGTCACTCGAGGCAAAATCCTAGGCTACATAACAATAGGGAAGTGATTTAGGTCATTTTTGGACCGTTTGAGCCTTTCAAGCCATCCTATTTATGATGTATAATCCCTAGTGTCCCTTGTTGAGCCTATTGAACCATTTTCTTTGTTACCCTACAAATCAACCTCAACCATAGAATTGAAATAAACTATTTATCTTACATATTACCCCACACTTAGCTCATGACTATTCTTGCAACATAATTTTGAGCATTGAAAGTGGTTTGAAAAAAAAAAGATGTGGTGATTTGTACAAAACTCCAAAAAACAAATGCAAAGAAAAATGAGAAAAGATTGCAACACCCATTGTTCATAAAAATAAATAAGTTTGGGGGTGTAGCAGTTTTAAAAAATATGAAGAAAAAAGGAGTTTAATGAATAAAGAGGCGTGGCAAATCAAGAGATGGAAGGTTCGTGAAGGTGTGAGACGAAGATGTGGTGGTGCTCATCAACAAGGTTATAGAATAGTGGTGTGCTATGAGTAATTTGAGCCACTATAGTGTCTTTTATCATACCATTACCCTAGCCACACATTACAAGCTTTCAATATCCCAATGATCCTTGATGTTGTGCTAGCTTACATTAGTGGAGAGTGACATGAAAAACAAGCCTATGGAATTAAAAATTACATAAATAGGAGATCAATAGTTTTGTTGTGAGTTTGCATAAACCAATCCAAGTGACGAAAAGTTAAGTGTAAGAGGTTAGACACACCCATACTCAAAATATTTAAAGATGGGCGAATTTGACACTTGAGTTGAAATTGTGCATTTTGATGATATTTTGAGATTTTCTTGAGTTATAAACTCATAACGATTTATGAGGCGCATTTGGTTAGTAGGTTTGATTATCACTTGATATTTTAGTTGTTTTATTTCTTTCTTTTGGTTGGGGACAAGCAAATATTTAAGTTTGGAGGTATTTGTTGAGTTGGTTTTATACCCAAAATTCGTATGCCTTTTGATTAACATTTGATTTATTTTCAAGTATTTTTGTTAATTTTTATGCATTTAGTTTGAAATCTTGTAAGTAATAATAAAAGAAGAAGAAAATGGAAAGAAACATAAAACTTGGTTGAAATTTTGAAGAATCCACTTTATGGTGTTATGAGGGCAATGTTCGTATTTCAACCATAATGTTTTGTTCCAATATCATTTGACTTGATTCTTGAACTATTGGAAATAGAAGAGATATATCTATAATTTCTATGTTTACCACAAAATCTAGCTCTTTCAATTTCAATGAGAAAAATAGGGTTAAAAGGTCTATACTGGACTAAAACTTTCCAATATGACACATCCTGGTATTATAAGCATAACTCTTTTATCAAGTTGCTTCAAGTGTCTATGGAAAGACAACACATAGAGTTACAATTCATTAGAAGACACCAAAAGCCAATTCATCCTAGAAAGAGGTAAAAAACTAATTGAAATGTATGAATAGTGTCAAAACATTGAAGTGAAGAAAAAAAAACTGCAGCAACGGCAGCTAGGTGCCAAAACAGGGTGTCTAGACACCAAAGAAAACTGAGGGCACGACACCTAGGTACCAAAACAGGGCGCTTAGGCACTGAAAATAAAGCAAATGGCACTTAGGTGCCACAAGTCAACGGGGGAGCTATAGCATGGCAATCAAGGTTGCAAAAGTGTGTTGCACTTTCTACTAAAGAAGTAGAGTTTATTACAGCAACCAAAACTTGTAAAGAGTTGTTGTGGATGAAGAAATTTATGGGGGAGCTTGGTTTCAAGCAACAAAGGTATGTTTTATTTTGTGATAGCCAAAATGCCATACACATTGGTAGAAATTCTACTTTTTATGCAAGATCGAAACATATCGATGTGAGATACCAATGGATTAGAGATGTTTTGAATGATAAATTATTGGAGCTTGAAAAAGTTTACACAAATTGAAATAGATCCGATATGCTAACGAAAAGTATACCAAGGGAGAAGCTTGAGATTTTTCGATTGATCTCCGGGATGGCGAATCCTTCTACATTATTGGAAAGGGGGAGATTTATTGGGTTGAATTTCCTCAATGTGGAAATACCCAACTTAAATGAAGGGTAATTTTATCAAATGACAAAATTGCTGACTTGGGGTATTGAGTTCAAACTTGTTCACAATCAGCAAAAAAGAGAGAGAGAAAAGAAAAGATCTAGAAAGAGAAAAGAGGAGAAGAAATTCAATTTTAAAAATAGTACCCGACCAATCACTTTCAAAATACAATCGGGAGAAATCAAACCATTGGATCAAGATAAAATTGTAACAACATATTCAGCACACATTGAGATACAATTTGCACTGTAGAGATCAGGTTTTGAGTTCTCTAGTATCTGATTCTATGACAAACAGTACAACCTATTTTCTGGAAGATTACTAGGGATAGTCTGGAGCAAGAGGCTGTTTCAGGAAATTGAACCGTTGGATTAATCTAAAATTTTGATGGTATGTTTAGGACTCACAGTTCTAGTGTTTAAATAGTGGAGATCAGATTTTCAGGCTCATTTAGCTAGAAATCTTTCATGGACAATAGTGCCACATTTTGGGTGAGATCTTTCTATTTTTTCTTGGTAGAACTTGTTTGTTGCCAATATTGAATTATCTTGAGGTGTTTGTGATTGTATATCATTTGAGACAAATTGTTGAACTTGTTGTATTCCTATTTTTTATTATAGTGGAGATTATTTTGGTGGACTATGGTCCCATGATTTTTACTCCTCATATCGGGGAGGTTTTCCACATTAAAAATTACTCGTGTTCTTTGTTGCAATTGTGATTGGTTTGCTTGTTATTATTTTCTGCTAGGTTCACACAAGAGAGGGATAATTGTTATTTCCATTGCATTGGTGTTTAATTGGTGATTTGATTGAATTTGGTGTGTGTGTTTATCCCAACAGAACTCCAATAGTATATCAAGGATTGCATCTAAGTGTCAGGAACACTCTTAGTAGCATGTCTAAGACAACCTCTAAGTGTCACTCAACACAGTCCTGGTGGCCTAACAAAAAGAGTACCTCCAGAAAGTGTCACACACACTCTTGCTAACATAAATTCATAGGAGACGAGAAAGAAATAGCACAAAGATTTTATCGCTAAGTAGAAATATAATTGTTGATAGTACGTTGATAAAAAATAACAATACAAAGCAAAATGCATTCAGTGAAAGTGAGGACACCAAGTAGCTGAATAAAGAGAAAGTAGCTATCATAAAGTTGAAGATTAATCTATATAAGTCTGAATGGAAAGACTAAAATATATCAAATGTCCTAATAAAAAATGCTAAATCTTATCTAAAAGGCATCTAGCCTTTTCAGTAGCATGGTCTTAGGGGGCTGAAGCTTTAATAGGTACACCCTCTGCACCAATAGCAACTGCATGACACTTCTTTGCTAAGACGCCTTCCTTCTTTGAGTCCGAAATGGAAGAATCCAAAAGCATAACGTTCTCCTTAGTAAAGTGCCCTGTCTCTCTCAGCATGTGATGGCAGTCACAACCAGTCTAATCATAAATGACAGTTGCCCTTCTTTGAACCCAATAATTTCCTACCAGAAGAAATCTCACGCTCAATCAAGACGTAACAACAACAAGGATTAAGCAAAAATAAAGATGCTTGCCCGAGCCAAGTCTGTAGCAAACATCTCACTCAAGCCCTTATTGGTCAAAGGATTGAGCTGACAAATGTTATCTTTGTTCACAACGCTTCTAGCTCTATCTAGGGGAGGCCTCAGAGGTATCCCAATAAGACTGGATCCCCTTTGAGCGATGAAGCCCAAATGAGAAAATGCTCGTACCATGGCCATGATGAAATAGAGGATCACTTGAACTGTTGGTAAGTCCATTAAAATGGGCTGACTACCAAAAAATTAAAAAAATATGGCTACCAAACATTCAAAAAATATGGCTACCAAACATTCAAAAAATGAAGTTACACATTCAAAATTGGCATTAACCTTGCCTATAAATAGAACTCTCATTTCATAGCTAAAACACATAAGAAAAAAAAGAGAGAAAACAAGAGAGTTGAGTGAGAAAAATAGAGTGTTTTGAGAGAAGAAATAGGGAGAAAATTTTTAGAAATTTTCCATTCTCTCTTAAAATAGTCTTCCTTTTTTTTTTTAGTATTCCAAGTTGAGAAACTTGAGATTTTTGTGATCCAAGAGATATTCTGTTGAGGATTATTTGTGTATCTCCTAATCTAAGGAGAATTTTGTAAGCCTACTATATACATAGTGAAAGTTTTGTCTGGACTACGTCCCGTTGTTTTTTTCGATTTGGGTTTTCCACGTAAAAATTCTTGTGTCAAATTTTTACTCTCTTGCACTGCCTTTGACATTCTTGGTTTGGTCCCATTTTTAATCTAGCAGAAGGAAAAACAATTTTCTAGTTTCGCTGCGTCCGCGCCATTTATTTTGGTTCTCTTTCCCAATAAGTGGTATTAGAGCCACATTGTTACAATTGTGGATTAAAAAATGGAAGAATTGACATCTTTTGGTAGAATGTTCAAATTAAATGGATTGAACTACTCCATTTGGAAATTGAGTATGTTGGATCTTCTCTATTGCAAGAATCTTTATTTGTCCTTTGCATGGTGATGCTGCCATGAAATGAATATTTCGGTATTTGAAAGGTACTTCCAAAGTTTGCCTAAAGTTTAGTGACAGCCAAACTGTATTAAATGGATTTATAGATGCAGACATGGCTGGTGATGTTAATTTCATAAAATCCACATCCGGATAACATATGAGATTTGCATGGGGAGCTATCTCTTAGCAGACAAAACTTTAAAAATACGTGGCATTATACACGGAGGAAGAATATATTGTTGTAACTGAAGCATGCAAGGAGATGTTAGGTTGAAGAAGTTTCTTCATGAATTAGACTTGAATCAAGAAAAGTACACGCTCTACCGTGACAGTTAGAGTGCGATTCACTTGAGTAAAATTTCACTTTTCACTTAAAATCAAAATACATTGATGTGAGATACCATTGGATTTGAGATGTGCTGGATGAAAAAATGATGGTGCTTGATAAAGTTCACACTGATGAAAATAGTGCAAACATGCTTACGAAGTCTTTATCAAGGGATAAGTTTGAAGTTTGTAAAAGTAGGACAGATTTGGTTGAGCACCCCATATAAGGTAGAGGGGGAGAATTGTTGTTAAGTCCACCAAAATGGGGTGGCTACCAAAATATTAAAAAAAAATGTGGCTACCAAACATTCAAAAAATAAAGCTACTAAATATTAAAAATTGGCATCAACCTTGCCTATAAATAGAACTCTCATTTCATAGCTAAAACACACAAGAAAAAAAAAGAGAAAACAAGAGAGTTGAGTGAGAGAAAAATAGAGTGTTTTGAGAGAAGAAATAGGAAGAAAAATTCTAGAATTTTTTAATTCTCTCTTAAGATAGTCTTCCTATTTTTCTTTAGTATTCCAAGTTGAGAAACTTGAGATTTTTGTGATCCAAAAGATATTATCTTGAGGATTATTTGTGTATCCCCTAGTTTAGGGAGAATTTTGTAAACCTATTATATACATAGTGGAAGTTTTGTCTAGACTACGGTCTTGTAGTTTTTCCCGATTTGGATTTTTTACGTAAAAATTCTTGTGTCAAATTTTTACTCTCTTGCACTGTCTTTAGCATTCTTGGTTTAGTCCCATTTTTAATCTGGTAGAAGGGAAAAGAATTTCCTGATTCTGCTGCATTCGCGCCATTTATTTTGGCTCTTTTTCCTAACACGAACTATCCTCAGTCTCTTATTGGAGGAAACTGGAGGAGTGGAATCCATTCGACTCCCACTGTCATGCCCCGATTTAGAATCACTAATTCCATGAGAGGGAAGAGGTCACACACTCCCAACATTCTTCCTAAGAGGAGGTCGAGTAGAATTGCTACCTAGCTAGCGAATCACAAATTTGAGAAATGCACAAGAAGACATAAGAAAAATAAAGCATCTAACTTTAGCATTTTCCTGACATAAGAAAAATAAAGCATAAGACAATATGCAGGAATAAAGACTCAAGTATATTGCAGAAATGCACAAGAAGACAGAAATAGTACTACTTGAAAACAAAAGGCTAACATTAAATAAATTACTAATTAGCCCTACTGCCTTAAAATGCAACCTAACTCATCATGAGCGTTACAAAAAGACATAAAAAATGGAGAACTACTCCAGTCAAAAGGAAAACCCCAACTGTCATCTCTGACATTGAAAATTTTATCTTTCTAAGTTTCATTGGAAGAAGCACAACCCACCAAGAATCTACACCCACTCATGGAAAGAAGCAAAAATATGACTCACCAATCACCCTTGTAATGATGAATAAGGATTGAGAACTTTCCAAAGTCATAGGGAGCCCTAACTCCTCAAGACAATAATGAAAACCCTCAAAGAACATAAATGACTTGGGCGTGAATTGGGTTATACAAAGGCCTAAGCCCATACAATCTCTACCAATAACGGATGAAGTGGAATGGAAAACCCACTCATGAAGAAAGCATTGTAAACAGTGAATTAACCCTAAGGGGTTCATAATCTTCTACCTCTTAGAAGACAAGACTAACTCATAGGATGAAGGAAAATAGAGTTTCTCATGATGGATTATTAATTCCTGGCTAGACAAGGTACTATCAAGAATTTCTACATCCATCACATGATATCACTCCCGATGATGACCCTCAACAGAAGAAGTGAAACTAAGATAGTGTTTGAACTCTCACACTCATAAGATAAGGATAAGTCATCCAAACTATTCGGAGAATCAATCTCCTCATACCCAAATTACTCAGAAGGACAAGCAGATAAACCTAAAATTACCTTAATAATTTAGGAGACATTCCGTCCAAAATTTTTGCTAAAATAGGTCCACTACCAGGACCAAAGCTAGAGCAGCTAAAAGTGGGTGGAGTAGAAGCACGCCTAGGAATAGAAGTCTAGCCAAGGTATGGCCTCAGCCAAGCGAGGCCACAATGCCTTGCCTCGCCCAGGTTATACGCCACTTCACTCTGGCAAGGCGACCCCCGAAGGAAAAATAGGACGACCTTGCACTGCCCCCTTACCTCTACCAACAATCCACGCTCCTCCATGCCCACGCATAGTCTCAATTCTTCCCCATATTCTTAAAAAAAAATGAGAAGAAAAGATAAAAAAGAAAGAAAGATAATTCTAAGACTCAGAGAAACAAAAGTTCCGACAGAATGACTTACCTTAGGAGCCTATGTCTTCAAAATATAAGAAGCTAGGAAAGTATCAAATCCATAGGACTCCCTATCAGTAGTCCACTATGTATAGATATTTCTACTCCAATAGAAGGAAATGGCCAAATCAACAAAAATTAGTAACTCCCACCCAAATTACCTTCCCACATCTTACGGAAGTTAGGGAATTTATGATGGGCATTACAATAATTCAAGTTCAATTATTAATTTGAAGTCCAATTTCTGAAAAAAGACAATCCAATGGGCATAGCACAATAAAACAGTAAAACCTACTAGGGCAAGAGGTGCACGCATCCACCCACATACAAATATAGTCCAATCGATGACAACTATAAATATCCTCCTCTAATTTATTAGAAGGTAGGTCACATACTCTCATTCACTTTGCTATTAACTGCTTTGAGAATTCCTTATGATATTCCTAGTTCACATACTGATATGAGTATCGAAGGATGTGAATTCCTTATAATATTCCTAGCTTACATAGTAATTTAAGCATTGGAGGTGCCTAGACTCAGCGCCCCTAACCGTCTATTCTTATTGCATGCAGAAAATCAACTTTCAAAATAATTCTTGGACAGGAGTTAATTCCTGAGGAATTGACTTTAGCTCGCCCAGCTATCGCATTCCGCATCAATTGGAGTTTATTTCCATTGTTTTGATTTATTTTTCAAAGTTTACTTAGATTTCTGATAAGTTGGATGCTGTAACGCCTAGAGGACAAAGCTTCAAGCTGTTTGTTGAAAAGTCTTTGTTGGAAAAAAATCTCTTGGTGTACCTTTGTAACTTCCTTGATGAAAATAGCACGGACGTATATTATTCGGAGCACGAAAATTCGAGCCTGTTTCGGATTAAATGTTTAAGTCTTAGGCTCCTCCCATTCAATTCGCCCCTTCTAGAAGTGCAGAAAAATTGTTAGTCCAAATCCACCCGTCTCCATATCCAACACTCCAACACATTGTCATGTTGAAGAACAGAAAAAGTGGAAAAATCTTCCAGGAAAGACAAAACTTTCATTATTCCTTCAATCCCTCCTTTAGTTGTGCTATATATCATCATTTTTTTATAAATAGGGTTATAGCTTGAAGAGGTGCACTTGCAGAGGAGAAAACTTTTCTTAATTAATGGGGATATTGCAAAGCTCAGTGGCAGTTTCTTCTGTCGTTGTGGTATTAATATATGCATGGAAAATCTTGAATTGGGTGTGGTTTAGGCCAAGAAAGCTGGAAAAATGCCTCAGAGATCAAGGTTTCAAAGGAAATTCTTACAGGCTATTGTTTGGGGACTTCAAAGAGATGGCCTTGATGACAAAAGAATCCAACTCCAAGCCCATCAATTTCTCCAATGATATTGTGCCTAGAGTAATTCCCTCCATCCATCGTGCTGTCAACAAATATGGTATGGTAACTCTGCATCTATATATATATATATTTGTGTGTGTGTGTATTTTCATTTCATTTTTTCATATTGTGCTAAAAACTGAGTAAAGTTTAGACTATTGACAAAATAATTTTTTAAAATTTTTAAATTACTAATATCTTTTTTATATTTATTTTTATTTTACATATTACACCTAGAGTGAGTAATTAAAAAATAAAGACAAAATTGAAGGAAGTATTTATAATTTTAAAATATAGAATGAATATTTTATAAATAAATTAAACCTCAAAAATAATTTCGATAATTTATCTCAAAAAATTAACAAAAAGTATTCGGTTTTAGAGTCGAAATTAGACTTACTTTTTGCTAAATAGTTGGTATTATCCGAAGTATGCCCATAACATGACCAAGAAGATATTTCTAGATATATGAATATGATTTTGGGACTTAAAGTGATGAAAATTAATCTATTCAAATGTTCGTTGGAAGTACTTGCAATTACAATTCTTCGGCTTGAATTTCTTGATACTGAAAACCATGTTGGGAATTTTAAGATTTTGATAAGAAGGTTAAATACAAAATTTACTATCCTCCCCCCAAATGAAAAACAATTGGTGCAATTTGATGCAACCAATAATTTTAGATAAGAGTTGAAAAAATGTTGATTTTATATTTTTTTATATTACTGCACTTGAAAATAGTGGTTAAGAATTAATGATATTTTTTGAAATGATAATTTTGTAAAAAAAAATCTATTATAGAAAATAAATCTTTTTTTTTGAAAGAATAAATTTGGGGCACATAAACTAAGTTGTTTGTTAAAATGTAAAACCTCTTTCTGGATTTTATTTGTTCTGACATTTATACTTGGAGTTAAATTGAACTTGCAGGTGAGAACTGCTTCCTATGGTTTGGCCCAAAACCTGCAGTGCCTGTGCTGGACCCTCAACTTATAAGAGAGGTTTTGTCAAAAAGTTATGTTTTTCAGAAGAATTCGAATCCATTAGGACTAGCAAGCTACGAAACAGATTAATGGGCCAAGCACAGAAGACTGATAAATCCAGCTTTTCAACTGGACAAACTAAAGGTAATTTTAGAGATTTTACTATCACTACAAGAAAAAAGAATGTAAACTATAAAATGTTAAATGACAATGTAAATACTTGTTACTAATTGCATATATTAATTTACAATAATTGTTATTTTGTCACAATACTAATTTTACATGCTAAATAATGATAAAAATTATATTTAAATTATAACTATTGACAATTAGTGATATAGATATAGTGACAACAAACATACAGTCACACATAGTATGGTGACAATTTTTTATTTTTATTTTTATCATTAGATTGTTATTATACATGTTTTAATAATTATCAATTTTAATAACTTAAAAAATTAGTTATTGTCACTCTTGGGCTTGTCATGACAAAACAATAGTTATTGTCACTTAATATACTCCCTCTATTCCTAATTTTTCACTCTCATTTTATTTGGGACGTCCCAAATTAAAACTTCTTTCTAATTGAGATAATTTTTTATCAAAAATACTTTCAAATTTTATAATACCACTATCTCTCAATCACTACTTTTAAAATCAATAATATAAACATACACAACTCTCATCTACAAAACTTGGTGCTGAGTCAAAGTGGACAAAAAATAATGGAATGGGAGTATAACAACATTCATATTTTCGCTTAACATTTTGTTATATTATATATATATATATATTCTTGTAGTGTATTTCACTCTCGTGTAACGTACAATATGTATTAAGGTCCAGCATGATTTGTCTGCGAGGACCTTGCTGTACAGGGAAAAATGAGCGTTTTGGAAATGATTTTGATTAGTTAATTTGTTAAGATAAAGAGGAAGATAATATGTTTACCTTTTTCCATGCCTACAGAATATGATTCCATCATTTTACTTGAGCTGTTGCGACATGTTGAGCAAATGGGAAAAGAATGTACCAAGCGAAGGATCACGTGAAGTAGATGTGTGGCCTTATCTTCAGACATTGACAAGCGATGCAATTTCACGTGCTGCATTTGGCAGTAGCTATGAAGAAGGAAGAAAGATATTTGAAATTCAGAAGGAACAAGCCGAGCTTATCGCACAGGCGAATCATTCTGTTTACATCCCGGGTTGAAGGTGCAGTTCAACCATTCTTCTCAATTCGAATTTTTTATTTCAATTTTTTATTACATCTTGTACTTCATATAATACATGCATAAAATATTTTCTCAAATATACACTTTAAATTAATCATATACACCTTGCGCACGTATGTTATACTGGTTTTCGTTTTCAAGTGCACCATTCTTGGGTTTTCATTTTTGTAGCTTATGAACTTGGTTATGTTTTATATACAGGTTTTTGCCAACAAAAACCAACAGAAGGATGAAGCAGATTGTGAAGGAAGTGGAATCATCGATTCTTGGCATTATCGATAAAAGAATGAAGGCAATCGAAGCAGGGGAATCAACTAGTGATGACTTATTGGGTATTCTATTGGAATCCAATTTCAAGGAGATCCAACAACATGGGAATAAGTTCGGAATGAGTCTGCAGGAGGTGATTGAGGAGTGCAAGCTTTTTTACTTTGCTGGGCAGGAAACAACTTCATCCTTGCTTGTTTGGACGATGATTTTATTGAGTAAGCATTCGGATTGGCAGGCTCGTGCCAGAGAGGAGGTTCTGCAAGCTTTTGGAAGAGGAAAGCCAAATTTTCAAGAGTTAAACGACCTGAAAATTGTAAGTGTTATTCTTATGTTTAGTTTTGTATATTTTTTAGGAGTTGAATATTTTTCTAAGCACCATGAAACTTTGTCCACTAAGAAACAGTAGGGGAAATGTAGCGGAGCCACAAAATAGATATCCAGTGAGCAAGATTTACTTTTTCTTAAAAATAGTAGATAAAAAAATACTTTTAATTTTTTAGGGGGATAAATCTTTAAAATTTAATAATTTTATATATAAAACTTATACTAATTTGAACCCAATAATTTCCTTTCAGAAGAAATCTCACGCTCAATCAAGACGTAACAACAACAAGGATTAAGCAAAAATAAAGATGCTTGCCCGAGCCAAGTCTGTAGCAAACATCTCACTCAAGCCCTCATTGGTCAAAGGACTGAGCTGACAAATGTTATCTTTGTTCACAACGCTTCTAGCTCTATCTAGGGGAGGCCTCAGAGGTATCCCAATAAGACTGGATCCATGTCGGTTTTGAAGCGAACCATGTATTCTTTTCTAAAGACTTCTTCACATTCCCTCTTAAGCGTAATGATTCTCAGAATTTTTGGTATTCCTTTATGCAGGTAACCATGATTTTACATGAGGTTCTACGATTATATCCACCAGGATTCATGCTTGGTCGAACCACTCAAAAGGAAACCTCATTAGGAAAAGCAATCCTACCAGCCGGAGTGCAGCTCTTGCTGCCAGCAATTTTACTGCAACATGACAGCAAAACATGGGGTGATGATGCAAAGGAATTCAATCCCCATAGATTCAGTGAGGGCGTTTCAAAAGCAACGCAAGGCCAGCTCTCGTATTTCCCATTTGGTTGGGGGCCTCGGATATGCATCGGGCAGAACTTTGCATTGTTGGAAGCAAAAATGGCACTAGCTATGATTTTACAGCATTATTCTTTCCAGCTATCTCCATCCTATGCGCATGCTCCTTTTACTGTGATAATGCTGCAACCTCAACACGGCGCACACTTAATTCTGCGCAAACTTTAGGGCCCAGAGCCTTTAGATGTGGAACAATTACTAGGAATATGATTTTAATTGCAGTTGTTGCTTGCATTTTAGGTGCTTGTGTGTTTGTTGTACCATGTCTTTTGATAAATAAAATCTCTAAGTTTTATACTTGGTAATAGAAGACATTCTTGGGTGTTATTGTTTTTTGTATATGTTGAACTTAAAAGCATATAGAGGGACAAGTAGCAAGTCAATTTGAGACTTTTGGAACATAAAAAATATCAACATAACTTTCTATTTACGATGAATTTTGTGTCATATGTGCACGCAAAGTTCGTTTTCAGCTATACGATGTGTTCAATATTAAAGTTATTTAAAGTGTTTCTTCAGCAGAAATTCACATTTAGATCACTCTTTGTGTGTGTGTGTGTGTGTGTATTAGTGTTTTTAGGACAAATTTTGAGCATTTTTTTTTCGAGTCCAAGTCTGTTTTATTCAAAATTTAAATCATAGTTATTTGATTAATTACTTTTCTTGAATTATAGTTGCGCATTGATCATATGATTAACCTAATTTCCTTGTCATGTAATTAATTTGGTTCAACCAAACGTGCTAAAAGCTAAAATGTATGCTTTAATTCTTCTTAAAATTTACTCCATTCCGCTCTATGAGATCACTCATATGTTCAAGAGACTGTATACCCTCTAGCCCAGAAACCCCTGAACAGATGCACCAATTATCAAAAAGTATTGTATAGGAATTTATTGAAAATTCATTGATGTCGGAAAGTCAAGAATTAAGCAGTCCAATTGTCCTAAGAAATCGTTGCCCTTTCTTGGCCCACATAATTTAGTATGTTTGACAAGGCTTAATTAAAAACGACTAGACTGCAATTTTTCATTGCAAAGAACGTGTCAAAGTAGAATATTACCTCGTAGTTAGATAGAAAAGATCGCATAATATTAATTTTCAACACAGAATATTGTCGTAAACGCAATATTTCAAGACAGATCAAAATAGAATATTAGGTCGTAGTTTTTGCAGAAAGAAAAGATCACAAAATTTTAATTTTCAACGCAGAGTATTGTTTTTAACAAAATATTCCAAGAAAAGTCAGTCATAGAATTTTCAACCTTTCCAAAATGCTTCTATTTTTTGGATATCTAATTGGAATTTGTTCTCCAGTATTCTCTATATACACTTTCTGTATCCACATTTAGTGTTTGTCATGGTTTATTAAACCAATTAAATAAAAAAAATAAAACTCCAAATGATTGGCTTACGAATACAGGCAAGCCCAATCTACATATATACACACTACACATTGTACAGGCAAATCTCTCACATTCGGGTCTAGCGTGTTATGTAAATCGGTCGAGGGTCGGATCCAAATTCATCATCGCCTCTCTGATACTGTGATAAATAAGTTTGGGTAAAATTATCCCAAAAATTAGTTTATGAGGAGATATTCAATCCACACACACACATATATATATATATATATATATATATATTATACCAGCCCAACAATTTAATAAGAGAAACTCAACTTTTAAAAATAATATGTTGGTTATTCCCTCTATTTATTCCTATTTCACAATAAATTTGCCACTATAGGGGTGTTGGTGTTCGCCATTTAGTTAAGCAGCCAAACTAAACATGAAACTAAAAGTTTTGGTATGAACCAAACTGAGAACAATTGGCCAAAAATTTGACTTAGTTTTCTATTTTCATTTTTGATAAAATTTAGAATTTGATCTTATCTTATTTTTAGGATTGATTAATAATTTTGAAAAAAAAATAATATTTGTAAATATTTTTATTAACTAATTGTTATCAATTTTTTTTTTGTTAACTATTGCCCCTAATATACCTATCCCAAAAAATTTAATTTTTTATTTTATTCCTAATATATCACTTGTTTAGACATGTGATTATTTATTAAAGTAAACTTGGTCATTTTTTTTTATAACTCAGGTATTCATACTTGGTCTGACTAATTTTAGGAGCAGACGGTCTTCCCCCTTAGTTTGTCCTCGAAGTAAATACGGGCGCACTCACAACTTATGCACACTTAGAGTGGACATTCGCATGATGATGCCTGTCGAAACTCATTAGCAACACCCCACATGGGGCCTAATGGTGAAGGCAGAAAACAACAATGTTGCGAAATTTGTGAACGCAAGTGCACGTTATCATATATAAGTAATAAAATGATGAGTAAATTATCGTTCCCACAAGGATTGTTGATTTATTAAGTACCGAAATTATATCAACTCTAATTTTATTTGAATAAACAACATTCGATGTTGATGTTTATGATTACTAACAAAATCTAACTAGACTAAACAAATAATCAAAATCAACTAGTGATGAAATTCAATAACTAAAAGTCTAGGGTTATAATTTCACCATAATTAATCCGAATTGAATAATTTATCTCATCAATCTCAATTTAATTCTCAAGTGATAGTCGAAAATCCCTAAATTATCCACTAGCCTCTCCCAAGATCTAATGAAAATATCATCAATTGATAATCCACTATATTCCTATGTGAATTACAACAATCAACAATTCATTAGGTTCTATGGATCTCTAACAAGACTACACAAACCATACAAGTATATTCCTATCTTACATGCAATTTATGATTTTTTACACATAGAACTAGACACATATATCACCTCCCGGGTCAATATGATTAGCAAATCATTCAATTAGTGGTCAAATAATTGAAAGCATTAAGAACAATGTAGAAAACTCAACTTGAACATAAATTGAGAATAGAATTGATACAAATATTTAAAACATCATAATTAGATTACATCACAACCCTAGAAAAATAAATTAGTTCATGATAATAAAAATGAAAGATACATGAACAATATTCATGAACATAATTAATGAGAGAAAAAAGAAAATAAAATAAAACTTGGAAGAGGATGAAAATCTTCCCTTGTAGATGTCTTCTTCACAAATCATGGAAGAAATCTCTCTTCTTCTTCTTCTCTTGGTTCTCCTCTCCTTCTTGATTTTTGGCTTCTTTTCTCTTCTCTCCCTCTCTCGCTCTCTAAAAATCTGAAATGAAGGCTTTTGGAATCCTTAAACTTGATGGGAGATGCCCTAAAGAGAGTATAAAATACCAATTTGCCCTTACTTGTCAGGTTGGCAGTACCTAGGCGCTGCAGCACTTTGCAGTCCAGTGAGGGCAGCACCTAGGCGCTGCACATTTTGTCCTGGACAAACATTGCAGTGCCTAGGCGCTGCTCTTACTGTCTAAGTTTGCTTTCTGCTGTGCTTGTAGTCTCTTTCAACTATTTTTTCACCATTTTCTAAGCTAAATTAGCTTTTGGTGTCTTCATATGAATTGTAGCTCTATGTCTTATTTTTCAATAGGAACTTGAATCAACTCAATATGAAATCTATGTAAATATTTATACCTGAAATACCAATATATGTCATATTTTAAATATTCAGTCAAGTGTAGATTATTTAATCTGATTTTTTTCATTGAAATAGAAAGAACTGGATTTCATGGTCAACATAGACATTATAGATAAATCTCTTGGATTTCCAATGATTCAAGAAATAAGTCAAAAGGATATTGGAGCAAAAATTTATGATTGAAATACGAACATTGTCCTCAATAGCACAAAAAAACAGATTAATCAAAATTTAAACCAAGTTTTATGTTTATTTCCATTTTCTCCTCATTTTGCTATTACCTACAATATTTCAAACTAAATGCATAAAAGTTAACAAAAAAAGAAAACTAAACAAAAAGTTAAGCAAATGATACTAAATTTTAGGATTAGACGGTCTTTCCCCTTAGTTTGTCCTCGAAGTAAATACGGGCACGCTCACAGCTTATGCACACTTAGAGTGGACATTCGCATGATGATGCCTGTCGAAACTCATTAGCAACACCCCACATGGGACCTAATGGTGAAGGTAGAAAACAACACCCATAAGGGGCCATTGGGACATTCGGGGGATTCAAATTTACGATCCTCCAAGATATGCTCCAAGCGCTTTACCACTGTACTACTTTATGTGGGAGCATACTTTGTCATCTTTATTAAATTTCAACCCATCAGCACTACTATGAGAAGTGCTTTATGATAAAGCCATAAAGTTTTTACAATAAAAATTAATGTAACTAGAGTACTTAAATCTCTTTAGCACAAAGGCTGCAGATATGTGCTACCTAAAGTCAATCATGCTAAAATGTATTTTAAAGAATAAATTAGTCTAAATTTGAATAAATTTACAAAAGACATAAAAATTATTTTGGACTATATTAAAATGGATGAGGGTCAATTGACCCCATATATGGATGATCATAATATAGGGGGTCAATTTACAAAACAAGCGGGGTCAATCTAAGAGAAATAAGACTACATAGTGATGGTTCATTTAGATTAATTTGTGATGGGTATATTTTATTTTATTCTATTTTAGTCCAATAAATGTTTAAATCTGGCATAGTCAGGTTCACAGGTCTAAGAGGCTCAAATTATATCAAAGGCTCATGTGACCCATGTCCTACTTAAACAGGTATAAATATTCTCATCCTTCTCGTTTATTAGGTACGCTGTTTATTTTCTTGCATTTAGTGCTTTAAGTTCAATTTTACTTCAAAGGTCAAATCCCAGAGTCTATTTCCCAGTTGCAGAACTTGTGGAATCTTAATTTTTCCAAAAATATGCTTACAAATCCTTTGCCTACCAAAGCATTTGAAAAGGGTCTTCCTTCTCTGTTATCTATCGACCTTTCTTACAACGGCCTTGATTTACTAGCAGTCCCCGATTGGATCAGGAATAGAGAACTGTCTGATGTCCATCTAGCAGGCTGTAAGCTCCGAGGAGCCCTACCAAACTTAAGAAGGCCCAACTTCTTAAGCACCTTGGACCTATCTGACAACTATTTCACAGTTGGGATTTCAAGTTTCTTGGCAAAGATGAAAAGTTTGCAGACTGTAAAGATTTCAAACAATCTACTTTCATCTGATGCCTCCTCAATCAGATTTCCGAACCAGATTTCCACTCTTGATCTCCATTCAAACCGGCTCTATGGTTCTCTCTCGAGTATATTAAGCAATGAGACAAGCAAATTTATGGAGGTTATCGATGTATCCAGTAATCAAATATCTGGCAGCATTCCTGATTTCAGTGGTGGGTTGAACTTAAAAGTGCTGAACTTAGTAAGAAACAAAATTGCTGGTCATATTCCCAGTTCAGTTTCAAACCTAGCTAAGCTGGAAAGGTTCGACATCACAAGAAATCACATAACAGGAACAATACCAACGAGTCTGGGTTTATTGCTGAAGTTGCATTGGCTGGACTTGTCAATCAACAGGCTCATAGGAAAAATTCCAAATTCCTTGCTGGGAATTGAAGCATTGAGGCATGCAAGCTTCAGGGCAAATAGATTGTGTGGAGAGATCCCACAGGGAAGACCCTTTAACATCTTCCCTGCAGTTGCATATGCTCACAATTTGTGCTTGTGTGGCAAACCCTTGCCACCTTGTAAGAGTAAACTAAACAGAAAGATGGGCCAATAATATGCTGACTCTACATGCATGCCAGACAATCTGCTCATGCCACATGAGCATTGTCATATTGGAAGTTGGATTGTGTGTTTTGCTTAGTAATTTAGATACACATCACAATTTTAACTTGTATAACACTTTGCTCACTTCATTAGTCACCATTCAGCAGAATCAAATGAAGAAACCTCATCTCTATAGTCCCTCTAGTTACAGCACTCCACCTCATTCTTGATCTAGAACTTGTACTCAAAACTAAGAAGTTATTCACAAATAGAGAAGACCTATGATGCAACTTAATGCAAAGGAAGCCACATGTAGTAATGATGACAAAGAAATCTCAAAAAAATTGATTTTAGAATCTTGCATTCTTTACAGATTCGAGTGAGTGCAAGGGCCATCCCAAGATTTGAGAACAGAATTGAAGAGCATATGTAAAATAGTTTTATATTCTTCAATTAACATTTTACAAAAAGAAAATAAAAAAATGCCTATAGAATGCAAAACATCAAAAGTACCATATTCTATTTCTCCTAAAATGGATAGCGAGTCAAATTTTACAAGAGATTAAGACCAGTTCCTACAGGTCATAGGACATATTTAAAAAGTAACTGAAAAGGGGCACCATGTAGCAACTCCTCGTGGCTACTTCCACCAGATATCCACTACAAGTTCACTATTCATCACAATCACATCCAAGACTGCAGGCAGGGAACCTATTTCAAGAAGTAGCTTGCACGAGATTTTTCCTGAGGAGAAGTTATTCCACCTCAACATCCGGAGGTCACCCACATCATTTTGACGTTGTTTATAGGAACCTCTATCATGACATTGAGAATGTAGACTCACACAAAAGCAAGGAAGACCAGCATGTATGGAGCACGCTTAGAGCGCGAAGCTAAATGATAATAGAGTTGATCAACAACCTTATGTGGCCTCATCCCAACAACCCCAGAAGTTTCAGCAACAGGAAGCCTCGGTGGCTCCAGAGCACAACCCCCAATAGAAGGATCTCACCCATAAATAATGATTTGCTTCGTGTAAGTAGCTCTGCAGGCCTTGCTAGAGGAGACTTCTGCCCAAACAGTAGCAAAGGTAATAACCTAATGCCTAGCGGATCATCCAAGTTCAACCAACCCTCTTTCTCAACCTTAACAACATAGAGAAGACTTGTGTCTATCGGAGATGGAAGAATCATTGAAGGAGATAGCAGAGAGAAAGGGATGAGATCCTATAGGAGGTTACCAATGGTGAGAACAAGGACCAGATGCGTAAACCCACTAAGGTAGAGGAGTCCCACGTCATCCATCATTCTATCTTCCCAGACAATACCTAATCACTTGCAATGGAACCACACATAAGGAGTTTTTTCTCAATAAGCATATTAGCTGAGCCCCTTCCAATAGGGGTGAAGACCTCCAACCTCCCAGAGTATGATGGAACAAGAGATCTACAAGAACACCTAAACAAATTCTATGCCAAAGCAGACTAATATAACTTGAGCGATACTATATACTGCCAGGTCTTCTGTACAACACTCATCAAGAGAGCCCTGATATGGTTCAACCAGCTACTAGTAGGATCTATTGCTGGAATAGAGCGACTCACTACAAGCTTCCTACACTAATTCTCCATAAACCAGATATATCCTAAGACTGCAATTATATCTTTATGATAAAACACAAGGAAAATTAGAGTTTGCGTGAGTACATCCAATGCTTATTAAGGTCGTGAATGAGGTGCTACATATCGGTCATAAGCTCCTAGTAGGCATGTTACAATATAACCTTTGTCAAGAGAGGGTCAATGAGTCAATTTCTGGAAAGCCCTGCCTCCCTAGAGAAATTTTTGGCTAGGAGCAAATAAGCATATATGCATTGAGGAGGCAACGCGTCCTCAAGTGGAAACTAAAATGAAATATAAAGAGGAAGAGAAGCCCGATGATAAGAGGGTGGAATGACATCAGCCTACACTTGACTATAGCCATTTCACCCCCCTGAATATTCCCATCGTGGAAATCTTAATGATTTCCCAACAACAAGAAATAATTAAATCTCCCAGAAAGATAAGGGAGAACCCTAGCAATCTGATAAGTACTGTCACTTTCATCGCGACAATGCCATATTACAGAAGTGTGCTTCCAGCTAAAGATAGATTGAGAAGTTAATTCAAATGGGTTACTTGAAAGAGCTTTGTCAGCACCCATGCGAAGACCGCTTATCTCTAGATACACCCCAACTGAAGAGTTGCAACATGGGCAACCAAGCAAGAGTCAAAAGCGAGATGGCAGACATGACAACTCTCATATTGCTGTGTTATAAATGTTATATCTAGAGGACCCTCGGGTAAGGATGTGAGAAGTGTGCTCAGAGCTTACAGAGAGGAGCTGGTAGAGCGAAGCATCCAAGTCCCCCCTGCAATTAGGAAAATTCTCCATATTCAAGAAAGGGGCATAACAATAATATTTGGGGAGTAGGATTTCAATCCTAAAGCGGAGCAATATGCTGACGCCATCGTCATCTCTGTAGTTCTAGCCAACTTCTTTGGAAGAGAGTGCTAGTGGGTAGCGGGAGTGCCATGGACATCATCTTCTATGACGCTTTCTTGAATCTTGGAGTGGACCAAGCCCAGGTGGTGCTAGTAAACACACATTTAGTAGGTTTCTCAAGGGAGACAGTGAACACACTCGGACAGGTGATATTTCCACTCATAATGGGAAGATAAGGACTTCAACAGGTCACCAAGCTAATAAGATTCCTTGTGTTAAAGGCACCCTCTACTTACAACAAAATCCTGGAAAACCCAGCCTTAATCAATTTTGAGCAATAGTCTCTATTGTTCACACGAAGGTCAAGTTCCTAGCAACTGGTGGTTTAGGAGAAGTCTTGGGTGACATACAAGCAGTCAAGGAGTGTTACATTAATACCCTGAGGAAGGCAAAGTGCTTGGATAAGAGGAACAACGAGCCCTCAGGACACATATGCTCCCATCCCGTCATTACTATGAGAATTTGTTTAAGTCTTCCGCTGCTTTCCCTATCATCTGTGTTGTTCAGTGTACAACGTACATCAAAATTTATTTATTTTTAACTCTTAATCAGTAATAAGTATTTTCCTCCCTACAAGTTCAAAAACAAATAGTGTAACTTAAAATAGCAAAATTTATTATAAATGCTTTGTTTTAAAAAGTGCGATGAGAAAATAGAGAATTTATCTTTTATTTTGAAATCATGCTGGAGAATTTAATTTCAAATTTCTGTTTGAATCGTCCAAGTAGAATTTTAGATTAATTTAGATCAATCATAATGGCTATATTTCTTTTTATATCTCGCTATACTTCTTCTATAATTTATTTTAATCTAAATCTTGATATTCCTTGTTTATCAAATTGAAGTACTATGAAGTTTCATAGTTACTAATAAATTCAAACAATAGTGCTATGTAAATGGTAATAAATAAAGAAATGACATATTTTTGTTGTGAGAAAAGAAGTATTTAGAGTTTGGAAACTTTATTGGCTTATGAAATTTTCATAGATCCAACTTATAATTTTAAAAGTTTATGTTGTTGTTAGAATCTAGCTTTATGTTGAGTATTATATTTGATGATATCACTTCAAAAGAATGTTATTATTCAAGCTGAAAATGAGAAATTCTCTGATATACTTATTAGTTCATTGTTATAGTTTTTTAAATACTGTCTAAGAGTAGCTAAGTTAATAAAATATAATAGGATTCTGGGATTCAAAATACTTGACTTTTTACACCTTGTCACCTAACAGAAAAAGTTTACACTTAACCCCCCAAACTTAGTAAATATTGCATAATGTCATTAAGAAGTGACTTCTAGTCGAATATTAGGTTAGGATTGCTTCAGTGCGCAATGCACTTGATTTTAAAGGACAAAATTATCAAATTATATTTGATGAATGACCTTTGAAATTTGTAAATTTTCTCGTTTTGTCCTCCCAACTTTTAAAGTTTTCAAATATGTGATATTTGCTAAGAACTTCTAATAAAAATTTCAATAAATGAGAAAAAAAAACATATTTTTGGTTTGAAAATGCTAAAACATTTTGACAATTGAATTGAAGAACATCCATCGATCTATGATGACATGTTGATTATTGATTTCCATGAATAATTTTTTTTATTATAATAATTAGTGTAACTAGAGTACTTGAATCTCCTTTAGCACAAATGTTGCTTAAAGTTAAACATGCTAAAATATATTTTGAAGAACAAATTAATTTAAGCTTGAATAAATTTACAAAAAGACATAAAAAAATATTTTGGACTATATTAGAAAATGATGGGGTCAATTGACCCCCATATAATAATTATAATATATGGGGGTCAATCAATCCATTATATGGGGGTCAATTTACAAAACATGCTTATATGGGGAAAATCTATTATGAGAGGACTACATGTTGATGGTCATTTAGGTTAATTATTTATGGGTATATTTTATTTTTATTTTAATTCAATAAATATTTAATTCTAGCCCAGTCAGGTTCATAGGCCCAAGATGGCCAAATTACATCAAATAACCATACGACCCATATTTCATTTAAGCAAGTATAAATACTCCAATCTTTCTCATTTATTATATATGCAATTTATTTTATTGCATTCAGTGCTTTAAGTTCAGTTTTATTATCTGGAATACTTGTTGAATTAAGCATCACATGGGCTTTCCTATGACAATCACAGAGCCCTTCTAATTATCTGTCTGTGTTGTAGGTAGGGAACCCATCTCGAGAAGTAGCTTGTAGGAGATTGTTCGTAGAGAGAAGTTATTCCACCTCAACACCTAGAGGTAACCCGCATCATTTTGACACCATTTGTGGAACCCCTGCATGATATTGAGAAAATGGACTTGTACAAAAGCAAAAGAGGCCAGTACGCAAAAAGCCCGCTTGGAGCGCGAAGCTAATGATGATGGAGTTGACTAGAAACCTATTGTGGCCTCATCCCAACAACCCTAGGAATTTCAGCAACATGAAGCCTTGATGGCTCTGGAGCAACCCCCAGCAGGAGGATCTCACCCAGAGATGAAGATTTATTTCAAGTGGCCTTGCTAGATGAGACTTCTACAATAAAGGCAATGGCCCAATACCTAGCAGATCATCCAACCAACCCTCATCCGTAATCCTCATAACATGGAGAAAACTTACGTCTGCTAGAGAAGGAGGATTCATAGAATGAAGGAGTAGAGAGAGAAAAAGATGAGATCCTAGAGGAGGTTACCAACTGTGAGAACAAGCAACAAATGCATAAACCTTTCAACGTCGTCCATCACTATCATCCCAGATAACAATACCTAGTCTCTTGCAATGGAATCCCAGAGAATGAGTCATTTCTCAACAAACATATTGGTTGAGCCCTTCCGAGTAGGGTCAAGACCTCCAACCTCCCGGAGTATAATGGAACACATAATCCACAAGAACACCTGGATGAATTCTACACCAAAGCATATTTATATGACCTGAGCAATACTGTATAATGCAAGGTCTTTACACAACACTCGTCAAGAGAGCCCTAATGTGGTTTGACTAGCTACTAGTATCATCCATTACTGGAATATAGCGACTCACTGCAAACTTCCTTCACTAATTTCCCATAAAGCAGACATATCCTAAGACTGCAGTTTATATCTTTATGATACCGCAAAAGAAAAATTAGAGTTTGCGTGAGTATATCTAGTACTTCATTGAGGCCATGAATGAGGTGCCACACATTAGCCATGAGCTTCTAGAGGCTTAAGAAGTTAATTTTTGGGAAGCTCCCTGTCTCCCTAAAGGAACTCTTGGCTAAAGCAGAGAAGCATATATGCATTGAGGAGGCAAAGCATCCTGAGGTGGGAACTAAGAGGAAACATAGAGAGGGGGAGAAGCCCAGTGATAAGAGGGTGGAACGATATCAACCTGTACTTGACTATAGCCATTTCACCCTCCTGAATGCTTTTATTGGGAAATATTAATGATGGCCTAGCGACAAGGAATAATTGAGCCTCCAAGAAAGATGAGGAAAAACCCTAGGCGGGAGCAATCTGATAAGAATTGTCACTTTTATTGCGATAAAGACCATACTACAGAAGGGTGCTTCCAGCTAAGAAAAGAGATTGAGAAGTTGATTCAAAGGGTTTACTTGAATGAGTTTGTCCACCAACGCTCTTGCAGGGACTGCCTATCTATGGATACACCCCAACTGGAGAGTTGCAATGTGGTCAACCAACCAAGAGTCAGAAGTGAGATGATAGGCAAGACAACCCTTCTATCGCTGACATTATAAATGTTATCTTTATAGGATCCTCAGGTAGCGATGCTAGAAGTGTGGTCAGCGCTTATAGAAATGAGCTGGCAGAGCGAAGCGCCCAAGTCCACTTTGTAGTTATGGAGATTCTCCACATTCAAGAAAAAATGTAGCAATTACGTTTGAGAAGCAGGATCTCAACCCTGTAGCTGAGCATCATGTTGACGCCATCATCATCTTTGTAGTTCTAGCCGACTTCTTTGTGAAGAGAATGCTAGTGGATAGCGAGAGTGCTTTGGACATCATCTTCTATGTCGTTTTCCAAAAGCATAAAGTAGACCAAGCCTAGTTGGTACTAGTAAATGAACATTTAGTAGGTTTCTTTGGGGAGATAGTGAACGCACTCAGAGAGGTAGTGTTTCCACTCACATTAGAAATACAAGGACTTCAGCAGGTTACCAAGCTGATAAGGTTCCTGGTGGTAAAGACACCATCTGCATACAACAAGATCCTGGGTAGAGTGAAGATCCAATCTTAATCTATTTCGAGTAGTAGCCTCTACTGTACCCATGAAGGTCAAGTTCCTAGCAACTGGTGGTGTAGAAAAAGTTTTGGGTGACATATAAACAACTGGAGAGTGTTCTGTCAACACCATGAGAAAGGGAAATGCCTAGATGAGAGGTACAACGAGCCCTAAAGACACATGTGCTCCTGTCCCATCATCACTTTTAGAATTTGTTTAAATCTTTTACTGTTTTCCCCAACATATGTGTTGTTCAGCCAACTTTTACTTCAGTACTTGTAGTTATTTTTCTTGAACTCACTGTTTGTGGGAGGTTTGCTTTCATTTATGAGATTATTTGACTACGTCTATCACCCTCGCATTTACATTCTATGATAATTGTTCATTATTTAAACATGTCAAACATCTCAGCTACACCTGCAGGATATTTAAACATGTCAAATATCTCAGCTATACCGGCAGAAAGCCTGAAATGCCTAGGGTTCTGAAGCTAACAAATAAGGAAGTGAGATAATACAATAGCTTGTAAGAGTTTGCTCTATGTAATCCCTAGCAAGTACATGAGTCCTGATAAGGGTTGCTCTACACCATCCCCAGACGAAACCAAAGTCCCGATAAGGGTGGACCCACACTACCCCAGGAAAAACTTAAGTCTCAATAAGGGTGTGTCCACACCATCTCGAGACAAAACCTAAGTTTTGATAAGGGTGACTCTATACTAGCCCGGACGAAACCTAAGTCCCGATAACGGTAGCTCTGCACTATTATGGGAAAAACCAAAGTCTCAATAAGGGTGGCTCCACGCCATCCCAGGTGAAACTTAAGTCATGACATTCCCGACAAAACTTAAGTCCCGATAAAGGTGGCTCCACACCATCCCATGTGATAAGTACATATTTTGATATATTTTTGTATCAAATCATTTATACTTTTAGTTTTTTATTCTTCTTAATATTATACTTTTAGTAATGTTTTATATTAAAGAATCAATAAATAAAAAGAGATAAAAAAGAACTAAAATAAAATCGAAGAAGACAATATATTTCGTGAGCAAGTTGGGAGATAATATTTCATTGAATCAAAAAAGCAACACAATTAAAAGAAAATGGTCATTTTTGCCTAAGTCCATCATGTGTAGATCAAAATATATGCAATAAAATCACTTGAACTTTGCAAATGATTGTTTGGCTTGCATTAAATTCAAAATAAGCATGTTTCCAAACTTGTGCAGTTTTTATATTTTGGTCATAACTCCATCCTTAAAATCCCTTTTCACCTGAGTCTTACTTCATTTAAAAACCGAGAGATAGAACAACAACTTTCATATTGGAATCTTAGCCCAATTCAGTTTTGATTATAGCAGCAAATTCATCCAAGTGTGTGCATTATACTGATATATATTTTTAAATCAAGTATAACTTTCTCCCTAATAGTTGGAATTAGGTAATTCAAGTTTAAAAATTAAGCTCACAGACATCTACAATGTTATGTTGATCATATTTTTAAATTCAGTTGATTTCATAGAGAAAAATGTATGATAATATCATATTTGAAAAGAACATGTAAATTTAGATCATATTTGAAGTAAATTTAGAGTGTATTTGGAGTGAATTTGGAGATGTTAATTTAGACACTCTTCTACTATAAATAGGGGCTCTTAGATGGCATTCAAGATACAAAAAAAAACCCTTAGAGGGGAAAATAAAATTTTATTGTTGTCTTTCTTGAAGCTATATTTTTTAGTAATAATGTAAGTTTTCTAGTAGTAATAAAAATGTATTCTCTAGTTTTTCTTCTATTTTTAGTCTTTTCTACTTTCATTATATCTTTCTAAATTTTATTTAATTGAGGAAAAATGGTGAAGCTCTTGATGGATGAAGATGAATGGTTATAAAGATGTATAATGTTCAGGTCTATTGTATTATTATTTTAATTTTTTTATTGAAACTCTCATTGTTTAGTAGAGATTCTTAATTTATATATCATCAATGGTACAACAAATACTTGTTCATATAACTTATTGTATGGTTTTACCCCACCGACTGCTAATTTTAAATTTTAATTAGTTATAGACAAAGATGTACATAAATACTTGATCTTATAAATAAATGTTGGCGTTAAAGCCTTTCTTATTTTGTGGTGATTCTTGATTTATATATCTCCAATGACACAATAAATACTTTGGTTCATTTAACTTATTGTACGGTTCTATTCCACCGACTATTAATGTGAAATCTTGATTTGTTGTGGACAAATGTGTGCATTAATACTTGATCCTATAAATAAGTATTGGTGTTAAGAGATAATTTGCTAATAGTAAGATAATATCATGATTATCTTAATACATGAGTTATTTGATAATATTTTTCCATTAAAACTTTCATTATGTATGGATTCTAATTGTGGTATTTAAAAGAGATAAAAAGAATAAATAATCGTTCATCTATTCAAAACTCAAGAACGGATCCCTAATTTTTAGTATTTTTATTATCTTGATTTTTTAATTATAGCATAATTTTTTTTATAATATAAATCACATTCAATCAAACTTTTATGAATTATAAACTCGAAAACTTCAAACAACTTCCCTGGATCAACCTTGGACTATTTATTACTTGATACAACCTCCATTTAGGTTTGTGAACTTAAAATTGTAGCATCAGATAAAACTTAAGTCCCGATAATGGTGGCTCTGCGCCATCCTGAGCAAAACTTAAGTCCTGTAAGTAATGGCTCAGTACCATCCCTAGCAAATTCTTAGGACCAACATGAGGCTACTTCGCGTAGTCCCTGATGACAAACATGATCAATTTATACACTCATGAAAAGTCTACAACATGCTTCAAGAAATAACATAGCATTTAAAGAGGCCAAAAGCCCAACTCGATATATCAGAAATCATAAAGTAGTAGCAGCACGTGCCAGCCTCACAAAAATAAAAACATCCCAATTACAAAGAAGCATAAGTAAAGAAAATTTATCTAACATATGTCCTGAGCATCAACATAACCCCTAATCAATGGGGAAAGAGAAAAAACTGAAAGCTCTATGCTACTTTACTATGGAGGCTCTACCTCCTGCCTTCGTATCTTAGGGGATACTCAACTATAGCAGCAACCTGTGGGATGTCCTGAAGCATAATATTCTCACCTCTCTCATCATCAGACACATCAAGATCTAATAGCATCATAGTCTCCTCAATGAAATGGTCGGCCTCACTTAGGATGTGTCGGCAATCACGAATGGACAGTTATATATCACAATAGCTTGCTCTAGGACAGTCTCACCCAAAACCTCAAAGACTTTAAAGGCCTCCATAGCAGCGGCCTCTCTGCCAACTAGAAAGCACTTCCCATCCTTGGATGGAAGGACTTCTCTCAAATCTTCACCTCACAATCATACTTGATCTTTAGCTTCTCAAACTCCTTTGCCATCTTTTTCTTATGGCGAATAACATCCTTAGTGCTCTTCATCATTGTAGTCTTAGATTGCCCTGCCATCTCCTCCAAGTTGGCAGCTTGGCGGCTGATCAAAGTAGTCATCGTGAGGGCCTGACCAAATAAGAGAAAAAATAAGAATTGTCATAAAGAATGAGAAAATATTTTAAGAAAAGACCAAAGCTGAATAAATCACATACTCAGGCTAAGTCACTCACTACTAAAGTGCCCTGGCTAGAGAAAGACATATGGTTGAGCTGGTTGAGGTCGTCCTCGTTGATGGCACCTCTAGTCTTGTTCCAGCCCAAGGACATCTCTGAAGTATCCCACAAAGACTAGATCCATTCCTTACGGTTGAGGCTGTAGGAAAATACACTTAAGCTAGCATTGCTCTTGGGAGGGGTATCATCTGCCTATTCTCTCGGCCTCTTGCCCACTGTAGGGCAAGAGGAGGTCTTGTTGCTTGACTACTACTCCCGCGCTCAGCTAGGTGGGATGAAGACCTATGCTCATCTTCTGCGAGTTGAGGTAAGAAGTGTTGCTCATTTTCACTTCTCTTGGACAGAGGCCTAGCAGAACTTCCTCCTTCTTGACGAACCTTCTTCTTGTAGGACTTGATGGCTACACATCTACATCCTTCATTGAAAAAAAAAACAAGTATGCCAATCAAAAGCGATCAAAATATGCAAATAATACAAAGTACTTAGATACCAACGGAGAATAGATATTTGACATCAAAACACTGATTGAACAACCCCACAGTTGCACAATGCTCTGTGAACTCTTCACGAGCTATGAAAATTAAGAGGACTATAATTAGTACTGCTCCACTCAAGGAGAAACCCCCAACCCTTATCCTTTACATAAAAGATTTTTTTCTTCCAATGGCCATAAGAAGAAGTTATCCCATCTAGAAACTTGCACCTTAGCTTGGGAAAGAAATGATTAAAAGGACTCCCTAGTTACTCTCCTCACTATGGAAAGGGAAAAAAAACCCTCCAAAATCACTGGAAGACCTAACTTTCCTAGAGACCGAAAAATAAATATAGGAGTTAGGGAAAAGTTGACCAGACAAAGACTAAAAGCACAAATGATCTCTACTAAAACAGAAGGGGGACTGGAGAACTCACTAATGAAGTTTGATATGTAAATGGTAAAGTATCCCTTAAGAGGATCCCTAAATCTCTGACTGGGAAAAGAAAGAAGCAACCTATAGTAAAGTGGAAAGTGGTAACTCCATCCTCTTCCAAAAACAAAATAAGTTCTCTCTTAGACACAAAACTATCCAAAATGTCAACGTTCATCACCCTACTATGCACAGATATTGAACCACAAGTAGAAGGATCCTCTTTTGACTCAAACGCCTCCTCAAGATAAGACTCATCCCAACTACTGTCATCCTAGCTGCTACTGTTATCTTGATCCCCTGATGGACTCGAGCTACCACCCTGAGACTCAAAACCCTCACACCCCAACCAATTAGATGAGTAGTTATGCAGGCCCAAAAGTATCTTCCTCAACCCAGGGGGAACTCTCTCGAAAATTCAATTACAAATTGATGCGGGTTACTTTGGATGCTGAGATGGAATAACTTTTTCCAAAAAATAATCTTCTACAAATTACTTTTCGAGATGGGTTCCCTACTTGCAGTACAAACAAACAGTTAGTAGGGCATGAGTTATCCAAGTAAAGCCCCTCCCATACTTGGGTCAACAAGTATTCCAATATAATAAAACTAAACTTAAAGCACTGAAAAAAATAAATAATTTGTAACTGATACATGAGAATGAGGGAGGTACTTATACTTGTTTAAGTGGGATATAGGTCGTTTAGGTCTTTGATGTAATTTAGGCCTCTTAGGATTGTAAACCTAACTCAGCTAGAATTAACATTTATTTGGTTAAAATAAAATAAAATAAAATAAAATGTACCCATCATACAACTCCCAACTCTCAGACAGATAAGCGAAGCAAGAGTTAGCTCGGAGTTAGGACTCCAATGAGGAAGAGGAAAACATCCCCCACATATATAGGAGAAAGTGGAGGCAATTTCTTATATTCAACAAGGAGACTCCTTTTAGGCTTTTATATTCTAAATAATGGGTTCCAGAGGTACGATTCTCTTTTAAAGTTATAATTCAAACACTTTTCCTCATTATTTTTCTTCTCTCTTGGGGTAGTCATGTTTGGGAGAATAGGTCCAAGACTTGGTCATGGAGGGAAGATTGTTGGTGAGGAGTCATTGTACGAAGAGTACATGGAGGGCACGCACATGGAGAGAGTCGCCGTTGGTGGCATGGAGGAAGAGTGCCCTCTCATCGCATTGCCGTGCCGAGGTATGGGTTCCTTGTAGGGGCTCCCTACCGAGGCCTTAGTATCTCGGCAAGAGAGGTCCCGTGCCAAGGCACAGGTAGCTCAACTAGGAGAGTCCCATGTTCTTTTAGCTGATGTGTTTCTCTCGTGAGAAGGGGCTCTTTATATGAGATGGGAGTGTTAGGATGAGTTGTGTTGAGTTCTATTCAGTCCACTTCTTTTTGTTCTTCACCTCCTTTTATAGGTAACTTAGGCAAAAAAACAATCAACATGTACAATATACATCAGATACTTAAAAAATCTTTGTAGGAGCTCTCATTCTACAACATGGATTTTGACCCAAAAAATTCTAAACCAAATAGATGAATTTCTTTTTTGACATGCTTATATCAAAATTAATACACTTGCAATGCACATGATACTTTTCTAGTTCTTCAAAAACAATTGCTCACTGTGTGAGTATGCGTGGAGAATGAGAAGTCTATGAAAAAGACTACCAACACTTGCGGTTGAAAACCTTAGCCTCATACACTTACAATGCACGTGACACTTTTCTAGTTCTTCAGACACTATTGCTGCGAGAATGAGTGGAGAATGAGAATTCTATGAAAAAGACTACCAATACTTGCAGTTGAAAAACTTAGCCTCATTCAACCTTTCAGGCAGAAGCTTCTTTGACTTCGAACAATAGAAATAACTTTCGTTATTAACACGAAAAGAGTTTTCTTTGTTATTAACGTGAAAGGATTTTTCTTAACATACTTTTATAACCGTGTTCAAGAACTAGCCATCATAGATGGCATAGTATATCCATCTATAATTAATTATTCGTTACTAAAACTATTGATAAGTCAAATTAATTATTTTTTTAATGCAATATCAGACAATATAGTTAACTCAAGCAAAAAGTAATTTTCTAATAAACAGTATCATGATTTGAAAGTTTATAATATAAAATTATAAAAAAGGAATATATTTAATAAATTAACAAAATATTAGACTGTTTGACTTTGTATTAAAGTATATTAGATATTTCAAACGTAAAACGAACTATATTATATGTCGTTACCCTTTGAGTTTTCATTTTCAGGATCTCTACTATATGTGTGATTATGCAGAGTTTCGGAGAAGCATAGTTGATTTCAGCATGGCATATACAAAGAAATATGGAATCTGAGACCATAAGTAAGATCTTTCCATGTGTTTGAAATCCAATTTCTTTTTCCATCCTTTATTAGTTTTTTTCCTGTAAGGATACAGAAAATTTCAAGTGTCAAGTGTCAAATCCACACAATTGAAACTCCATACAAATTTTCCAATGTTACAAACCAAGCATCATCTTTTGCAAATTTAATTGCATTGTAGTAATTGCCACAACTTGTACGGATAGATTTGAAACACTATTTGTCAAAGAGAAAAACTACCAAAAACAAAGGGGAAAAAAACAGACCCATAAGATAATGAGGTTTGAACTTGTCAAATTAACCAATTTGGCTTCTGAAAAAAAGTAGCCAGACGAAATTTTTAATACTCTTTATCATCTCTATTTCCCTCCTCTTCAAATGGATCATGCAGAATACATCCAAGTGCTCTGTGCTGCTCTCTGTATTTTAACCTTTTTGGACTGCGCTCTTGGAGCTGATACACTTTCTCCAAACCAAACTCTTGCTGATGGCGATATTTTAATTTCTCCAGGCCAAATATTCGAGCTAGGCTTCTTCTCCCCGGGCACATCCAGGAATAGATTCTTGGGTATATGGTATAAAGCTACACCAGATATAGTTGTTTGGGTTGCAAACAGAAAAAACCCGATTATAGACTCACAGGGGATCTTAACACTAGGCAAAAATGGCACGCTGGTTCTCTGCACAGCCCAGAGCAGAATCATATGGTCTTCCAATTCATCCAGGCTGGCATCAAGTCCAATTCTACAGCTCTTAGATACTGGAAACCTGGTTCTTGCAGACAAATCGACAACCGACACTTCTTCACAGAAAAGCTACATTTGGCAGAGTTTTGATTACCCAGGTGACACCAGGGTACCAGGGATGCGGATGGTGCAAAACCCTGATACTGGGCTGGATACATATTTGACATCATGGAGAAGTGCTGATGATCCATCCAATGGAGATTTCACCTACAGGATTGGAAACCAGGGATTTTCTCAAATGATCATTTTGATGGGGACGAAAAAAATATACAGGAGTGGCCCCTGGATTGGGAATTTCTTCACTGGGGTTCCCAAATTCACTGATCCAGCTTGGAAAGTTGAAACAGTTTTCAAAAAGGGTAGGTTGATTTCTATCTTTGAGCCTTACAACAAATCATTTAACACAAGATTAACCATGAAGCATTCGGGCGTGCTTCAACGACACATAATGAATGAACAGAGACATGAATGGAGTCTTATCTTTGCAGTGCCAGGCGACTCGTGTGACAATTATGGGTGGTGTGGTCCCAATGGTATCTGCAAAATTTATAAAACACCAGTATGTGAGTGTTTGAGGGGATTCATGCCGAAGTCACAAAAAGAATGGAGCAATTTCGACTGGACCAGCGGATGCAACAGAACTATGTCATTAGATTGCCAGAAGCAAGACGGGTTTCTAAAGGTTGAAGGAATCAAGTTTCCCGATCCACTGAATTTTCTATTGAACACAAGTATGAGCATTAGTGAATGCCATGACGAGTGCTTAAAGAAATGCAACTGCACGGCTTATGCTGAACGGTACATTAGCAATGTGAGCAGTGGCTGCTTGATGTGGTTCGGGGACTTGATTGATGTCAGGGAGTTCACTGGAGAATTTAGAACTACTCAGCAAAGTATCTATCTACGCGTGCCTATCTCAGAACTAGGTAAGTGAATCTTGTTAATTTTGGACAAAGAATTCCTGTAAAATTTGAAACTTTTACATCAAGAATGAGCCAAGGAGATTAGGAAAAACCTGCATCAGTATGCCTTGGTGAAGCTTTCTTTGTTTGGAACACATTTATTACAATAATAGTTGACTCTTTATTTAAGAACATATGACAGATTGGAATAAGAAGAGGAAAGGGCCTGCAAAGTTCATATCTATAGCAACTGCTTCTGGTTTTGGAATGCTTGTATTGGGCTTATCTTCTGGAGGTATACTTTTGAGGATGAGATGCAAGAGACAAGGTTACGTTACTGATCCTTTCAATTGAATGACATATGCTATGAAGCATTATAACAGAGCCTGAAACAAATGTATAACTCCTTTAACAGCTTCTAAGAAGAAAAGGGAGGACTTAGAATTACCTTTATTTGACTTGGCAACCATTGCAGCAGCCACAAATAACTTTTCAGGTGAAAATGTGATTGGAGAAGGCGGTTTTGGTCCCGTTTACAAGGTAAAACACCATTTAAGCAATACAGATACATGGATAAGTGCTTGCATAAATAATAAAGGTGTTTCTTTAACATTTTATTTTTCAACTGTGGCTGTCGCAGGGAGACCTATCATCAGAACAAGTAATCGCAGTGAAAAGAATGTCCAGAAGCTCTGGACAAGGCCCTGAAGAATTCAAAAATGAAGTTATTTTGATTGCCAAACTCCAACACAGGAACCTCGTCAGAATTTTGGGATGCTGCATTGAAGGAGAGGAAAAGATGTTAATCTATGAGTACATGCAGAACAAAAGCTTGGACTATTTCATTTTCGGTTTGATCAATCCTTCAATGATTTTTCACACGTTGCAGCCAATTATCAATGCACAGAATCCTTCTGCTCTATCTCAAGTAGATCAAACATGTATTCTTACACTCATTAAAATTCTTCACCACTTGCAGATCAGAATAGAAGTGCACTACTGACTTGGCCCAAGCGCTTTGATATTATAATGGGGATTGCAAGAGGTCTTCTTTACCTCCATCATGATTCCAGACTAAAAATTATCCACAGGGACCTGAAAACGAGCAATATTTTATTAGACGAGAACTTAAATGCAAAGATTTCAGACTTCGGTTTAGCTAGAATGTTTGAAGGGGATCAAACCACCGCAAGAACAAAAAGAGTTGTTGGAACATAGTAAGTTTCATTTTATTCACAAACTAATAGTGTATATATTCATTTCTTACAGAGCCTAATCAATAAAAGCTCATTGCAGTGGTTACATGGCTCCCGAATATGCATTTGATGGAAAGTTCTCCATCAAGTCAGACGTATTTAGCATGGGAGTTGTAATGTTGGAGATAGTGAGTGGGAAAAAGAACAGAGGCTTCAAGCATCTTGCTTACTATCAGAACCTTTTGGAACAGGTGAATCACAAATTGTTATAAATACTCGAACTTAATGCATCTCCATTTTTTATCATGAATGAACAATTCAGGACCAGTAAGTAGTACTAAATATTGGAGCTTCTTTCTTATTTCCTATAAACACTTAAATAAATCAACCTCGACTATTCTCACATGAACGTGAAGTCATATAGTAGGCCAGTAAACACAAAATAAGCTCGGACTATGCATAAATTGTTGCAGGCATGGCTACTTTGGAAGGAAAACAGAGAATTGCAGCTAATGGATGCATGTTGTAGGAGTTCATGTGTGGCATCCCAAGTAAAGAGGTGCATTCAAGTCGGCTTATTATGTGTTCAGAACCAAGCAGAAGACAGACCCTTAATGTCTACTGTGCTTCTCATGTTAAGCACTGAGGACACAGCCTTGCCACGGCCCAAGAAACCGGGATTTTCCTTGGAAAGTAATTCCAATCTTTCACAGAAGAATGCATCAGCAAGTGAGGAGTCCAGTATTGCCGTCATAACCATGACTGACGTAGAAGCCAGATAGTTGTTGAAAAAGGTGGACATGCACCAATTACCATAGACCGATTTTGCTTAGTGAAGAGATACTAACTGGCTTTCAAGGGATTGATTTTAAACTAGAAGACAATTGTTTCAGTTGATCCCTGTTCAGATTTTCTGAAAATATATCATTAGATGCATGTTTCAAAGTTGTGGTATCCGCGATAATATCGATAGGTCTTGTTCTATATTGGCTGAGGGGGTATCGGAATATTATGCATTATACGATATTTAAAAAAGTTTAAAAAAAAAAAAAAGAGGAAAATTCTGTACAATTATAAATAACACAAATTACTACTAATTTATTGTACATAATAAAAACTTTTATTACATCAAATTATAATAAAGTTAAACATAACGTTTTGTTAAACTTAAATTTAATAGTAAAAAGCACTTGCATTGCACATAATTCTATATGATTATAAATAACACAAATTACTACTCATTGGTACATAATAAAAACTTTTATTCCATCAAATTATGATAAAGTTAAACATAACGTTTTGTCAAACTTTATTTTAATAGTAAAAGACATTTGCATTGCACATGAATCATATGACCTCACTAAAATAATTGTACTGCTTGAAAACTTGATTGAGTAAAAATAAAACATCCAATGTCTCGTGAATGTAAAAGGGTTACAATAACGCAATTCTAAATTAAAAACAATCAATCATCTAAACTAAAAAGAATACAGAATTATAAAGACAGAAGAGGAAAAATGATGAAAGATAATTTTAACTCTTTGCGACTATGTCCATTGAGCCATATCCGTTGAAAATTTCGGATGAATATAACAGGGTTACAATAAAGCAAAGTGATGAAAAAAATAAGATTGTTTCTACTTATGACTCTGGATATTATAGGTTTTATTTATGGTGGAATGTTAAGCAAGGCTGAGTTTTGTAAGTTTGTCAAGTACGTATTGAAACCTAACTCAAAATGATGGCCCAATTTAAAGATTCAGAGCCATGGTATCTTCTTGTGTGCTGCAACTTCCTAGCTTCAGTAAGCCTTTTATCGTTGAGACGGATGCATGTTACTCCAGCTCAGGTGTTGTTTTTATGCAAGATCAACATCCACTAGAATTTTTTAGGAAGTCGTTAGGTTCAAGAACTTGGGGCTCTGTGTATATGAGAAGAATTCTTGGCAATTTCACTGGCCATAGAGAAATGGAGGCCTTATCTCATTTAAGGCCAATTCCTAACTAGAACTGATCAGCATAGCCTAAAGTACCTATTAGAGCAGATTTTATCAACTCCACTTCAACATAAGTACATGACTAAGCTACGGGGGTTTGATTACAATATTAAATACAAGAAAGGGGTTGAGAATAGAGCGGCAAATGCACTCTGAAGAAGATCAAAGAAAGCTACCAATGGGATGAGATAGCTCAAGAATTAGCCTAGACATTGTACTTCATGCATACAACACTTCATACTTTTCTTATGTAGATGGCTTGCTAAGATATAAGATTAAACTGTACATAGGTTGCTCCACAAATCGAGGAACAAAATAGACTATAGACATTCAACTAGCATATGAGGACATTCATAGGAGTAGGCTTGTTGTGAAACTGACATTTCTCCTACTTATGTTGTTTTTTCTATTTAGAGTGGTTGAATACCATTTACTAGTTATGTTGTTTTTGTTGGGAAAGAGAGTCAAAATAAATGGCACGAATACAGCGGAACCAGAAAATTCTTATCCCGCATGTCAGATTAAAAATGGGATCAAACCAAGAATTCCAGAAAATAATACAAGAGAGTAAAAATACGACACAAGAATTTTTACATGAAAAATTCAAATCGGGAAAAACCACGGGACCGTAGTTCAGACAAAACTTTCACTATGTATATAGTAGGCTTATAAGGATACACAAATAATTTTCAAGAGAATATCTCTTGGATCACAAATATCTCAAGTTTCTCAACTTGAAAACAAAGTTCCAATTTTCAAAAGTGGATTGATGTCATGAAAGATGAGATGAAATCCATGGATGACAATAACGTTTGGGATCTTATCGAAATGCCTAAAGGTACGAAGTCTATTGGTTGCAAATAGATATTTAAAACCAAGTGGGATTCAAAAGGCAATATCGAAAGATATATAAAACGTCTAGTCGCCAAGGGTTTTACTCAAAAGGAAGGCATTGACTACAAAGAGACTTTCTCTCCAGTTTCATCGAAAGATTCTTTTAGGATCATAATGACACTTGTAGCTCATTTTAATTTAGAGCTCCATCAGATGGATGTAAAGACTTCGTTTCTATATGATGACATTGACGAAATGATTTATATGGTGCAGCCAAAAAACTTTGTATCTGGAGATCCAAAGAATATGGTCAGCAAACTAAAGAAATCTATTTATGGTCTCAAATAGGCTTCCCATCAATGGTATCATAAATTTCACCAGGTCATTATCTCGTATGGGTTTAAGGTAAATAAGGTTCATGATTGTGTATACCATAAGTTCAGTGGGAGTAAATACATCTTTCTGGTATTATATGTCGATAACATACTATTAGACAGCAGCGATATAGGCTTATTGCACGAAACCAAGAGATTTTTTTCTAAGAACTTTGAAATGAATCTTAGGGACGTCTCTTTTGTCTTAGGTATACAGGTGCATCGAGATCGCTCTCAAGTTATACTTGGGTTATAAAAAAAGAGCTATATTGAAAGGGTTCTCAGTAGATTTGACATGAAAGATTGCACACCTGGAGATACTCCTATTGCTAAGGGAGACAAGTTTAGTCTCAATTAATGCCCCAAGAATGAGATTGAAGAAAATAGATGCAAAATATTCCTTATACGTCAGTTGTAGAGGGCCTTATGTATGCTCAAGTATGTACGCATCCGGATATAGCATTCATAGTAAGAATGTTGGGTAGATATTATGTAACCCAGGAATGAATCATTGGAAAGTAGCCAAAAGGGTTATGTGTTATTTGCAGAAAATAAAAGATTACATGCTCATTATCGGAGATCAGATTTTTTGGAGATCATAGGGTATTCTGATTTCGATTTTGCTGGATACCAAGACAGTAAGAGATCTACTTTGGGCTACATTTACCTGCTAGATGGAGGAGCTATCTCTTAGAAGAGTGTTAAGCAGACACTCATACCACCTTCCACTATGGCAACTGAATTCATAGCCTGTTATGAAGCATCTAATCATGGAATATGGTTGCGGAACTTTGTTACTGGGCTGCGTGTTGTGGATGGTATCGAAAGACCATTGAAGATATTTTATGACAATAAATTGGTTGTGCTATATTCCAATAACAACAGAAGGTCATTGAAGTCAAAGCATATATACTTCAAGTTTCTTGTTGTTAAAGAAAGAATTCAGAGTTGTCAAGTATCTGTAGAACATATTGGGACAAACTCCATGGTTGCGGATCCGCTCACTAAGGGTTTACCGCCTAAAGTGTTTCATGAGCATACTGCTCACATGAGTGTTATATTATTTTGATAATATGCACAATTAGTGGGAGTTTGTAATCTTAATGTTCTTTTAGTTTAGACACAATTTATGTTTGTTATCTGCAGAATAAAGAAGATGATTTATTTTCATACTCTGAATTAATTGCAGTTTAGCATGATCTCATGAAAAATAAAGAAGGACCAGTTGGAAATAGGCATGTTTGAGATCACCTTGCATGTAATTTTCATACTACACATCCATACTCGATCTATCATTGAATATATTAGTGTGGTGACCACTTATGGGTCTAGTTAAGAATAAATGTAATGAAGGTTGCTTTGATCCCATACTGATATAGGAGATAGACCAAATTATAACTCAGGAGATATTTCGAAGATAGATAGCATTTTGTACATACTCAAGATTTATAATATAATTGTTTATGGTATCATATGTAGTCCAAGTGGGAGATTGTTGGAATTAATTTCTTAAAATAGACTTATATATTTAAACAATAATTATATTATAAGTTATCTAATTTGATAGAGTCAAATAAGTGATCTACTAATGAAACTCTAGGAATATCATTAGGGTATGGACTTTGTAATATATAGAGACCTGATACTAGTCAAATTCATGGGATTCTTTTTGGCCTAGTATATAAAGAACATCATGGGTTATGGTCCCCAAGTCATATCATATAATTTTGTTCTTCTCTTCTTACCCATCTTAGAGAGAGACCCATTGAGCATTCTAAGTTGATTTGACTGTGGAAGATGCATACTCGATTGCTTTCATTATCATGGATTCAGGTACGCTTCCGATTTAGAATTAAAGTATTTATTGATAATTTACATGATTCTGAATTATGATTATTGAATCATATTATATTAAAATCTCACATAAAGTCCATCCAAGCATCCCAGTTTGGTCAAGTTCAATTCAAGAATTTCATTTTCAATTCATTCATAACACTTTCACCACAAGTGATAGTTCCAACATTATCTCCTGATCTAGTTGCTCAGTGCTTCAACTTTAATGACCAGTTAGCCAAATAAAAAATGGTAGTCGCCATCCTTCACGGGCGTAGAGAAAAAGAAAATGGTAAAGGTAAAAAAATGAAGAGGAAAGGCGATGCTGGCACACTAGAAAAGAAACCAGTCAAGAAAGACAAGAAAATAGAAGAAATGAAAGAGTAAAGAAATAAATAAAGAAGAGGAGGTGGGAACGCCAGGAATAAAGCACCGTCTTCCCAGCACCACTAAAGAAACGATTGAAAAAGCGACTGAGGAAGAAGAAAAGAAAAAAAGAGGGATAGAGAAATAAAAAAAGAAAATTGAGGGAAAATCCAAAAAGTAGATATATGTAAACATAGTATATATTTTTAAAAGAATATTTAGTATTAATTTCAACTAATTTTGTTGTTGTTCATAACTAAAATATTAATTACAAAAATTATCCTAAGATTTGATTTATTTATATAAGCTACTCTTCTAAGTTTTGAAATTATAAATACCCCTACAATTAATGAATGCCCAAAAATCCTAACGGTCAACAAATACTCATTTTATCCATACCATTAAGTTGAATTAAAAAAATTAAAAAATTAAAAAATTAAAAAAAAGTGAACAAATGATTTTGCCATTTCTTATTCTTTTAAAATAATACAGATCGTTCAACTCTTCAATCATGACTCAACGATCCATAATATTTTTATTTTTAAAAAAAAAAGCACCCAGCCCTTGCCTACCTATCCCTAGCCCCAATGGCAACCCACATCTTTGCCTGCCAATGCTCGCCTAAACCACCTCTAACCAGCCTATGTGCACGCGCACACATACACATGTATATATATATATATATATATATATGTATACACACACACACACACACATACATACGAAGAGAGGGGTTTGGGGCGGGGGACGTCTAGTTGGGGTAGATTAGGGAAAAAGGAATTTACATGTGGGGGAGATAGGGTTGGGGTGGGATCGGGGATGAGGGGATTACAGGTGGGGGATGCGGTGGCCTGGGACCGAGGAGGGGATTGCTGGCAAGGGAGGTGGGTGGTTGGATGGGATGGGAGGGGTGGATCCTTGGAAGAAAATGAACATTTTTTTAATTTTATCTTTTTAATTTTCTAATAATATTTATATTTTCCCAATTATGAAATAGTTTAAATATATTATCTAAATTATTCTCTATTTTATGTATTTAAATTTTGAATTTAAATATATATTTTAGCCTTTAAATATAAAATTTTATTAATATTTAAACATTATTTAGGTTTATGATAAATAACTAAAATATACTAGAATTAAATTAGTTTAAAATATAATATGTTGGTATATTTATTGTGTAAAAACACAAAAAAGATATTTAATTTTTTAATTTTATAGAATTAAATTATATCAAAATTGTACAAGTTTAAAAAATAATAAGTTGGTGTTTTTGTGTGATAATTTTAAAATATATTTAAATTTTCTTTTGTTACCTAAATTATTTTCTACTCTAACAAAAAAAGATTAAAAAATATTTTAGGAAAAAAATACAAAATGAATTAAAAAGTTACTCAAGCTACAAGATTTTGTCAATACAAAAGTTTTAACAATTACAATTATGTAAAATTCAAAAAATTACAAATACCTCCTCAAAGGCTTTTTTATCTCGATACATGCAAAATTAAATTTTCACATCAATTTTTAGATAACGTCAACATTTTCTATTAGGGCAACTAATGGTAGGTGAAATCTGTAAGATGGAAACAAATATCAAGTGTGATTTTCGTAATTTGAAATAGTAGATAGAGATATTTTTTTATAAATAGATCAAATTTTAAGAATGTTTTTTATAATTAACCCTAACGGAAAAAGTACACATTCTCCTTTCACAAATAGATTTTAGCTTATAATTAGCCTATAATTTATTCACTTTTCAAATTGTTCTTTACTATATTACAAAATCTAATAACTGATATTTTGAATTATAGTTGTATTGATTTATTTTAATATGTCGTTAGATTAAGTATAATTTTTTGCTCATTATAAACCGAAAAAAAATATTAGTAAACAATCAGATTAACTATTAAAGTAATCATTAATTTTTTTTATAATGAAAATAAACTCAAATACTGAAAGTCCTATTGAAGGGAAACATTAACAAAACAACAAATTTGTTAAAGAAAGTAAGTCTTGAATTATTGATAAAAAAAATTCAAGAAAGGAAAATGCTGAAAAATGACGTTTAGTTGATTGTAAAATCATGTGCCATGTACATGACTATGAGTTTCACATTAAAATTGTTTAGTTGGCATTTATTTTCCTCCATTTGTCTACATAGGATGCCAGTCAGCTAATTTTTCTTTCAATTTGAAGAAATCCATAATTTTTAGTCTACCATAGTAATTTTGGCCAAATTAAAAGTTTTTGGAGAAATTTGTCCTAAAATTATTATTTTTTTGAAATTAATGTCCTAAAATTGATACATCCCCAAAAATAAAAGACAAAAAAAATAAAAAATAGGCCAACATACGAACCAAATATACAATTTTGCCAATAAAATTACTAAAAGTGCCCAATAATTACCATTTCCAAATTTGGATATTCTTACACACAGAATATATATTTAATTTTAATTTGAGAGAATAAATTGAGAATAAAAATAATTTTTGAAAACAAAAACAAATATTTCGTAGTAGTACTTTATTAGTTAGAGGGGGAAGTCTGATGTAATTATGAAAACGAAGGAAGAAAGGCTAAATTTAGTGCCAATGTAGGTGACTGGAAAATAGAGAAAGCCCCGCAAAAATACAATCAGGCCCTACCTGGGCGGCCCGGCTGCGAATGGGCTCTCATCAGCCCTTCCTCCATTTAACACCATGGGGAAGCCCAACCAATTCTGCAGAGGTAGATTAACTGCAGATTTAGAATTTTTCTAGCCACTTTCTGTAGTTTCCAATTGGTCTTCATGCCCTCAGAAACATTGCAAATGGAGGGTTTGTTGCACAATTGGTCTTTATCTGCCTTCCTTTTCTTTCACATTCGTTTGCTCGGAAAATTTGTTTGTAGCATCCTATTCTGTTTTAGTTATCATTTTTTGAATCTTGTACAGGATTGATGATATAAGATTTTGGATAGTATTAGAGTGCTAAAGAAAAAAAATTGGGCTTGGGAATGGTTTGGGGGAAATGTTGTTTGTGTTGCTGATGACTGATGGACCTCTATCTTGATTAGTATGTGGGAATTATTATATAATAGTACTTAGCCTGGAATTGGTTTCGATGAGCTCAATTTGCTTGTCGAAAGAAGTTGAAGTAGGTTTGTATTTGAGTTTGGTTCTTGGTGGAAACTTTTTTTACTAGTAGAGGAAAGGGGAGGTGGGTTGTTTTCATTTTCCTTTGTACTTTCTTAGAAAACCAGAAGAGGGAGTATGTTTTCAAAGAAAATCAAATTCCTTGTGGTTTTCCCTAGGAACCCGAACATTTTGTCCTGGCTTTCTTTTCCTCTTCAAAATACATGAACCAAAGAAGAAAATTTCTGCTCATGAACATAAAACCACCTGATGCCAAATTCAGGGCCCTGCAATTTCAGACCAGACTGGAACTTCAAAGATGGTCAGTACGTTATGAAGAAACCACTTAGGCATGCAAGATTAACAAGATTATTGATCTTAGCAATTCAAACTTAGACTTAAAACTAGGATTCATCTTGTTTGCACATTTCTGTGACATGATACACTGCATTGAATTTAATGTTGAATTACATGATTTATTTGCTAACACATGGATCACTTGGGAAATGTATGTGATTTGATTATAAGTTTTATCATTAGCAAAGTGATCAAATGCACCATGCTTCTGTACATTGAAACATTGAGGTCTTATCTCATTGAACCGCTGGAGAAATCTGATTTATATTTAGGTTTTGAATCAAATTTAGTGTACTTAATACCACCGGGAAATTAACTTGGTCCTAGGAACTCCTCGGAATCACTAAGTGAGAAACATTCATTTACATTTATGAAAACACCATCTAGAAAGGACTCGGCAGGAATCAGGCAAGTAAGCAACTAATTGGATTATATAGATGGAAAGAAACAGCATTGCAGAAACTGGTGATCATATTACCTTAAGAAAGCACTCTTTCTGCATATAAAAGTGCAAGGTTTGACCCTTTTTTCTTGAAATATCTGTCTACTCATATCTGCAATCTAAGAATAATTTTGATCCAGGAACTCTAACATCATCCCGGCCCTTATAAAACTGAAGGAAGTAAAGGAGCTACATCTTGGGAACCAACTTCTGGGATTTTGTTAATTAGACACTGTGGAATTAACAAGTTATAATCAATATCTTTCTGGACATCTTTAACACCTTCCAAGACCTTGAACACCGTGGACATAGAAGGCCTGTTTGCATAATCACTTTGCAGACACGAAGCAGCAATTTGCATCATTTCCACAACTTCAGTTCTATTGGACAGCATATCCTCACAGCATTTGTCCATAAGATCTAGCAATTGTCCTTCCTCGTCTTTTTTCTTGAAAAGACTTAGTAAATGTCTTTCCTCCTCTGGCCTAGAGTGCTCAAAATATTTCCTACCACACAAAATCTCCAAAATCACAACTCCAAAGCTATAGACATCTACTTTCTCTGTAACAACTGCAGTAAGCCATTTGGGGGCCAGATAACCAGGAGTGCCTCTCATGGTGGTTACAACTTGACTTTGATTCCTGTCAATGAGTTTTGAAAGTCCAAAATCAGCAAGTTTAGCATTGTAATTTTTATCTAGAAGTATGTTTTGAGGCTTGATATCTAGGTGAATAATTTTTTGCCTGCAATCTTCATGAAGATAGGTCAATCCCTTGGCTATGTCAAGGATGATCTTTCTTCTGTAATTCCAGTCAAGAGACGTATCTTGGCTTCTACAGTAGATCCATCTGTCTAAAGATCCATTACACATATACTCATAAACCAAAAGCCCGTGAGATTTCTCTACACAAAACCCAATAAGTCTTACCAAGTTGACATGGTGAATGCTGCCAATAGTTTCAACCTCTGCTAGAAATGACTTCTTAACATGACCTACTCGATCAAGGCATTTCACTGCGATTCTGGTGCCATCCTTCAAGAACCCTTCAAAAACTGAGCTAAATCCTCCCTCGCCCAGTTTCTTACTGAAGTTGTCTGTTGCAATCACTAACTCTTCAAAAGAAAATCTGGTGGGCATGCCTGGTACATGATCTAAATAATCCTCCTCAACTTCTTTAGATTTTTTCTTCCTCTGGTATATGAAAACTGTAGTTCCAATGACAACAACAACACAAGAAATTCCTACTGTTTTTCCCAGTATAGGCCCTAAAATGCTATTCTTTCCCTCAGCAGCAGTGGGGGATATTTCTACTGCAGGGGATGTCACAGTCGGAGCAATCTGCACTTTAATAGATATAGAAGAATTGTAGTGAGTTAGATCCTTTTCATTATTCATCAATGAAAAGATCTGGGATGGCAAATAGCAGTCCCCGTCAGAAGAATTTGATCCATAGATAAAGATAGCAGCTTTGCAGGAACAATTTTTCAAGCAGGCCACTTTACAACTATTCATATCTGTACCCGTAATGTCCGTCATGAAATCAAAGTAGGTTACATCCTTGAGGTCCAAAAAACTGTGACTGTTGGAAGCATTACAAGTGAGTGGAATGACTTCTGAACAACCAAGATCAGGTTGCCTATCATTTATCTGCCTAAAGTTCACTACAATAGAGCTTGATCTGGGGCAACTACATTGCCCTTTTGTGCAAATTCCGTATTTACCACAAACAATGAGATAATTGCACTCACCAAGATAACCTGTAAGAATATCATCTACTTCCGTCCATGGTGTTCCCCACTCAAATACTCTAAGATGGCCATCAGGCCCCAATTTCATATACTGAGCTGAGGTAGCCTGACGAATAGCTATGGATATATCTGGATCATTAGGCTCGATAGAATTTATATATAAGTCTAGACTTCCCCAATAAGCGCTTAGTTTAACATTTTCAGCCCGACAACGACTTTTTTTTTCACTCATCAACATATGTTGGCTCATAAATGAGGGTCTCATCTACATTATTCGATTGAAAATCCTCATAGTAAGGTTTCAACCTATGGCCATTAACTTTGAATATCTTGTCCGTCTTCAAACTTCGTATTTCAACTGCACCATGAGGAAAGATATTAGAAACAATAAAAGGACCAACCCAATGAGAGCGCAATTTACCCGAAAATAACTTAAGACGTGAATGAAATAAAAGAACTTTTTGACCAATGATAAAGTCTTTTCTAGAAATCATCCTATCATGAAATGCCTTACTCTTCTATTTATAGATGATGGAATTTTCATGGGCATCATTACGAATCTCCTCAAACTCTTGGAGTTGTAACTTTCTTTGTTCCCCTGCTGCATCCATCTCCATGTTGCATTGTTTTACTGCCCACCATGCTTTATGCTCTAGCTCTACCGGGAGGTGACAAGGTTTCTCATAAACTAACCAATAGGGGGACATGCCAATGGGAGTTTTATAAGCTATTCGATATGCCCATAAGGCATTATCAAGGCGAATGCTCCAATCTTTCCTATTCATTTTAATCGTTTTCTCAAAGATAGACTTGATCTCCCTATTGGACACATCCACTTGCCCATTTGTTTGTAGATGGTATGATGTGGAAACTCGATATGTGATGTTATACTTCTTAAAAAGAGCTTCTACTGACCTATTGCAAAAGTAGGTGCCTCTATCGCTAATCATAGCTCGAGGCGTGCCAAACCTTGTAAAAATATGGGACTTGACAAAATGTACAACAGTTTTTGAATCATTAGTCCAAGTGGCTTTGGCTTCCACCCACTTTGAGACATAATCGACAGCAAGTATAATGTAAAGATTGCCAAAAGAAAGAGGAAATGGGCCCATGAAATCAATGCCCCAAACATAAAAAATTTCAACAATAAGTATAGGAGTTTGTGGCATTTGATTCCTAGGTCCCAAGTTACCTATCCTTTGATACTGATCACAAGACTTGCAATGGCGATAGGCATCCTTGAATAATGAGGGTCAATAGAAACCACTTTCAAGCACCGTAAGGGCAATCTGTTTTGGTCCAAAATGTCCACCACATGCAAGGGAATGACAAAATTTTAGAATGGAAATAAAATCACTTTCATGCACGCACCTCCTTATCACTTGATCGGAACAATGCTTCCAAAGTTATGGATCATCCCAAATGTAGTATTTAGCATCACTCTTGATCTTCTCTTTTTGTGCCTTAGTCAATTCATTCGGCAATTTCCTAGTGACTAAGAAATTAATAATGTCGGCATACCAAGGGGCTGCCACACTCATTGCTAGAAGTTGTTCATCTGGAAAACCTTCGTTTAATGGTAATGCATCTTCCTTATGTACCAACCTACTAAGATGGTCCGCAATCAAGTTGTCGGACCCCTTTTTGTCCTTGATTTCCAAGTCAAACTCTTGCATAAGAAGGACCCATCGAATGAGTCGTGGCTTGGCATCCTTCTTAGTAAGCAAGTACCTTAGGGCTGCATGATCAGAATAAACAAATACTTTTGCACCAATCAAATATGAACAAAATTTTTCTAAAGCAAAAATAACCGCCAAAAGTTCATTTTCAGTGGTAGAATAGTTGAGTTGGGCATCATTTAAAGTACGTGATGCATAGTAAATGGCATGAGGAGTTCGCCCTACTCATTGCCCCAATACGGCACCAACTGCATAGTCATTTGCATCGCACATGAGTTCAAAAGGAAGTTCCCAATTTGGTGATTGGATGATAGGTGCTGAAGTGAGAAGTTCCTTGAGCTTGCTAAAAGCTGTCATGCAATTGTCATCAAACTCAAAAATCACATCTTTTTGAAGCAATCTACACAAGGGAAGTGCTATTTTGGAAAAATCTTTAATAAACCTGCGATAAAAACCTGCATGACCAAGAAAAGAGCGAATCTCCCTAACACTTGAGGGTGTGGGTAAGAAATGCACAAGATCAATCTTAAATTTATCAATATCAATCCCTCTAGCAGAGATTACATGCCCCAACACTATTCCTTGATCAACCATAAAATAACATTTCTCCCAATTGAGCACAAGATTAGTTTCAATGCATCTTTGAATTACAAGTATAAGGTTATCTAAGCATTTGTCAAATGAATCACCATAAACACTGAAATCATCCATGAATACCTCTATGATGTTCTCAATGTACTCGGAGAAAATGCTCACCATACACCTTTGAAATGTGGCCGGTGCATTGCAAAGACCGAATGGCATGCGCCGGTAGGCAAATGTACCGAATGGGCAAGTAAAGGTAGTCTTCTCTTGATCCTCCGGAGCAATAACGATTTGATTATACCCTGAGTAGCCATCAAGAAAGCAATAATGAGTATGACCGGATAATCTTTCAAGCATTTGATCAATAAAAGGTAAAGGAAAATGATCTTTGCGAGTTGAAGAGTTAAGCTTCCTATAATCAATGCAAACTCGCCATCCAGTTTGAACTCTTTGACGTACTAACTCTTGACAATCATTTTGTACTACAGTGATGCCGGACTTCTTAGGAACCACTTGGACCGGGCTTACCCACTTGCTATCCGAAATGAGGTAGATGACCCCAACATCAAGAAGCTTTAATATCTCTTTCTTCACAACTTCCATCATGGGCGGGTTCAATCACCTTTGGGCCTCCCTCATGGGTTTGGATCCTTCTTCTAGTAAAATTCGGTGCATGCACATAGACGGGCTAATTCTTTTAATATCGGCAATGGTCCATCTAATACCCATCTTGTACTCACAGAGCACCCTAATAAGCTTAGACTCTTGTGTATCGGTGAGATCTTTAGCAATAATAACTGGAAGTGTCTCTTTCTCTCCCAAATACACATATTTGAGATGCTCCGGGAGTGGTTTGAGCTCCAATGTAGGTGTCTGCACCACAGAAGGTAAAAGTCTCTCATTAGTCAATGGCAAAGCAATGTAAGAGATATCATACTTTGTATTTTTTGAAAATGAGTCCAATCCTTCCAATGCTTCCTCCATATTTTCCAATAGTTGCATATCTATCTTTATCTCTTTCAAGTCCTCCATGTAAAGATTGTTCCTCAATGCAACATCAAATCCATCATTGCTAGTCAATTCAAACATTTGTTGGGTTATAGAATCAATAATATCAACTGCAAAAATGGAATGCACATCACTAGGATACCTCATAGCTTCAAAAATATTAAATCTAATTATCTCACCATCAAATTCCATAGATAATGTGCCATCATGAACATCAATTTTAGTCCGAGCTGTTTTTAGAAATGGTTTCCCTAAGAGAATGGGTGTAGGATGTAAGGATCTATCATCTTCCATCTCAAGAATATAAAAATTCACAGGAAAAACCGATTCATTCACTTGTACCAAAACATCCTCCACAACTCCTTTAGGGTATGCATTTGATCTATCCGCTAATTGAATAACAACACCAATTTTTTCTAAAGGGCCTAGATTTAAGGAAACATAAATGGCATATGGCATGACATTGATTAATACACCTAAATCTAACATGCACTTTTCAAACCTGATATTACCAATGGTACAAGGGATGGTGAAAGTGCCCGAATCCTTTCACTTTGGAGGGAGTTTTCTTTGAAGAACCGCTGAAACATTCTCCCCCACACTTACTTTTTCATCCCCTCTCAACTTTCTTTTATTGGTGCACAGCTCCTTGAGAAATTTGGCATAGCGAGGTACTTGCTTGATGGCATCAAGAAGAGGGATGTTTACCTCCACTTTTCGAAAAGTTTCAAGGATCTCCTTTTCTTGTTCCTCTTTCTTAGATTTTGCTAACCTGCTAGGAAAAGGTGGAGGTGTTATATAATTATGAGATAGAGGTTTAGGAATGATTACCGACTTTGGATTCTCCTTGACTACGGGTGGTAGATGAGTAGGAGAGTGAGAATCATCTAATGAAGGGATGGTATTGCTTGACTCGCCCTTCTCAACCTCTTTGGATACTTATTTTATTGGCAAGCTAGGAGACTCCAATTATTTTCCGATTCTAAAAGTTATGGCACTTGCATTTTCCTTAGGATTTACCACAGGTTGGGAAGATAACTTGCCCGATCCTTGTGTTTCCAATCGGCTTAAGCTAGTGGCTATTTGCCCTACTTAATTTTCAATATATTGGAGATGGGTTTGTGTGGTTTGTTGAAATTGCATAGTATTAGTAGCAAGTGCTTTCACGAGATCCTCCAAGGATGCGCCCGATTATCGTGGAGATTGAAAAGGTGGTTGCACATTCAATTGATGAAAATCGGGTGGTCGGTTTGGCATTTAAAATGGAGTAGGTTGTTATTGTTGGTTCCCGTATCTCAAATTAGGATGATCCTTTCATCCTTCATTATAAGTATTGGAGAATGAATTATATCTTTGCCTTGGTTGACTTGGAAAACCACCAATCATATTTGCTTGCTCCATAGAACTCTTTTGTAGAGATGGACACATATCCGTGGGATGCCCTACCATGCAACATACTCCACATGCTTTTACTTGTTGCCCTACTGCCATTTGTTGCACTAAAGATGTGAGGTGTGAAAGCTTTTGTTCAAGAAGTGATGTGTTTACCTCATTGACACTCTTAGGTGGTGGTGGTGGTGTATCATTACGGGTGATGAATTGTTGAGAATTTGCAGCCATATTTGCAATTAGATTCCTTGCTGCCTTGGGTGTCTTGTTAATGTTTCTTTGATTCCCAATGTTGCTAATTTTTATTCTCTTGTCATTTCTTATCATGTTAGGCTAAACTTCTTTATTGGTTGAGATTGATTTCAAAGCCCTAGATATGAGTTTTTGTAATTGAATGTTTGATATTATTGATCAATTTTCCAATTGAGGTTGTTTATGTTTTTCTATACTTAATGTCTTATGGGTATTTTCTTACTTTGTTTGGGTGCGCAACCAAATCGGGTTTGAGAATGCATATTTTTATATTTACTTGTATCAATTATTCTATGTCTTCTTTGCTTTGTTCTTGTTTATAATAGGTTTTTATTAATATTTTGTGTGTGATAGGAGTTTGAGAATGAAAAGATCAAAAATCAAAACGAAGTTGAAAGAAGCATTCTTGGGCCAAATTGACACAGTTCCACTACGGCAGTGTTTGTATTTTGGGTATAAAAGTCTGATCCAGAATTCAATTGACCTAATTCTTATCTTATTGGAAATATAAGAGATGTATCTACAACTTTCATGTTTTCAAGATTTTCCAATTCAATTTATTTCAAAGAGTAAAATTCGGTTAAAAAGTCAAACATGCACTGAAACTTCCAGATATGGCAGTCTTTGAATAACTATCATAACTCTCTCCACAAATCTGATATTGATCTGATTCAAGTGGATAAAGATAGATAAGAGATAGGGATATAATCTCTATGAAGACACCAAAGGCTAATTCAGCTTATAAAGATGTCAAAAATCAGTTGAAATATGATACATAGTGTTAGACAGCCATTTTGGAGAAGAAGAAAACAGTAGCATCAGCGCCTAGGCGCCCTATTTTCGGCGCCTAAGCGCCATGCTTACTGCCCTATTCGAGAAATATGGCGCCTAGGCACTATCCATGTGACAAAACTGATGCTTTTGGTTAGAATGGTGGCAAGTGGCAATCCTTCACACCTTTTGGCACATGTTTGTGATATGTATACACTAGATACATATATTATACCACACACCTTCCTCATTTTACACCAAATGCACAACACACCTTCCTCACTTTACACCAAATGCACAACACACCTTCCTCACTTTACACAAAATACACAACACATCTTTCACACTTAACACCAAATTACATCACCATCTCACACTTTATAAAAGGGCACTATCATCTCAACACAAACATCAATTTTCAGATTCACTCACTCTCTACATTCATTCACATTTTGAAAGCACTCGAAGAAAAAGTGGAAGAGGCTTAGAGCAGGAGACATCCATAATCTACCATCAATCTCAACTATCTTCTTCAACCAATAAGTTTCTTTGATTCCCAATGTTGCTAATTTTTATTCTCTTGTCATTTCTTATCATATTAGGTTAAACTTCTTTATTGGTTGAGGTTGATTTCAAAGTCCTGGACAACCAAATCGGGTTTGAGAATTCCCTACAACTAGATTAGAGATTTTTGATCCGTAATTGTCTTGAATTTCTAATCATATGTAGTAAATTGTGATTAATGATTATGGAATATTTTTGTTAATTGCAATGGAAAATATAACCTAAGTTAAATGACCCGAGCTTGTGTGGTTGTTGCTTAGATCAATCTATCTTTCTTATTTTAATGCATCCATTGGATTAAATCTAGAGAGCTTGTTCTAGGTTGTTTGGTGGGTAAAGAATTCGATAGAGAGCTTGTTCTATCTAACGAGAAACTAAGAAAATATTGGGGTAGTAGAGCTTGTTATTACCTACGGTTGATAATTTCATTGGCAAATTATTCATAATATTGATATAAAATTTGAATTCATTGTCTAGTGGTGGCGAATGAAACCTCAACCTACTTTAATCACTTGTTGTTTCTTGATTTAATTTTCATTGTTTTGAATTTTAATTAGTTTTAGTTTCTGCAACTTAGTTAATCAACTCAATCCCCTCCCCAAAATGGTTGTTGTTTATTTCTAGAGTTTGCTTGTTGAAGTTTTAGTTTTAAGTTAGTAATTTTAAAGTTAAAATTCTTAGTTAGTTGAGTCGATAGTAAATCAATTAGTCTTGATCCTCGTGGGATCGACTCTTACTCGCTTTATACCCATTAAACATTTATTGAAGAGTAAGGTTTAAATTTGGTAGGCCTACGACAACAGAAATAAACAACAAACATTTTAGGGGGGATTGAGTTGATTAACTAAGTTGCAGAAACTAAAACTAATTAAAATTCAAAGTAGTGAAAATTAAATCAAGAAGCAATAAGTGATTAAAGTAGGCTGAGGTTTCATTCGCCACCACTAGACAATGAGTTCTAATTTCATATCAATATTATGAACAATTTGCCAATGAAATTATCAACCGTAGGTAATAATAAGTTCTACTATCCCAATCTTTCCTTAGTTTCTCGTTAGATAGAACAAGCTCTCTATGTAATTCTCTACTTAACAAAACAACCTAAAACAAGCTCTTTAGATTTAATCCAATAGATGCATTAAAACAAGAAAGATAGATTGATCTAAGCAACAACCACACAAGTTCGGGTCATTTAACTTAGGTTATATTTTCCATTGCAATTAACAAAAATATCCCATAATCATTAATCACAATTTACTACACATGATTAGAAATTCAAGACAATTACGGATCTAAAATCTCTAATCTAGTTGTAAGAAATTCTCAAACACGATTTGGTTGTGCACCCAAACAAAGTAAGAAAATACCTATAAGACATTAAGTATAGAAAAACATAAACAACCTCAATTGGAAAATTGATCAATAATATCAAACATTCAATTACAAAAACTCATATCTAGGGCTTTGAAATCAATATCAACCAATAAAGAAGTTTAGCCTAACATGACAAGAAATGACAAGAGAATAAAAATTAGCAACATTGGGAATCAAAGAAACTTATTGGTTGAAGAAGATAGTTGAGGTTGATGGTAGATTATGGATGTCTTCTCCTCCAAGCCTCTTCCACTTTTTCTTCCTTGAAACTCTAAAAACCCCAAGAGTGCTTTCAAAATGTGAATGAATGTAGAGAGTGAGTGAATCTGAAAATTGATGTTTGTGTTGAAATGATAGTGCCCTTTTATAGATTGTGAGATGGTGATGTGATTTGGTGTAAAGTGTGTAAGATGTGTTGTGTATTTTGTGTAAAGTGAGGAAGGTGTGTTGTGCATTTGGTGTAAAGTGAGGAAGGTGTGTTGTGCATTTGGTGTAAAGTGAGAAAGGTGTGTGGTATGATATATGTATCTAGTGTATACATATCACAAACATGTGCCAAAAGGTGTAAAGGATTGCCACTTGCCACCATTCCAACCAAAAGCATTAGTTTTATCACATGGATAGCGCCTAGGCGTTCTAATATGGCACCTAGGCACCATATTTCTCGAATAGGGCAGTAAGCACGGCGCTTAGGCATCGAAAATAGGGCGCCTAGGCGCCGATGCTACTGTTTTCTTCTTCTCCAAAATGGTTATCTGATACTGTGTATCCTTTTTCAACTGATTTTTGACCTCTTTATAGGCTGAATTGGCCTTTGGTATCCTCATAAGAATTGTAGCCCTATCTCTTATCTATCTTTATCCACTTGAATCAGATCAATATCATATATTTGGAGAGAGTTATAATAGATATACAAAGACTGCCATATCTGGACGTTTCAGTGCATGTTTGACTCTTTAACCGAATTTTACTCTTTGAAATCAATTGAATTGAAAAATATTGAAAACATAAAAGTTGTAGATACATCTCTTATATTTCCAATAAGATAATAATCAGGTCAATTAAGCTTTGGATCAGATATTTATGCCCAAAATACAAATACTGCCACAGTGGAACTGTGTCAATTTGGCCCAAGAATGCTTTTTTCAACTTCGTTTTGGCTTATTTTCGATCTTTTCATTCTCAAACTCCTATCACACACAAAACATTAATAAAAATATATTATAAACAAGAAAAAAGCAAAGAAGACATAGAAGAATTGATACAAGTAAATATAAAAATATGCACTTATCAGTTTATTTTCAATTTTAGTAGTTTTAGTATTTTTTTAAAAATGAAATCAAACATTGAAACACTTGAATCCTCTTAAACACATTTTCATTCCTTTCCAAAATATTATTAAAAATCTTAATCATTAAAATACATATATATATATATGTGTGTGTGTGTGTGTGTGTGTGTGTGTGTGTGTGTATCTTTATACATATTCAAATCATTTCACAATAAAAAAAATATATGTATATCATCCAATCACAATAATATAAATGATGATGTTACAAAATTTTATAAAATATGACATATGCAATAGGAACCGTCTTTCTCCAAACTAAAACCAAACATAGCATACAATCTCTTATATATTTTCAAATAGTAAATCTTCTCAATTACTTTTTGTGAAACCACTAAAAACTGAAATCAAATTAACTCTAAATAGTGTCATAATATTTTTTTTCATAAAGAAAAAAAAAATTGTAGCTTCACAACTTCACATAAAAGCAAAAAAATCCATTCCTAACATGTAATCCAGTTGAAACATATCCCGCGATTTGCCTCTCTAAGGTGCTTGGGGTAAAGGGTTTTGGAAATCCAAGATATAAATTGGCGCAAGTTGGCATACCTAGATTATAAAAAAAAAATTCATTCCTGTTTTAATCAATTTGATTATCTTGTATAATAATTTTTCCCCACTAAAAGTGGAAAACAAAGTAAAAGGAAAATGAGTGTCGTTGTCCAACAATTTCTAATGGCAACTTATTTTTGTAATTTCCTTTTACGGGACCATTATATTGTTGGGAGCCCATAATGGAATCTCCACATTGAAGTTGAGCAGTAATTATGACTTGTGTTGTCTTTCAAATGTTCGATGTACAGACTTGTAATGGGCCTTGTCAGAAAATCCAAAAAGATTGGTTTAATGATGGAGGAAATATGTGATGTTCGAGTTAGATTCAAAATATGTTCATATTTCAATTTTTTTATGATATACTTGGAGTTAGTTTTGAAAATAATTTCATTGAATTTTTTTTGAATTTGGTGGTGGTTAGATGGTGTTGCGGAATGTGTGAAATTGAAATTGTATTTGAATATATTGTTGTGGAAATGAATGATTTAATTTATTTTCTCTAGAATTGTGATGAGGAGATATATTTACTGATAAAAGGAATGGTGAAATTGTGTTTTTTGAAAGAAAAAAAAATTATGATAAAATGTCTTGTGATGTTGGGAAAAAATAATTTGTGTCACATTATTTAGTTAAGATATTTTAAATGATTAAACAATAATGATAGGTTGATTTTCTTGTAATTGTTTAAATAATGGTGATATTACTTTTTTTTTTTGGCGAGAAACTCTTTTTTTGGTAGCAATTAATAACACTAATAGCTCATTAATTGTAAAAATAATAAACATCAAATCGGTGAATATATGTTTAAATTAAAACTTTAAATATATTTATTTGTAGCAACATGTATTAATATAATGATCAATGTGAATGATGATAACATACATATATTATTATTGTGTACAACTTTATCAGCGACTGACATGTTATATACATACTTATATGTACATGAACTTACATTTAACATACATGACTATCTTATTAAATTTGTATATAATATGTGTACACCCCATAGAAAGATACATTTGGAATAATAATAAACAATGCAATTAAGTATATCATCCATTACCACCCCAAAAAAAATCCTATTGTTTGAATAAAATAAAAAGTTGTTCCAAACACCATCAACCATACAACAACATAGGCTACATTGTACATGTTAAACAAAAACATGATACAACTAAACCCCATCTAGGAGATGGCGCAGTAGACCATACTAGTGAGTGATGTGAAAAGTGCCATAGGAATACAAGGTGCCCATATGGCATTGCCTCCTATATCAACGCAACCTCATATTCCTTAGACATGGTCTGATACGCATGTGGGCATTGCTTCTCTCCATGGCCTCATCTAGCCGCGGTGGTGGTGGTAGGGCTACTAATGGTGGCATCATGTCAATCAAATTAGGATAAATGGGCTTTTCGTTATTAGAGGCTGGAATGATTATAGGAACCGCTGGAGCATCTCCAAGCTCATCTTGAAGATTAATGGTACATGATCCAATCTCAACACAAGAAAGTCCAATTACGAAGAACCAAGTCCAACACAAAAATGTCCAATGACAAAGAATACAATTTAGTTTGAACAATCCCTACGGGCCTGATAGGCTTAAGCCCATTAGGAGTTATTATAAATACTCATTTATCTTTTAGAAAAGGGTAAGTAATTCATTTGTGAGAAACACTCTCCAACCTTCATTTACTAAATTCATTATCTGTTTTTGACTTGAGCATTGGAGGAGGGTTTTGATTGGGATAACTCTAGGATGCCTAACAACTTATTGTGTTGTATGCAGCAATCAAATTCTCGATTATCATCCAACTTGGAGTAGGAGACAAGAAGTGATACCACTTCATGTTTTAGCGCTAGCTGTGGGAACCCTGCATGAACATTGAGAATGCAGATTAGATCCAGAGTTGCTAAAGAGAGTAGCACCATGGTGCACCACAAGTTGAAGATGCCAACAGGAATGGGGAAAATCAACGACCACCCTTGCCCAGGCAAGATCAACTACAACATTCCCAGCCTATTGATCTCGCCTAGCCAGTGGTGCTGCAGATCATATAAGAAGCTTTTTGGACTATAATTGAAGAAGCCACGGCTAGAGCTACCACTCAAGCAGTAGCTCATGTTATAGAGAATCAATGCAGAGGAGAGCCCCCCCGTCTCCTCACTGAAGCCAGGATTCCACTCCGACTCTTGAGGGGATAGGGTTAAGGCGTGAAGGGAAAAGAGGTGTTTATCTTGATGTGAGAAGCCAAGCTTCACCCCCTATTGTAAATGCAAGACCTCAACTGAGGCGTGAAGGACTTGGTGGAGAAAGAGATATTTATGTGGATGTAAATAGACAAGCTTCACCATCTGCTGCAAATATGAGGCTTCATCAAAGGCGTGAGGAGTTAAGAAGAGATGCAGGAGGTCCGCATGCAGGCGCCATTAGTCAGTTTTCATCCCCAGCAGCGAACGTTAGGACTATGGAATGTGCGAAAGGAGCAACCTACACTCCACAAGTTTTACAATCTGCTTCTCAAGGGTGCATGATAGAGTACCTCCTACTTGTGATCGTGCTATCAAAGTGAAGCCCATTCACTACTACTATCCTGGCGGAGCCACTGCCAGTAAGATTCAAAGTTGCAAATCTTGCCAAATTTGATGGGAAATGAGACCCCCAAGAACATTTTGATAATTTTTTTACCACGGCAGACCTTTACGACTTGCATAATGCTGCCTTCTGGAAAATATACCGAACCACACTCACGAAGCGTGCATCGTATTGGTTCAACAAACTGTCCCCTGGTAGTATCGCCAAGTTCGAGCAACTGATGCATAAATTCTTACACCATTTTTTAATAAACTGAAAAATTTTAGCTTACTTATTTTCAATGATACAATGAGAAGGAGAGCCACTTTGTAATTTTGTGATGCATTTTGTTGAGACTGTGCATGAGGTTCCTTAATGAGTAGATTTTATATTCATTAATTGAGTACCATTTATTTAAATTTTGATTAATTTTCAAAGTGTTTATATTAATTTTTATGCATTTAGTTTAAAATATTATAAGTAATCACAAAATGAGAAGAAAATAAAAAATAAATAAAAACTTGATTGAAATTTTGAAAAAACCTGCATTGTGATGCTACTGATGGCAGTGTTTATATTTCAATCACAAGACTTTACTCCAATATCAATTGACTTGATTCTTGATCCATTGGAAAGCCAAGATATATATCTACAACTTTTATATTTACCATGAAATTCAGTTCCTTCGCTTTCAATGAGAAAAATCGGGTTCAATATTCAATACTGGACTGAAACTTTTTGGTATGACATATCTTAGTATTTTAGACATAACTCCATCCAAAGATGTCATATTGAGTAGATTCATGAAGATATAGAAAGCTAAGACATAGAATTACAATTCATATGAAGACACTAAAAGCCAGTTTGGCCTTAAAAATGGTGAAAAATTAGTTGAAATAGTCTATAACTACTGTAGAAACTGATCATCGACAGCAAGTGCCACGCTTAGGTGAGGCACTACAAAGACTGCTCTCACTAGAATGCTGCACTTCCTGGTGGTAAACTAAGGACAAAAATGGAATTTTTACCCTCTTTAGAGCATCTCCCATCAATTTTAAATATCCCAATAGCCTCCAATTCAGATTTTGAGAGAGAGAAGAGTGAAGAGGAGCCAAGAAAGAAGAAGAAAGAAAAGAACAAAAAGAGGAGTAGAGGAGAGGAATTATTCAAAGATTTGAGAAGAAAATATCTATAAGGGAAGAAACTCATCATCTTCCAAGTTTTAATTTTTTTTTTCTTTTTCTCTCTTTGATTATGTGTATGAATATTGTTAATTTGTATTTCTTTTTCATCGTGAACTAATTTATTTTTCCAGAGTTGTGATATAATCTAATTAAGATGTTTTGAATATTTATATCAATTTATTTTTTAAGTTGAGTTTTCTACATAGTTTTTAATATTTTCAATTACTTGGTAATTAATTAAATGAATTACTAATCATATTGACCCGAAAGGTGATATATGTATCTAGTTCTATATGGAGAAAATCATAAATTACATGTAAGATAGGAATATACTTGTTTGGTTTGTGTAGTCTTGTTAGAGATCCATATAACCTAATAAAATGTTGATTGTTGTAATTCACATAGGAATATAGTTATTTAGTAATTGATGATATTTTCGTTAAACCTTGGGAGAGGCTAGTGGATAATTTAGGGATTCTCAACTATCACTTGGGAAATAAATTGAGATTGACAAGATAAATTATTCAGTTCGAATTAATTATGGTAAAATTATAACCCTAGACTTTTAAGTTTTTGAATTTCATCATTAATTAATTTTGATTATTAGTGAGATTTAAGTCCTCGTGAGAATGATACTTACTCATCATTTTATTTCTTATTAATGATAGCGTACACTTGCGTTCAATATATCCACAATATTCCTCATGTCAACCACGAATTGTTGGCATGAATAATGTGACATCATCTTTGCCATGGAATATTCAAAGAGTCCATAACAGGAAAACTACTAAGCATTTTTGAGAAATTGTTAGCTCAAGTGGAGAAGTATATCCGCATTGAGGAAACCACTGGTACAAGCCAACCACCAAAGAGAAAATGTGAGGAAGAAAGACCAAAGGGGGAAAAAAGAAGAAAATGAGACACGCCCCTCTAAAAGGTTGTCAGAATATGTTCATATTTCAATTTTTTTATGTTATACTTTGAGTTAGTTTTGAAAATAGTTTCATTAATTTTTTTATGAATTTGGTGGTGTTGAGGAATGTGTGAAACTGAAATTGTATTTGGATGTAAAATTGTGGAAATGAATGATTTAATTTATTTTCACTGGAATTGTGATTAGGAGATATATTTACTGATAAAGGGAATAGAGAAATTGTGTTTGGTTTGATTTTCAAAGAAATAAAATTATGATAAAATGTCTAGTTATGTTGGGAAAAAATAATTTGTGTGTCACATTATTTGGTTAAGATATTTTAAATGATTAAACAATAATGATAGGTTGATTTTCTTGTAATTGTTTAATTAGTGGTGATATTACTTCTTCTTTTTTCGAGAAACTCTTTTTTTGGTAGCAATTAATAACACTAATAGCTCATTAATTGTATAAAGAGTAAACATTGAATCGATGAATATATGTTTAAGTTAAAACTTTAAATATACTTATTTGTAGCCACATATATTAATATAATAATCAATGTGAATGATGATAACACACATATATTATTATTTTGTACAACTTTATCAATGACTAACATGTTATATACATACTTATATGTACATGAACTTACATTTAACATACTTGAATATACTTATTAAATTTGTATATAATATGTGTACACCCCCATAGAAAGATACGTTTGGAATAATAATAAACAATGCTATTAAGTATATCATCCCTTACCAAAAAAAAAAATATCCTATTGTAGGAATTAAATGAAAAGTTGTTCCAAACACCATCAACCATACATCAACATAGGCTACATTGCACATGTTAAACACGAACATGATACAACTAAACCCCATCTAGTAGATGGCGCAGTAGGCCGCCACGTACTAGTGATATGAAAATTGCCATAGGAATACAAGATGCCCATATGGCATTACCTCCTATATCAACGCAGCTTCATATTCCTTAGACATGGTCTGATATGCATGTGGACATTACTCCTCTCTATGGCCTCCTCTAGCCGTGGTGGTGGTGGTAGGGCTACTATGTAATACTCAATCCTCACACTACTCACTTGGTCAATATGATTAATGCATTACATGTTATTCATAAGTGTTTGCATTGAAACTACATGGCATGATTCATTTTACCTTATAATCATATTTGATTATTAAATTTCTAGAAAATCTCATATGGTGTTAGTTGTCAATTATCATAATATAAGTAATCAACACTAAATTAAAATAAGCCAAAAATGAGGTTAATCAATATTGGATATAGATGGGATATATAGGATATAATTTTGGAAGTGTTAAAGTTGTTACTAGTAAGCTTATACGCTTTGATTCGATTTCATCTAAGTATTTCAAAAGTACATATCGGTAAATTGCATATTTGAGACATTGGACATAAGATAATATTATTCAAAGGTGATATTACAATATTCATTTATGTATAAGATTATATAATTTTTAATATGGATAATTATTTAAAAATCGGGTAATAATCAGGTAAGAAATTAAATGAACGGCTAGGAAATTAGCTTATGAATTATCTATGGGATCTTGTGGTAATTAAAATAGGATACAATAAAATTAATGTATAGTAAGACACATCTGATCTAGGTTTGAAAGATGGGTGAAATGATGCAATAAGATTAATGTATAGTAAGACACATTTGATTTAGTCTTGAAAGATGGGTGAAAGGTTAGATTTATACCACAACTTGCCACCTCATGCTTGCTACCAAGCTTCAGCAAGCACCTCAAGTGCCACCTCAAACTTTCCTTCACTCTTAGCCATTTACCCACGACCCTCAACCATTTTCAGCCATTTTTAGGGTCCAAACTCATTTCACAATCTCTATAAGCTGGTTCTAGTTGATTCCAAGTGATAGAAAAGGGCAAAGGAAGTAAAAAGGAAGTAGTAATCACAAGTAGAAGTTGAAACTGGCATAGGTGAGGTTCATATATAGTTTTGACATCAATTTTTATATTATTTGAGGGTTTTGTAATTTCTTAAGATTCTTATCTTGTTCATAATGATGTTAGAGGTTATTCATAAGGTTATTATGCATAAAAGAATAATTTGTGGTTGCAAACACATAGTAGAACCACTAAAGAGCAAAACTGTGTATATGTTGATCGCTAGTTTATTGAGCTTAAAAATTGCAAGAAACCTTAGGTTTGGATTGTTTGGGAATTAAAATATGACATGACAATTAAATAGATGCTCAGAACTATCTCCATCGAATTTTAGATTCTATCCTATGTGAAGGGGACTGATTTTATAACATTAAATCCATTATTTTTTGGCAAGACTATGACCTATATGTGTCTTTGTATATGTTATCTATGTGTGGTGAAAATTTGGAGTGATTGAATATACTCGATTTTTGAATAATTGTCCATATTAAAAATTATATAATCTTATACATAAATGAATATTGTAATATCACCTTTGAATCATATTATCTTATGTCCAATGTCTCAAATATGTAATTTATCTATATATGCTTTTGAAATATCTGGATGAAATCGAATCAAACCATATAAGCTTATTAGTAACAACTTTAATACTTCCAAAATTATAACCTATATATCCCATCGACATCCAATATTGATCAACCTCATTTTCTTATTATTTCAATTTAATGTTGATTACTTATATTATGATGATCGACAACTAACACCATATGAGATTTTCTAGAAATTTAATGACCAATGTGATTATAAAGTAAAACGGATAATGCCATGTAGTTTCAATGCAAGCACTTATGACTAACACGTAATGCATAAATTATATTGGTCAAGTAAGTAGTATGAGGATTGGGTATTACAAAATCCATCTCATATAGACTCTAAATTTGCCACGCCAAGATACCAATTCACTCAAAATATGATCTTTTACTTCAAAAAATCATCACAGCCTCAACCATTCTATTTTTTTTACCTAGACATCAATGACCATGATTAGGGTTTAGGGTTCAAGGAATAGCAAATTTATAAAGGGAAAATTGCTCTAGCATCATCATCATCATCATTTCAATTATCATATCATAAGGGTTGTTCAACTTTTTTCTTGAAAATAATATGTTGAAAAATCATTGACTGCATATTCACAAGAGAGGGGTAAACGCTCTTGAAAAATCCCAACCTCTCTGTGCAAACCACCGAGTTTTGGGTATTCAAATGGGTCATTCTACAGAAACATCACATTCTTATAATTTAGTGACTATTTATGTTTCTTTGAATTATTAGTAAAAATCTGAATTTTTCCCTAAATTGGGAGGAAAAAAACAACAAAAGAGGTCAAATACAGGGGTAAAAGTGAAAACAAATCCTGGATCATGAAAAAATTGGATAGGTCCAAACATTGGTTTTGACAACAAAAATTCGATGATTTTATCTTTTCTTTGAGCTTGGAGTGTAGAGAGATATTGGTGGTAGAGGTCTAATGGCAAATTCGTCCATGTAAACAAGGTCCTAGTATTCACATATTAATGAGGAAAAACATAAGATCATCAGAGAGTTATGTCGGCAATTTTGACTTGAGCTTTTCCAATGCTGAGTCGAC